>CM069860.1:2305452-2392952 GCA_036172795.1 Pelodytes ibericus
TCGCTGTGTTCCAGGAGGCATTATCAGATTCCTCGCTGTGTTCCAGGGGGGGGCATTATCAGATTCCTCGCTGTGTTCCAGGGGGCATTATCAGATTCCCCGCTGTGTTCCAGGGGGCATTATCAGATTCCCCGCTGTGTTCCAGGGGGCATTATCAGATTCCTCGCTGTGTTCCAGGGGGCATTATCAGATTCCTCGCTGTGTTCCAGGAGGCATTATCAGATTCCTCGCTGTGTTCCAGGGGGCATTATCAGATTCCTTGCTGTGTTCCAGGAGGCATTATCAGATTCCTCGCTGTGTTCCAGGAGGCATTATCAGATTCCTCGCTGTGTTCCAGGAGGCATTATCAGATTCCTCGCTGTGTTCCAGGGGGCATTATCAGATTCCTTGCTGTGTTCCAGGGGGGGCATTATCAGATTCCTCGCTGCGTTCCAGGGGGGGCATTATCAGATTCCTCGCTGTGTTCCAGGAGGCATTATCAGATTCCTCGCTGTGTTCCAGGGGGGGGCATTATCAGATTCCTCGCTGTGTTCCAGGGGGCATTATCAGATTCCCCGCTGTGTTCCAGGGGGCATTATCAGATTCCCCGCTGTGTTCCAGGGGGCATTATCAGATTCCTCGCTGTGTTCCAGGGGGGGCATTATCAGATTCCTCGCTGTGTTCCAGGGGGCATTATCAGATTCCTCGCTGTGTTCCAGGGGGCATTATCAGATTCCCTGCTGTGTTCCAGGGGGCATTATCAGATTCCACTCTGTGTTCCAGGGGGGGGGGCATTATCAGATTCCTCGCTGTGTTCCAGGGGGCATTATAAGATTCCTTGCTGTGTTCCAGGGGGCATTATAAGAATCCTCTCTGTGTTCCAGGGGGCATTATCAGATTCCTCGCTGTGTTCCAGGGGGCATTATCAGATTCCTCGCTGTGTTCCAGGGGGCATTATCAGATTCCTTGCTGTGTTCCAGGGGGCATTATCAGATTCCTCGCTGTGTTCCAGGGGGCATTATCAGATTCCTCGCTGTGTTCCAGGGGGCATTATCAGATTCCTCGCTGTGTTCCAGGGGGCATTATCAGATTCCTCGCTGTGTTCCAGGGGGCATTATCAGATTCCTCGCTGTGTTCCAGGGGGCATTATCAGATTCCACTCTGTGTTCCAGGGGGGGGGGGGCATTATCAGATTCCTCGCTGTGTTCCAGGGGGCATTATAAGATTCCTTGCTGTGTTCCAGGGGGCATTATAAGAATCCTCTCTGTGTTCCAGGGGGCATTATCAGATTCCTCGCTGTGTTCCAGGGGGCATTATCAGATTCCTCGCTGTGTTCCAGGGGGCATTATCAGATTCCTTGCTGTGTTCCAGGGGGCATTATCAGATTCCTCGCTGTGTTCCAGGGGGCATTATCAGATTCCTCGCTGTGTTCCAGGGGGCATTATCAGATTCCTCGCTGTGTTCCAGGGGGCATTATCAGATTCCTCGCTGTGTTCCAGGGGGCATTATCAGATTCCTCGCTGTGTTCCAGGGGGCATTATAAGAATCCTCTCTGTGTTCCAGGGGGCATTATCAGATTCCCCGCTGTGTTCCAGGGGGGGGCATTATCAGATTCCACTCTGTGTTTCAGGGGGCATTATCAGATTCCTCTCTGTGTTCCAGGGGGCATTATCAGATTCCTCGCTGTGTTCCAGGGGGCATTATCAGATTCCCTGCTGTGTTCCAGGGGGCATTATCAGATTCCTCGCTGTGTTCCAGGGGGCATTATCAGATTCCTTGCTGTGTTCCAGGGGGCATTATCAGATTCCTCGCTGTGTTCCAGGGGGCATTATCAGATTCCTCGCTGTGTTCCAGGGGGCATTATCAGATTCCTCGCTGTGTTCCAGGGGGCATTATCAGATTCCTCGCTGTGTTCCAGGGGGCATTATCAGATTCCTCGCTGTGTTCCAGGGGGCATTATAAGAATCCTCTCTGTGTTCCAGGGGGCATTATCAGATTCCCCGCTGTGTTCCAGGGGGGGGCATTATCAGATTCCACTCTGTGTTTCAGGGGGCATTATCAGATTCCTCTCTGTGTTCCAGGGGGCATTATCAGATTCCTCGCTGTGTTCCAGGGGGCATTATCAGATTCCCTGCTGTGTTCCAGGGGGCATTATCAGATTCCTCGCTGTGTTCCAGGGGGGGGCATTATCAGATTCCTTGCTGTGTTCCAGGGGGCATTATCAGATTCCTCGCTGTGTTCCAGGGGGCATTATAAGATTCCTTGCTGTGTTCCAGGGGGCATTATCAGATTCCCCGCTGTGTTCCAGGGGGCATTATCAGATTCCTCGCTGTGTTCCAGGGGGGGCATTATCAGATTCCTCGCTGTGTTCCAGGGGGCATTATCAGATTCCTCGCTGTGTTCCAGGGGGCATTATCAGATTCCTCGCTGTGTTCCAGGGGGGGGCATTATCAGATTCCTTGCTGTGTTCCAGGGGGCATTATCAGATTCCTCGCTGTGTTCCAGGGGGCATTATAAGATTCCTTGCTGTGTTCCAGGGGGCATTATCAGATTCCCCGCTGTGTTCCAGGGGGCATTATCAGATTCCTCGCTGTGTTCCAGGGGGGGCATTATCAGATTCCTCGCTGTGTTCCAGGGGGGGCATTATCAGATTCCTCGCTGTGTTCCAGGGGGGGCATTATCAGATTCCTCTCTGTATTCCAGGGGGCATTATCAGATTCCTCGCTGTGTTCCAGGGGGCATTATCAGATTCCCCGCTGTGTTCCAGGGGGCATTATCAGATTCCTCGCTGTATTCCAGGGGGCATTATCAGATTCCCCGCTGTGTTCCCCTATATATTGTACTGATCATATATAATTCAATTCTCTGCAGACTCGCCAGAAAACAAAAAACCCAAAGATCTTGAAGAAGATGGGTTTGTGCTTGTGGAGACACCATCAGGTAGGTGACCCAGTATTCACACTTCTCATCGCTGCTCTTTGCATGTCCTGGAGACATTATGGACTTGCTCTGATAAAGCCATGTTTGTGATTTCTACAGGAAACCCTTTTCTTGAGTGGTTCATTTGGATAATGTCTTTTGCTTGGCAGCTCGGAGGATATGTGTGGAAATTCATGGTAAGAAATTTTTCCTCTGCTATGAAGGTATCTCACGTTAGGGACTTCGAAACTTGTAACAAGAAGCGTTGGGGAGATGATTAGAGATCACCGTCCACTGGTCTACCTACAAGTTCCACAGAACATGTTATAACACTGCCACGTACATAGAATCTAGAATAACTAATCAGGTTCTTGATGCAATCATGGTACAATAATTAGAGATATAGAAGTCAACAAGAGCTTTTCCTACTGACTAGCAGTGATATCCCAGGCTCCTGATAACGTGTAGAACTATGAATATTTCTACTTGTTCCTTTAGCCAGGGCTCCCTTGGGCATCACAGACAGCATCATGTGCTATTGGGGTCCTCAAAATGTCAGATAAAGATGACTGCGAGTGGTTGGTGGACCAGCTGAGGTCAGATGCCTTCAAGGACTCCGTGAGTGATGTTCAGCACTTCCACTGCACTCGGGATCACCCACAGGAGACCAGGATCATGAGTTTCTCCTGTTTAGTCCTGTACATGTCTGGAGAAGATATCCGACACCCGAGTGGCGATTATGACAATGGTGAAGAGCACAGCCTGGCTCCTGATAATGGTAAGGCCCCATGTGTAAATGACTTGTCAGGGGGTCCAATAAACACATATCTGGCTTTGAAACACAGAGAGGAGGGTAAACGTCTCATTTTAGCTCAATACTGATATTAGTTTTATATGTTTTCCCCATTGTGGTTTTTAGGGAAGGTGATGGTTGTGGTTGGCGACCTGGAGAAAGAAGATGATACAATGAAAAATAAATTGTTCAATAGAGCGGAACATATTGTCACAGACAAGATAATACAGTTCACAATCAAAGACATTGATCTGTTCAAGAAGAAGCCTGGTTTATTCCAAGATACAAAGGAAAAGATGGGAAAGATAACTGAAATCATGAAGATGAACCAAGGTAAACAATGGACCTCTCTCTCAACCAAGGTCCAAGACTGTGAGAGCGAGATATACAGTGTTACAGCCTCTTACAAGACAACGGCCAGTGAGGTCTGATTAACTGAAAGTGTAAACATGTTCGCCTCCTGATAGAGCTATACAGAGCAAAGATTCTAAACAATATGTCTACCCCCGGATAGAGCTATACAGAGCAAAGATTCTAAACAACATGTCTACCCCCTGATAGAGCTATACAGAGCAAAGATTCTAATCAACATGTCCACCCCTGATAGAGATATGCAGAGCAAAGATTCTAAACAATATGTCTACCCCCTGATAGAGCTATACAGAGCAAAGATTCTAACCAACATGTCTACCCCCTGATAGAGCTATACAGAGCAAAGATTCTAAACAACAGGTCTGCCCCCTGATAGAGCCATACAGAGCAAAGATTCTAAACAACATGTCCGCCTCCTGATAGAGCTATACAGAGCCAAGATTCTAAACAATATGTCTACCCCCTGATAGAGCTATACAGAGCAAAGATTCTAAACAACATGTCCGCCCCCTGATAGAGCCATACAGAGCAAAGATTCTAAACAACATGTCTGCCCCCTGATAGAGCTATACAGAGCAAAGATTCTAAACAACATGTCTGCCCCCTGATAGAGCTATACAAAGCAGAGATTGTAAACAAAATGTCCGCCCCCTGATAGAGTTATACAAAGAAGAGATTGTAAACAATGTGTCTGCCTCCTGATAGAGATATACAGAGAAAAGACTCTAAACAACATGTCTGCCCCCTGATAGAGCTATACAAAGCAGAGATTGTAAACAATGTGTCTGCCTCCTGAAAGAGGTATACAGAGCAAAGATTCTAAAAAACATGTCCACCCCTGATAGAGCTATACAGAGCAAAGATTCTAAACAACATGTCCCCCCCCCCAATAAAGCTATCCAGAGCAAAGATTATAAACAACGTGTCCCCCCAATAGAGCTATACAGAGCAAAGATTCTAAACAACATGTCCCCCCCCGATAGAGAGATACAGAGCAAAGATTCTAAACAACATGTCTGCCCCTGATAGAGCTATACTAAGCAGAGATTGTAAACAACATGTCTGCCCCCTGATATAGCTATACAGAGTAAATATTCTAAACAACATGTCCGCCCCCTGATAGAGCTATACAGAGCAAAGATTCTAAACAACATGTCTGCCCCCTGATAGAGCTATACAGAGCAAAGATTCTAAACAACACGTCCACCCATGATAAGGCTACACAGAGCAAAGATTCTAAGCAACATGTCCCCCCCGATAAAGCTATACAGAGCAAAGATTCTAAACAACATGTCCCCCCCGATAAAGCTATACAGAGCAAAGATTCTAAACAACATGTCCCCCCCAATAAAGCTATACAGAGCAAAGATTATAAACAACGTGTCCCCCCAATAGAGCTATACAGAGCAAAGATTCTAAACAACATGTCCCCCCTGATAGAGATATACAGCGTGCGCAGCCTATTGCATTAGGGTGTGCACCCTAAAGCACAAACACACACGCCGCACACGTGTGTGTGTATAGATATATAGATAAATATATATCTATCTATATATCTATACACACACACACACACACACATACACAAATGCACTCTGCATACTTACATACAGACCCGCATTCATATAATTATCAATATAAACAAACATTTAAAAACTGTATTAAAACTTTTTTTTTTATTAATTAAGCATTTAGCAATGTAAACAGAAATCAATCAATCAAATTTAAACTTACTTAAAGTTTACCAGCCAGCCGGCCGCCCCAGAACCCCTCCTGGGAAAAAACGATGTGCCTGTGCTCCGCTCTGCACCCTCTCCTCTGGCACTGCGGCTGGGCCTCACCCAGGGGCGTACCTAGAGCATTTGGCACCCGGGGCGGACCCTGAGTGTGTCACCCCCCCCCCCCCCACCAATAATAAAAATGTAAGAAAACACCCACAATTTTTTCAATGTTTTAAAATTGTACAATTATAGATACCAGGAATAGTGTGCCAGTCAGATACCAGGAATATTGTGCCAGTCAGATACCAGGAATATTGTGCCAGTCAGATACCAGGAATATTGTGCCAGTCAGATACCAGGAATATTGTGCCAGCCAGAGCCCAGGAATATTGTGTCAGTAAGAGCCCAGTAATAGTGTGCCAGTCAGATACCAGGAATATTGTGCCAGTCAGAACCCAGTAATAGTGTGCCAGTCAGAACCCAGTAATATTATGCCAGTCAGAGCCCAGTAATATTATACCAGTCAGTGCCCAGCAATAGTGTGCCACTCAGTGCCCAGTAATATTGTGCCAGTCAGTGCCCAGTAATATTGTGCCAGTCAGAGCCCAGTAATATAGTGCCAGTCAGTGCCCAGTAATATTGTGCCAGTCAGTGCCCAGTAATATAGTGCCAGTCAGAGCCCAGTAATATGCCAGTCAGAGCCCAGTAATATTGTGCCAGTCAGTGCCCAGTAATAGTGTGCCAGTCAATGCCCAGTAATAGTGTGCCAGTCAGTGCCCAGTAATATTATGCCAGTCAGTGCCCAGTAATATTGTGCCAGTCAGTGCCCAGTAATATTATGCCAGTCAGTGCCCAGTAATATTGTGCCACTCAGAGCCCAGTAATATACTGCCAGTCAGTGCCCAGTAATATACTGCCAGTCAGTGCCCAGTAATAGTGTGCCAGTCTGTGCCCAGTAATAGTGTGCCAATCAGTGCCCACTAATAGTGTGCCAGTCAGTGCCCAGTAATATTATGCCAGTCAGTGCCCAGTAATATTGTGCCAGTCAGTGCCCAGTAATAGTGTGCCAGTCTGTGCCCAGTAATAGTGTGCCTGTCAGTGCCCAGTAATAATGTGCCAGTCAGTGCCCAGTAATATAGTGCCAGCCTGAGCCCAGTAATATAGTGCCAGTCAGATACCCAGTAATATAGTGCCAGCCAGAGCCCAGTAATATTATGCCAGTCAGTGCCCAGTAATATTATGCCAGTCAGTGCCCAGTAATATTATGCCAGTCAGTGCCCAGTAATATTATGAGGATTCGGCCGCCTGAAAAAAAAAAAAAAAAAGGTAAGCAGCGCAGAGACAAACTCGGGCGGCAGACGGCAGTGCAGCACGGAGGTGAGAGAGCCTCAATTTTGAGGCTTGATTAGGGTGTGCCCAGGCACACCCGGCACACCCCGTGCGCACGCCTATGTATACAGAGTAAATATTCTAAACAACATGTCCACCCCTGATAGAGCTATACAGAGCAAAGATTCTAACCAACATGTCCGCCCCCTGATACAGCTATACAGAGCAAAGATTCTAACCAACATGTCTGCCCACAGATAGAGCTATACAGAGCAAAGATTCTAAACAACATGTCCGCCCCCTGATAGAGCTATACAGAGCAAAGATTCTAAACAACATGTCTGCCCCTGATAGAGCTATACAGAGCAAAGATTCTAAACAACATGTCTGCCCCTGATAGAGCTATACAGAGCAAAGATTCTAAATAACATGTCCGCCCCCTGATAGAGCTATACAGAGCAAAGATTCTAAACAACATGTCCGCCCCTGATAGAGCTATACAGAGCAAAGATTCTAAACAACATGTCCGCCCCCTGATAGAGCTATACAGAGCAAAGATTCTAAACATGTCTGCCCCCTGATAGAGCTATACTGAGCAAAGATTCTAAACAAAATGTCCACCCCCTGATAGAGCTATACAGAGCAAAGATTCTAAACAACATGTCCGCCCCCTGAAAGAGCTATACAGAGCAAAGATTCTAAACAACATGTCTACCCCCTGACAGAGCAAAGATTCTAAACAACATGTCCGCCCTCTAATAGAGCTATACAGAGCAAAGATTCTAAACAACATGTCCGCCCCCTGATAGAGCTATACAGAGCAAAGATTCTAAACAACATGTCCGCCCCTGATAGAGCTATACAGAGCAAAGATTCTAAACAACATGTCTGCCCCCTGATAGAGCTATACAGAGCAAAGATTCTAAACACCATGTCCGCCCCCTGACAGAGCAAAGATTCTAAACAACATGTCCGCCCTCTAATAGAGCTATACAGAGCAAAGATTCTAAACAACATGTCCGCCCCCTGATAGAGCTATACAGAGCAAAGATTCTAAACAACATGTCCGCCCCTGATAGAGCTATACAGAGCAAAGATTCTAAACAACATGTCCGCCCCTGATAGAGCTATACAGAGCAAAGATTCTAAACAACATGTCCGCCCCCTGATAGAGCTATACAGAGCAAAGATTCTAAACAACATGTCCACCCCCTGATAGAGCTATACAGAGCAAAGATTCTAAACAACATGTCCGCCCCCTGAAAGAGTTATACAGAGCAAAGATTCTAACCAACATGTCCACCCCTGATAGAGCTATACAGAGCAAAGATTCTAAACAACATGTCCACCCCTGATAGAGCTATACAGAGCAAAGATTCAAACCAACATGTCTGTCCCCTGATAGAGCTATACAGAGCAAAGATTCTAAACAACATGTCCTCCCCTGATAGAGCTATACAGAGCAAAGATTCTAAACAACATGTCCGCCCCCTGATAGAGCTATACAGAGCAAAGATTCTAAACAACATGTCCACCCCTGATAGAGCTATACAGAGCAAAGATTCTAAACAACATGTCCTCCCCTGATAGAGCTATACAGAGCAAAGATTCTAAACATCATGTCTGCCCCCTGATAGAGCTATACAGAGCAAAGATTCCAAACAACAAGTCTGCCCCCTGATAGAGCTATACAGAGCAAAGATTCTAAACAACATGTCCGCCCCCTGATAGAGCTATACAGAGCAAAGATTCTAAACAACATGTCCGCCCCCTGATAGAGCTATACAGAGCAAAGATTCTAACCAACATGTCAGCCCCCTGATAGAGCTATAGAGTGCAAAGATTCTAAACAACATGTCTGCCCCCTGATAGAGCTATACAGAGCAAAGATTCTAATCAACATATCCACCCCCTGATAGAGCTATACAGAGCAAAGATTCTAAACAACATGTCTGCCCCCTGATAGAGCTATACAGAGCAAAGATTCTAAACAACATGTCCTCCCCCCGATAGAGCTATACAGAGCAAAGATTCTAAACAACATGTCCACCCATGATAAGGCTACACAGAGCAAAGATTCTAAACAACATGTTTGCCCCCTGATAGAGCTATACAGAGCAAAGATTCTAAACAACACGTCCACCCATGATAAGGCTACACAGAGCAAAGCTTCTAACCAACATGTCCACCCCTGATAGAGCTATACAGAGCAAAGATTCTAAACAACATGTCCACCCATGATAGAGCTATACAGAGCAAACATTCTAAACACGTCCACCCCCTGATAGAGATATACAGAGCAAAGATTTTAAACAACATGTCCTGCCCCTGATAGAGATATACAGAGCAAAGATTTTAAACAACATGTCCACCCCTGATAGAGCTATAAAGAGCAAAGATTCTAAACAACATGCCCGCCCCCTGATAGAGCTCTACAGAGCAAATATTCTAACCAACATGTCCACCCCTGATAGAGCTATACAGCGCAAAAAGGATTTGGTATGGTATTTAAGAAAGTTATACCTAGAAACATAGAGGCACAGTGGAAGAAGGCTTGTTCAACTAAATTGATTATCTTGCAATATAAATAATATGAGTGGAAGGGCTACACCAAGAAAACTTTAACATGAATCCCAAGCAGGTGTTTGTATGAAAAAAATGAACATAAGCACCAAACTTAAGGGTTTACTCAGTATAGACCAATCCCACCAGAAATGGAGCCAAGTCAGTAAAAGTAGTTGAATTTCTGAAAATTGATCTGAAATCAGGAGGATTTTCAGTCGTCATATTCGGTCGGGATTTAGTCCCTTGGTATCCAATGGATTGGCCCTACTGCATATGGGTCAAAAATCACCCAAAATGAACCTGACTGGCTGAAGCAGCCACATTTTCTGTCAGAAACCTACCCAGCAAGGAAAACCAGTCAATGGTAGGTGATTGGCTGAAAGAGTCCGCCCTCCATCTAATATGAGATCCTTGCTCCACCAAGTGAGGATGGATGGATAGAGATAGGGTCCCTGTGCCACTTATTATACATGTATTGGGCCAGCGTTAGTGCTTAGTGTAGGTCATGAATCAATACTCAGTCTAACCTGGCTCTTTCTTTGCTTTGTTTAGGTTCAAAGTATTACGGTGCAAATATCATGGTAAGAGACAATGTTATCTGTCTGTTAATATTACTGTTGGGTTCAATTATACAGTTTCTGGATATGAGTCTCACGGACCGGAGATTAATTTAGCTCCATGAATGGAAAGGTCCAAGTCAGGTTCATTAAAACCAGGATCTTAAGGGTGAAGATGAAATAAGGCCTTCAACCTCAGGAGCTCCACATACTCAGATGGATTCTCCATAGAAGCCAAGTCTGATATCTTGATGGGTCGCTGTTATTTGGTCGTTTCAAATATCCTGATGTTGCCAAAGCATAAATGAAAGAGGTTAACCTTGAACCTATCTTCTTGTACGTCAGGCAAAGGCCCAACCATGTGTTAGGTTTAAAACCATCTCATTTAGAACATCTAGGGGAGCAGGAGCCTAAATGGACATCCTAAAATGCCTCACCACTCTCAGTCTCCTGCAGGACACCTTCATAATGGAATCATTGAGATTTCTGTAGGGTTGGACAAACTTTCCAGGCTCAGCCAAGATGCCAGAGAGTGAGGGAGTACATGTTTAGCATGGCGATTTAGGCCAACTCTCAAGATTCTCACGAGTGTTGGTTCCTTCGAGAGATAGGTTAAGAGTCTGCAGAAAGAAATCAGTGTCCTTGTGTCTGTGAAGATCCATCAAACATCCATAGGTTGTCCACCACAGACCCCAGTAACTGTCCACCTGGTCCAACAATAATATTAATACAACGTGATTCCTCATCTCTTACAGGGTCCATCGAAACTGAAGGTGGGTATCTTTTCCAGGTCAGTGGAGGAAGATTGTGAATGGTTAGTAAACTATGAGGGATTCCGGGATGAAGTGGACTATATCCGACCCTATCGCATCTCTAACTCCGGGCGCCGTCAGTTCAGAGAGGACGTGTCTCGTTGCACATTCGCGATCCTGTATCACACCAAGAACAGAGGGAGGATTAATATCACGGACGTGACGGACTCTCTGTATGACGAAGAGCTGAGATATCTGTCAGAGGAACTCGGTGAGATGCACATTTATTTATGGCAGAGTTTGTTTAGTCCTTGTTTGCTCATTTCCTCATAATTCTTCAAATGGTCCTAATATGTTTTATGGTTTCTGTCAATTCAACAAGATACAAGAACTTGCTGGTTTCAGCTACAAGATGAAGGACAAAGGGAACGAAACCATAAAGTGAACTCAAGCTGTAGTTTCTAGAAGAGGGGAAGCAAGCAAAGATTAGACTATCATCAGGGAAATAGAAAAAGGAGTACATTAATAACAAAATAATATATACAAATATATACTAAATGCATCTTCTCTGTGCTTTATTTGCTCTAACCTCTTATAGAAAAGTTTTCCCAGAAAGCGATTTAACATGAAAGTTGTGCCTCTCTGTGCAGGGAAGGAGAGGGTCATCGTGCTGATTGATGATGTGGATAACTGTTCAGATGTGAAGCAGAGGATCCGGGAGAAGCAGCCCAGTATTGAGAAGCAAGCTCGGGAATTATTTATCTTCAGCTCAGATGAAAAGATCATTTTTGGAAAGTTACAAACTCTGAAAACGTGGATATTGGTAAATACATGTGAACCGTGGCCTGTATCACAGCGTGGCTTGACACTAGATTAAAGTTCCACATAGTCTACATTCTGTACATTGAACGTGTCGCACTTATTTTTACTTTGAAACTATTTCCATAATCTTTATACTTTGCAAATCCCCCTGCTGGTCACGACTGTATCATTTATATCTTCCCGCAAATAATACTGTTTTGAGATAGAGACCACCCTCCCCCTCTTTTGTTTGATGAAAAGTTCTGCAAGTGATGTAACCAGCAGGAATATTCCAATATGTTGACTGTGGAACATTCCATTGGTTTCTATGGGGAATGGGGAACATCCCATTGGTTTCTATAGGGAATGTGGAACATTCCATTGGTTTCCATGTTGACTGTGGAACATTCCATTGGTTTCTATAGGGAATGTGGAACATTCCATTGGTTTCCATGTTGACTGTGGAACATTCCATTGGTTTCCATGTTGACTGTGGAACATTCCATTGGTTTCCATGTTGACTGTGGAACATTCCATTGGTTTCTATGGGGAATGGGGAACATCCCATTGGTTTCTATGGGGAATGGGGAACATCCCATTGGTTTCTATGGGGAATGGGGAACATCCCATTGGTTTCTATGGGGAATGGGGAACATCCCATTGGTTTCTATAGGGAATGTGGAACATTCCATTGGTTTCCATGTTGACTGTGGAACATTCTATTGGTTTCCATGTTGACTGTGGAACATTCCATTGGTTTCTATGGGGAATGGGGAACATCCCATTGGTTTCTATGAGGAATGGGGAACATCCCATTGGTTTCTATAGGGAATGTGGAACATTCCATTGGTTTCCATGTTGACTGTGGAACATCCCATTGGTTTCCATGGTGACTGTGGAACATCCCATTGGTTTCCATGTTGACTGTGGAACATCCCATTGGTTTCCATGGTGACTGTGGAACATTCAATTGGTTTCCATGGTGACTGTGGAACATTCCATTGGTTTCCATGCTGACTGTGGAACATCCCATTGGTTTCCATGTTGACTGTGGAACATCCCATTGGTTTCCATGTTGACTGTGGAACATCCCATTGGTTTCCATGGTGACTGTGGAACATTCCATTGGTTTCCATGCTGACTGTGGAACATTCCATTGGTTTCCATTGGAACTGGAACACTTTTAGAACTTTGCCTAAGAAATAACTTTGATAAATATTCCCCCAATGCCCTTTATACTACACATCCTAAATGATCTTCTCTTATATCTGCAGGAATGCAAAGAGTGAATACAGACGTGAGTGAAGACACTGTACAGGAGCGCCAGGATTGATATATAGGATAACATCCCATATAGTGAGAGACAAGTGACTGAGGAATAATGTGCAGGACTACGGGATATTTATATATATATAAAAATCTGAATAAAATAGTTTGATGCCTTACTGTGCAGTGTATTTACTGTTCTACCATGTGTGTAGGTAAACTTGTACTCTTGTTGGCATATCTCTGATTGCAGCCAGTCCTGACCTTGAACTCTGTTTGACCTATCCACTGATTGCAGCCAGTCCTGACCTAGGACTATTATTGACCTATCCACTGATTGCAGCCAGTCCTGACCTTGAACTCTTATTGACCTATCCACTGATTGAAGCCAGTCCTGACCTAGGACTATTATTGACCTATCCACTGATTGCAGCCAGTCCTGACCTAGGACTATTTTTGACCTATCTACTGATTGCAGCCAGTCCTGACCTAGGACTATTATTGACCTATCTACTGATTGCAGCCAGTCCTGACCTAGGACTATTATTGACCTATCCACTGATTGCAGCCAGTCCTGACCTTGAACTCTTATTGACCTATCCACTGATTGCAGCCAGTCCTGACCTTGAACTCTTATTGACCTATCCACTGATTGCAGCCAGTCCTGACCTTGAACTATTATTGATCTATCCACTGATTGCAGCCAGTCCTGACCTTGAACTCTTATTGACCTATCCACTGATTGCAGCCAGTCCTGACCTAGGACTATTATTGACCTATCCACTGATTGCAGCCAGTCCTGACCTAGGACTATTATTGACCTATCTACTGATTGCAGCCACTCCTGACCTAGGACTATTATTGACCTATCCACTGATTGCAGCAAGTCCTGACCTAGGACTATTATTGACCTATCCACTGATTGCAGCCAGTCCTGACCTAGGACTATTATTGACCTATCCACTGATTGCAGCCAGTCCTGATCTAGGACTATTATTGACCTATCCACTGATTGCAGCCAGTCCTGACCTTGAACTCTTATTGACCTATCCACTGATTGCAGCCAGTCCTGACCTTGAACTCTTATTGACCTATCCACTGATTGCAGCCAGTCCTGACCTTGAACTCTTATTGACCTATCCACTAATTGCAGCCAGTCCTGACCTTGAACTCTTATTTACCTATCCACTGATTGCAGCCAGTCCTGACCTAGCACTATTATTAACCTATCTACTGATTGCGACCAGTCCTGACTTAGGACTATTATTGACCTATATACTGATTGCAGCCAGTCCTGATCTAGGACTATTATTGACCTATCCACTGATTGCAGCCAGTCCTGACCTTGAACTCTTATTGACCTATCCACTGATTGTAGCCAGTCCTGACCTTGAACTCTTATTGACCTATCCACTGATTGTAGCCAGTCCTGACCTTAGACTCTTGTTGGCCTATCTACTGATTGCAACCAGCCCTGACCATGTACTCTTATTGACCTATCCACTGATTGCAGCCAGTCCTGACCTTAGACGCTTGTTGGCCTATCCACTGATTGCAGCCAGTCCTGACCTTAGACTCTTGTTGGCCTATCTACTGATTGCAGCCAGTCCTGACCTTAGACGCTTGTTGGCCTATCTACTGATTGCAGCCAGCCCTGACCATGTACTCTTGTTGGTACGTGTAACCAGATGGCTCAGTAGCCAGATGTTTAATTCTCATTTTCAGGTCCCAATATCTCCTTAACCCTCAATTTTTCTCAATCGATTGTCAGCTCCTTGGTCAACACCTTTAGTAATATGTGATGCAAAGCAATTCCCAGGAGTAGACATGGCTATCAAGGTAGTCACAAGCAAGAACCATTTATTACAGACAAGACAGAACAAAAACATCTTGATAACAGATGATTAAACATTACACTCATAACAAGAGTAACTGCCATTCCATGTGTAACACAATCAAACCTGGCGCCAGGGTTAGCGAGGGAGCCGATGGGAACATCATGGTAAAAGTAGTGACCAATCAGGAGAGGGGGCGGAGTCAGGTCTTTCTAATCTGGAGTGACCAATTAGCAGCGCCCGGACAGCCAACTGGGCTTCACCTTTATTGTGTCTGGTCACCTAATGAGCTTCGCCACCCGGGGAACCACACCTGCCCTGAAACATTGGGCCAGGTCACAGGAGTTTTAAATGAACCAATGGGTTGCTGAGCAAAGGGCTCCGTAGTCGCTAGGTCTATATTGTATGCGGTAATGGGGTCGCTACTTGGGTGGGTTGAAGTCGGGCACCAGGGGGCAGGGGGGGGGCACAAGTGAATCGCCCTTTTGGGGAGGTATTAAACTGGGTATGTCACAACCTGGGATAACAGACCAGGGAGGAGACTCAGTGCAGGACAGGATGTGGGGTCTGTCTGCACCCGACGATGCATAACTATGGACTAGACTGGCAGCTCTCCTTATGGTTGAGCCTCAGACTTAATTCCCCCAGGTCTTTTGCATTCTGCAATTACCAGCACACTGAAGTGAAACCCCAGGACAAACAGGATCACAGGAACGAGAAATATACAATCGAAGGCGACGGTACAACAGGAAAAGGCAAACAGGATAGTCAGGCAAGTAGAAGTCAAGGACGGCAGCAAGAAACAAAGTCGGAGGCAGAAAATGGGTCAAGACGGGCGGCAAACAGGAGAGGTCAAGACTGGCAGGATTCAGCAATATGGATAATCAGGAAAACGCTAGTAAAAGGCCCAAGGCAGCAACCAAAGCAATGCAATGGCACTGATTGCCATTAGCTGCAGGTTAATATAGGGAAGAGCTGAGGATAACGAGGCAGCTGAACACAGGAGGAGAATGGGGACACTACAATAGTGGCCACTAGAGGCTGAATAGAAAACAGCCTCAAACCCAGAATAACCAACAGGGAAAACATGGGGACACACTGGGCATTATAATAAGAATTAACAAAGCTTTTGTTGGCCGGCTCCCCAAGTCACAGAGGTTTGTGACAGCAAGAATAGCTAATCATGACCTCCAATCTCAGATTTTAGTAGATAGACCCCTCTGTGTAAATAACAAAAATATATAATATATATATGTAATATATTATTGACAATGTAGATTTTTTTTATTCTTTAAGACCTTATGTCCATTTAAGTATAAACAATACAAAAATAGAACAAATATATTGCAAGTGTCACGGCTTACAAACTTTGATGGTGGGCGTACCGAGCAGGGTCCAACAAAAGCGCAAGTATGTAAATAAACCGCCTCACATAGAAGAAAGCCGCTCCTTGGCGCTGTGCAATGGAGGCGCTAGAATGACACGTCTCCTGAATCTATTGATGGATTATACTGTGACTGCGGCTGGCTCTGAATGTGGACTATTGATGGATTATACTGTGACTGCAGCTGGCTCTGAATGTGGACTATTGATGGATTATACTGTGACTGCAGCCGGCTCTGAATGTGGACTATTGATGGATTATACTGTGACTGCAGCCGGCTCAGAATGTGGACTATTGATGGATTATACTGTGACTGCAGCCGGCTCTGAATGTGGACTATTGATGGATTATACTGTGACTGCAGCTGGCTCTGAATGTGGACTATTGATGGATTATATTGTGACTGCGGCCGGCTCTGAATGTGGACTATTGATGGATTATATTGTGACTGCGGCCAGCTCTGAATGTGGACTATTGATGGATTATATTGTGACTGCAGTCGGCTCTGAATGTGGACTATTGATGGATTATACTGTGACTGCAGCCGGCTCTGAATGTGGACTATTGATGGATTATATTGTGACTGCGGCCAGCTCAGAATGTGGACTATTGATGGATTATACTGTGACTGCAGCCGGCTCAGAATGTGGACTATTTATGGATTATACTGTGACTGCGGCTGGCTCTGAATGTGGACTATTGATAGATTATATTGTGACTGCAGCTGGCTCTGAATGTGGACTATTGATGGATTATACTGTGACTGCAGCCGGCTCAGAATGTGGAGTATTTATGGATTATACTGTGACTGCGGCCGGCTCTGAATGTGGACTATTGATGGATTATATTGTGACTGCAGCTGGCTCTGAATGTGGACTATTGATGGATTATATTGTGACTGCAGCCGGCTCTGAATGTGGACTATTGATGGATTATACTGTGACTGCGGCCGGCTCTGAATGTGGACTATTGATGGATTATACTGTGACTGCGGCCGGCTCTGAATGTGGACTATTGATGGATTATACTGTGACTGCGGCCGACTCTGAATGTGGACTATTGATGGATTATACTGTGACTGCGGCCGGCTCTGAATGTGGACTATTGATGGATTATACTGTGACTGCGGCCAGCTCTGAATGTGGACTATTGATGGATTATACTGTGACTGCGGCTGGCTCTGAATGTGGACTATTGATGGATTATATTGTGACTGCAGCCGGCTCTGAATGTGGACTATTGATGGATTATACTGTGACTGCGGCTGGCTCTGAATGTGGACTATTGATGGATTATACTGTGACTGCAGCCGGCTCTGAATGTGGACTATTGATGGATTATACTGTGACTGCGGCCAGCTCTGAATGTGGACTATTGATGGATTATACTGTGACTGCGGCTGGCTCTGAATGTGGACTATTGATGGATTATATTGTGACTGCAGCCGGCTCTGAATGTGGACTATTGATGGATTATATTGTGACTGCAGCGGGCTCTGAATGTGGACTATTGATGGATTATATTGTGACTGCAGCCGGCTCTGAATGTGGACTATTGATGGATTATACTGTGACTGCGGTCGGCTCTGAATGTGGACTATTTATGGATTATACTGTGACTGCAGCCGGCTCTGAATGTGGACTATTGATGGATTATACTGTGACTGCGGCTGGCTCTGAATGTGGACTATTTATGGATTATACTGTGACTGCAGCCGGCTCTGAATGTGGACTATTGATGGATTATATTGTGACTGCAGCCGGCTCTGAATGTGGACTATTGATAGATTATACTGTGACTGCGGCCGGCTCTGAATGTGGACTATCGATGGATTATACTGTGACTGCAGCCGGCTCTGAATGTGGACTATTGATGGATTATACTGTGACTGCAGCTAGCTCTGAATGTGGACTATTGATAGATTATACTGTGACTGCGGCCGTCTCTGAATGTGGACTATTGATGGATTATACTGTGACTGCGGCCGGCTCTGAATGTGGACTATTGATGGATTATACTGTGACTGCGGCCGTCTCTGAATGTGGACTATTGATGGATTATACTGTGACTGCGGCCGGCTCTGAATGTGGACTATTGATGGATTATACTGTGACTGCAGTCGGCAATGAATGTGGACTATTGATGGATTATACTGTGACTGCGGCTGGCTCTGAATGTGGACTATTGATAGATTATACTGTGACTGCAGCCGGCTCTGAATGTGGACTATTGATGGATTATACTGTGACTGCGGCCGGCTCTGAATGTGGACTATTGATGGATTATACTGTGACTGCAGTCGGCTCTGAATGTGGACTATTGATGGATTATACTGTGACTGCGGCTGGCTCTGAATGTGGACTATTGATGGATTATACTGTGACTGCAGCCGGCTCTGAATGTGGACTATTGATGGATTATACTGTGACTGCAGCCGGCTCTGAATGTGGACTATTGATGGATTATACTGTGACTGCAGCCGGCTCTGAATGTGAACTATTGATGGATTATACTGTGACTGCAGCCGGCTCTGAATGTGGACTATCGATGGATTATATTGTGACTGCGGCCGGCTCTGAATGTGGACTATTGATAGATTATACTGTGACTGCGGCCGGCTCTGAATGTGGACTATTGATGGATTATACTGTGACTGCGGCCGGCTCTAAATGTGGACTATTGATGGATTATATTGTGACTGCAGCCGGCTCTGAATGTGGACTATTGATGGATTATACTGTGACTGCGGCCAGCTCTGAATGTGGACTATTTATGGATTATACTGTGACTGCGGCCGGCTCTGAATGTGGACTATTGATGGATTATATTGTGACTGCAGCCGGCTCTGAATGTGGACTATTGATGGATTATATTGTGACTGCAGCCGGCTCTGAATGTGGACTATTGATGGATTATACTGTGACTGCAGCCGGCTCTGAATGTGGACTATTGATAGATTATACTGTGACTGCGGCCGGCTCTGAATGTGGACTATTGATGGATTATACTGTGACTGCGGCCGGCTCTGAATGTGGACTATTGATGGATTATACTGTGACTGCAGCCGGCTCTGAATGTGGACTATTGATGGATTATACTGTGACTGCGGCCGGCTCTGAATGTGGACTATTGATGGATTATATTGTGACTGCAGCCGGCTCTGAATGTGGACTATTGATGGATTATATTGTGACTGCGGCCGGCTCTGAATGTGGACTATTGATGGATTATATTGTGACTGCAGCCGGCTCTGAATGTGGACTATTGATGGATTATACTGTGACTGCAGCCGGCTCTGAATGTGGACTATTGATGGATTATACTGTGACTGCAGCCGGCTCTGAATGTGGACTATTGATGGATTATACTGTGACTGCAGCCGGCTCTGAATGTGGACTATTGATGGATTATATTGTGACTGCAGCCGGCTCTGAATGTGGACTATTGATGGATTATACTGTGACTGCAGCCGGCTCTGAATGTGGACTATTGATGGATTATACTGTGACTGCGGCCGGCTCTGAATGTGGACTATTGATGGATTATATTGTGACTGCAGCCGGCTCTGAATGTGGACTATTGATAGATTATACTGTGACTGCGGCCGGCTCTGAATGTGGACTATTGATGGATTATACTGTGACTGCGGCCAGCTCTGAATGTGGACTATTGATGGATTATACTGTGACTGCGGCCGTCTCTGAATGTGGACTATTGATAGATTATACTGTGACTGCGGCCGGCTCTGAATGTGGACTATTGATAGATTATACTGTGACTGCGGCCGGCTCTGAATGTGGACTATTGATGGATTATATTGTGACTGCAGCCGGCTCTGAATGTGGACTATTGATGGATTATACTGTGACTGCGGCCAGCTCTGAATGTGGACTATTGATGGATTATACTGTGACTGCGGCCGTCTCTGAATGTGGACTATTGATAGATTATACTGTGACTTCGGCCGGCTCTAAATGTGGACTATTGATGGATTATACTGTGACTGCAGCCGGCTCTGAATGTGGACTATTGATGGATTATATTGTGACTGCAGCTGGCTCTGAATGTGGACTATCGATGGATTATATTGTGACTGCAGCTGGCTCTGAATGTGGACTATCGATGGATTATATTGTGACTGCAGCTGGCTCTGAATGTGGACTATCGATGGATTATATTGTGACTGCAGCCGGCTCTGAATGTGGATTATTGATGGATTATATTGTGACTGCAGCTGGCTCTGAATGTGGACTATTGATGGATTATACTGTGACTGCAGCCGGCTCTGAATGTGGACTATTGATGGATTATACTGTGACTGCAGCCGGCTCTGAATGTGGACTATTGATGGATTATACTGTGACTGCAGCCGGCTCTGAATGTGGACTATTGATGGATTATACTGTGACTGCAGCCGGCTCTGAATGTGGACTATTGATAGATTATACTGTGACTGCAGCCGGCTCTGAATGTGGACTATTGATGGATTATACTGTGACTGCGGCCGGCTCTGAATGTGGACTATTGATGGATTATACTGTGACTGCGGCCAGCTCTGAATGTGGACTATTGATGGATTATACTGTGACTGCGGCCGGCTCTGAATGTGGACTATTGATGGATTATACTGTGACTGCGGCCGGCTCTGAATGTGGACTATTGATAGATTATACTGTGACTGCAGCCGGCTCTGAATGTGGACTATTGATAGATTATACTGTGACTGCGGCTGGCTCTGAATGTGGACTATTGATGGATTATATTGTGACTGCAGCCGGCTCTGAATGTGGACTATTTATGGATTATACTGTGACTGCGGCCGGCTCTGAATGTGGACTATTTATGGATTATACTGTGACTGCGGCCGGCTCTGAATGTGGACTATTGATGGATTATACTGTGACTGCGGCCAGCTCTGAATGTGGACTATTGATGGATTATACTGTGACTGCGGCCGTCTCTGAATGTGGACTATTGATAGATTATACTGTGACTGCGGCCGGCTCTAAATGTGGACTATTGATGGATTATACTGTGACTGCAGCCGGCTCTGAATGTGGACTATTGATGGTTTATATTGTGACTGCAGCTGGCTCTGAATGTGGACTATCGATGTGGACTATCGATGGACTGCAGCCGGCTCTGAATGTGGACTATTGATGGATTATACTGTGACTGCAGCCGGCTCTGAATGTGGACTATTGATGGATTATATTGTGACTGCAGCTGGCTCTGAATGTGGACTATTGATGGATTATACTGTGACTGCAGCCGGCTCTGAATGTGGACTATTGATGGATTATACTGTGACTGCAGCCGGCTCTGAATGTGGACTATTGATGGATTATATTGTGACTGCGGCTGGCTCTGAATGTGGACTATTGATGGATTATACTGTGACTGCGGCCGGCTCTGAATGTGGACTATTGATGGATTATACTGTGACTGCAGCCGGCTCTGAATGTGGACTATTTATGGATTATACTGTGACTGCAGCTGGCTCTGAATGTGGACTATTTATGGATTATACTGTGACTGCAGCCGGCTCTGAATGTGGACTATTGATGGATTATATTGTGACTGCAGCTGGCTCTGAATGTGGACTATTTATGGATTATACTGTGACTGCAGCCGGCTCTGAATGTGGACTATTGATGGATTATACTGTGACTGCGGCTGGCTCTGAATGTGGACTATTGATGGATTATATTGTGACTGCAGCCGGCTCTGAATGTGGACTATTGATGGATTATACTGTGACTGTGGCCAGCTCTGAATGTGGACTATTGATGGATTATACTGTGACTGCGGCCGGCTCTGAATGTGGACTATTGATGGATTATATTGTGACTGCAGCCGGCTCTGAATGTGGACTATTGATGGATTATATTGTGACTGCAGCCGGCTCTGAATGTGGACTATTGATGGATTATACTGTGACTGCAGCCGGCTCTGAATGTGGACTATTGATGGATTATACTGTGACTGCGGCCGGCTCTGAATGTGGACTATTGATGGATTATACTGTGACTGCAGTCGGCTCTGAATGTGGACTATTGATGGATTATACTGTGACTGCAGTCGGCTCTGAATGTGGACTATTGATAGATTATACTGTGACTGCAGCTGGCTCTGAATGTGGACTATTGATGGATTATATTGTGACTGCAGCCGGCTCTGAATGTGGACTATTGATGGATTATACTGTGACTGCAGCCGGCTCTGAATGTGGACTATTGATGGATTATATTGTGACTGCAGCCGGCTCTGAATGTGGACTATTGATGGATTATATTGTGACTGCAGCCGGCTCTGAATGTGGACTATCGATAGATTATACTGTGACTGCAGTCGGCTCTGAATGTGGACTATTGATGGATTATACTGTGACTGCGGCCGGCTCTGAATGTGGACTATTGATGGATTATACTGTGACTGCGGCCGGCTCTGAATGTGGACTATTGATGGATTATACTGTGACTGCAGCCGGCTATGAATGTGGACTATTGATGGATTATACTGTGACTGCAGCCGGCTCTGAATGTGGACTATTGATGGATTATATTGTGACTGCAGCCGGCTCTGAATGTGGACTATTGATGGATTATACTGTGACTGCAGCTGGCTCTGAATGTGGACTATTAATGGATTATATTGTGACTGCAGTCGGCTATGAATGTGGACTATTGATGGATTATATTGTGACTGCAGCCGGCTCTGAATGTGGACTATTGATAGATTATACTGTGACTGCAGCCGGCTCTGAATGTGGACTATTGATGGATTATATTGTGACTGCGGCCGGCTCTGAATGTGGACTATTGATGGATTATATTGTGACTGCAGCCGGCTCTGAATGTGGACTATTGATGGATTATACTGTGACTGCGGCCAGCTCTGAATGTGGACTATTGATGAATTATACTGTGACTGCGGCCAGCTCTGAATGTGGACTATTTATGGATTATACTGTGACTGCAGCCGGCTCTGAATGTGGACTATTGATGGATTATACTGTGACTGCAGCCGGCTCTGAATGTGGACTATTGATGGATTATACTGTGACTGCGGCCGTCTCTGAATGTGGACTATTTATGGATTATACTGTGACTGCAGCCGGCTCTGAATGTGGACTATTGATGGATTATACTGTGACTGCGGCCGGCTCTGAATGTGGACTATTGATAGATTATACTGTGACTGCAGCCGGCTCTGAATGTGGACTATTGATGGATTATATTGTGACTGCAGTCGGCTCTGAATGTGGACTATTGATGGATTATACTGTGACTGCGGCTGGCTCTGAATGTGGACTATTGATGGATTATATTGTGACTGCAGCCGGCTCTGAATGTGGACTATTGATGGATTATATTGTGACTGCAGCCGGCTCTGAATGTGGACTATTGATGGATTATATTGTGACTGCGGCTGGCTCTGAATGTGGACTATTGATGGATTATACTGTGACTGCAGCTGGCTCTGAATGTGGACTATTGATGGATTATACTGTGACTGCAGCCGGCTCTGAATGTGGACTATTGATGGATTATACTGTGACTGCGGCCGGCTCTGAATGTGGACTATTGATGGATTATACTGTGACTGCAGCTGGCTCTGAATGTGGACTATTGATGGATTATACTGTGACTGCAGCCGGCTCTAAATGTGGACTATTGATGGATTATACTGTGACTGCGGCCGTCTCTGAATGTGGACTATTTATGGATTATACTGTGACTGCGGCCGGCTCTAAATGTGGACTATTGATGGATTATATTGTGACTGCAGCCGGCTCTGAATGTGGACTATTGATGGATTATATTGTGACTGCAGCCGGCTCTGAATGTGGACTATTGATAGATTATACTGTGACTGCGGCCGGCTCTAAATGTGGACTATTGATGGATTATATTGTGACTGCAGCCGGCTCTGAATGTGGACTATTGATGGATTATATTGTGACTGCAGCCGGCTCTGAATGTGGACTATTGATGGATTATACTGTGACTGCAGCTGGCTCTGAATGTGGACTATTGATGGATTATATTGTGACTGCAGCTGGCTCTGAATGTGGACTATCGATGGATTATATTGTGACTGCAGCCGGCTCTGAATGTGGACTATTGATGGATTATATTGTGACTGCAGCCGGCTCTGAATGTGGACTATTGATGGATTATACTGTGACTGCAGCTGGCTCTGAATGTGGACTACTGATGGATTATACTGTGACTGCAGCTGGCTCTGAATGTGGACTATTGATGGATTATACTGTGACTGCGGCCGGCTCTGAATGTGGACTATTGATGGATTATATTGTGACTGCGGCCAGCTCTGAATGTGGACTATTGATGGATTATACTGTGACTGCGGCCAGCTCTGAATGTGGACTATTGATGGATTATATTGTGACTGCAGCCGGCTCTGAATGTGGACTATTGATAGATTATACTGTGACTGCGGCCAGCTCTGAATGTGGACTATTGATGGATTATACTGTGACTGCAGCCGGCTCTGAATGTGGACTATTGATGGATTATACTGTGACTGCGGCTGGCTCTGAATGTGGACTATTGATAGATTATACTGTGACTGCGGCCGGCTCTGAATGTGGACTATTGATGGATTAGACTGTGACTGCGGCCGGCTCTAAATGTGGACTATTGATAGATTATACTGTGACTGCAGCTGGCTCTGAATGTGGACTATTGATGGATTATACTGTGACTGCGGCCGGCTCTGAATGTGGACTATTGATGGATTATACTGTGACTGCAGTCGGCTATGAATGTGGACTATTGATGGATTATATTGTGACTGCAGCCGGCTCTGAATGTGGACTATTGATAGATTATACTGTGACTGCAGCCGGCTCTGAATGTGGACTATTGATGGATTATATTGTGACTGCAGCCGGCTCTGAATGTGGACTATTGATGGATTATACTGTGACTGCAGCCGGCTCTGAATGTGGACTATTGATAGATTATACTGTGACTGCGGCCAGCTCTGAATGTGGACTATTGATAGATTATACTGTGACTGCGGCCGGCTCTGAATGTGGACTATTGATGGATTATATTGTGACTGCAGCTGGCTCTGAATGTGGACTATTGATAGATTATACTGTGACTGCGGCCGGCTCTGAATGTGGACTATTGATGGATTATACTGTGACTGCGGCCAGCTCTGAATGTGGACTATTGATGGATTATACTGTGACTGCGGCCGGCTCTGAATGTGAACTATTGATAGATTATACTGTGACTGCAGCCGGCTCTGAATGTGGACTATTGATAGATTATATTGTGACTGCAGCCGGCTCTGAATGTGGACTATTGATAGATTATACTGTGACTGCGGCCGGCTCTGAATGTGGACTATTGATGGATTATACTGTGACTGCGGCCGGCTCTAAATGTGGACTATTGATGGATTATATTGTGACTGCAGCCGGCTCTGAATGTGGACTATTGATAGATTATACTGTGACTGCAGCCGGCTCTGAATGTGGACTATTGATGGATTATACTGTGACTGCAGCCGGCTCTGAATGTGGACTATTGATGGATTATACTGTGACTGCAGCCGGCTCTGAATGTGGACTATTGATGGATTATACTGTGACTGCGGCCGGCTCTGAATGTGGACTATTGATAGATTATACTGTGACTGCGGCCGGCTCTGAATGTGGACTATTTATGGATTATATTGTGACTGCGGCTGGCTCTGAATGTGGACTATCGATAGATTATACTGTGACTGCAGTCGGCTCTGAATGTGGACTATTGATGGATTATACTGTGACTGCGGCCGGCTCTGAATGTGGACTATTTATGGATTATATTGTGACTGCGGCTGGCTCTGAATGTGAACTATCGATAGATTATACTGTGACTGCGGCCGGCTCTGAATGTGGACTATTGATAGATTATACTGTGACTGCGGCCGGCTCTGAATGTGGACTATTGATAGATTATACTGTGACTGCGGCCGTCTCTGAATGTGGACTATTTATGGATTATACTGTGACTGCGGCCGGCTCTGAATGTGGACTATTTATGGATTATACTGTGACTGCGGCCGGCTCTGAATGTGGACTATTTATGGATTATACTGTGACTGCGGCCGGCTCTGAATGTGGACTATTTATGGATTATACTGTGACTGCGGCCGGCTCTGAATGTGGACTATTTATGGATTATACTGTGACTGCGGCCGGCTCTGAATGTGGACTATTTATGGATTATACTGTGACTGCGGCCGGCTCTGTAAAATGCCAGTAACTCACTAACCAATGTCTGAAGCTTCTCTTGTATGTGAGTCTTTTTCTTGCACTTCGTATTAGTGAATTGCTTTTACACATAGATATGAATAACTTGTAAATTGCACACAAGGGACATTGTCCCCAAGACTATTGATCTATACATTGTGTTTGCTGAACCGCAGCATTAACAGACATGTGTCTGTGGCGTTTCCTGTGTATCACATCACTTGTGGCTCAAAATGCAAATTATACAGACTAAAACATATTTAACCCTTGATTCCCTAATGAAAGCAAAGATGACAAAATATGTCATTCTGGTCCGGAGTAAAGCAGAGATACACGTGGGATTACTCGCTGACACTAGCAGTGTGCACACAGCCAATCAGAGCAGGATCTCATCCCGTTCATCTGATCAGAGGGTCTGCAGAGTACAGTGGTCTCTCTCTCTCCCAGTTACTGTCCCCTCTGCCCTGACCAGACCGGGGTAACTGCTTCCCATGGAACATGGCAGCTGCCGGTCAGAGGAAAGAGTCGGACAGATTATACTCATACTAGGGACAACTTCGCACAAAATCAAGTGGCCCTTTAAGGCTGGAAAATTGTCTATAAGGAATTGGCTAGAAGGGGGCTCAGTTTTCTCCTGCCACAAACAAGTCTTAAACACACCCAGGATTTCAAAAATGAAAGTAAATGAGCTGCATGTTGTGTATTATATTTAACAGACTGCAGCCAGTGACTGTCAGAGAGTGAGACAGGAGAGAGAGAGAGAGAGCACAGGGAGAGAGACACAGAGACAGGTACAGAGTGAGGTACAGGGAGAGAGACACAGAGACAGGTACAGGGAGAGAGACACAGAGACGGGAGAGAGAGAGAGAGCACAGGGAGAGAGACACAGAGACAGGTACAGAGTGAGGTACAGGGAGAGAGACACAGAGACAGGTACAGAGTGAGGTACAGGGAGAGAGACACAGAGACAGGTACAGAGAGCCCAGGGAGAGAGAGACAGAGACAGGTACAGAGTGAGTTACAGGGAGAGAGACGCAGAGACAGGTACAGAGAGTACAGGGAGAGAGACACAGAGACAGGTACAGAGTGAGGAACCGGGAGAGAGACACAGAGACAGGTACAGAGTGAGGAACCGGGAGAGAGACACAGAGACAGGTACAGAGAGCCCAGGGAGAGAGACTCAGAGACAGGTACAGAGTGAGGTACAGGGAGAGAGAGACAGACACAGGTACAGAGTGAGGTACAGGTGGAGAGACACAGAGACAGGTACAGAGTGAGGTACAGGGAGAGAGACACAGAGACAGGTACAGAGTGAGTTACAGGGAGAGAGACACAGACAGGTACAGAGAGCCCAGGGAGAGAGACACAGAGACAGGTACAGAGAGTACAGGGAGAGAGACACAGAGACAGGTACAGAGAGCCCAGGGAGAGAGACACAGAGACAGGTACAGAGTGAGGTACAGGGAGAGAGACACAGAGACAGGTACAGAGAGCACAGGGAGAGAGACACAGAGACAGGTACAGGGAGAGAGACACCGAGACAGGTACAGAGAGCCCAGGGAGAGAGACACAGACAGGTACAGAGAGCCCAGGGAGAGAGACACAGAGACAGGTACAGAGTGAGGTACAGGAGACAGAGAGGACTAGTCAGAAATGGATCACAATCAGCTCAGAGATTATATCCGTAGTTTCAGCCTGGATGACTGTGCTCTGGGCAGCCAGGGGTATAACAGGGTGCTCCTCCAGCTGTTTGGGTATGCCGGGCATGGCAAGTCTTCCTTCATTAACTCCTGTAAGTTTGCCCTGGATGGGCAGTATGAAATGATTGCTGAGGCTGGAGAGACAACGGATGGAGGTGGCTGCACCTTGGACAGGAGATCCTATAAGCTGACAGACACCATCACCATTGTGGACAACAGGGGGTTTGGGACCATGGACAAGTTTGAAGCAGTAGAAGTCTACACTCAGCTGGGTAAGTTCACAAAATCTACTATAAAGTACTATCAGAGGGGATTGAACGAGGAGATGTCCTTGGGAGAGTTACTTTCACTTTAGAAGTCAACCTCCAAAGTCCACCTCCTCATGTATTACTCAACATTTAGTTAATATATTAAAAATAATAATAATCTCCCTGTTAAAAACAGATCCCAGGTGCTCCCCAAAGAGCCGCCAGGACCCATTACACCCATTATTAAAAAAGGTGAAGGGATCACCCACCATTATTATTATTCCCGTTTTAATACTTGACAACAACTGTCTGAGATTGTGCACATAGCTGTACAGTCTATTGTCCTCAAGAACTAGGGTTGCCATCTGGCTGGTATTTTACCGGCAGGCTGGTAAAAAATAGCATCAGGCCAATGTTAAGTCTATGGAGACAGTTACAAGGCCGGTATTCTTTCTGAAGAAAAGGTGGCAACCCTATCAAGATCCCAATTTCCATAGAGGATTTATACCCAGCACACAGCATTTTAGAGTACATTTGAATCATATCTGCCAAGTAAGAGGCCATTCTCCCATGTTAGTCCTGGAGCTATTAGGATCCCTTCAAAGATCTGTCCCAGTGTGGATGTTAGACATTTATACAGCAGCAAGAACTATATTAATAGCAATAATCCAGTTTGACGCAGATTATGGTTAGGATGCTATAGTTTCAATCATTTTGTATGTGTGAAATGCGTTGGTCTCTGTGCACATTCAGTAATCCCTTGTGTTTTTCGTCGAGGTTGCTTCCTGTTCATTTCTTTGTGTTGGATATTTTTGTTGCAGGTAACTTCCTACCTCTAGATGAGAAAGTGACGTGGACCGAGGATTTTGAGGCGATTGTGGACAGGCTAGAGGATGCAGAGCCAAACGACAAAGAATTTATTGTTCCGATCTTCATTTACAGGTGGGAAATTAGCAAATTGGACCTGGTTAGAATTAATATATTTGGATAGATCTTTTGGGAATGGACTTGCTAAACTCTACCGTAACGTAATGACTGCGGCGAGGATGTCGGCAGGTGTTATAGATACAGTGAGTGATTATGGGGCATGTAATAATAAGACAGGTGTGTTAATGTTACACTAATTCTATTACAAGCTAATCCTTCCAAGCTACATCTCCTGATATATATTTTTGTTTTCCTGCTCCAGTGCGGCTCAGAGATTGACTGAACAGGAATTGGAGGAAGTGGGACAATTCATGAAAACGTGCCACGAAATGACGGGTAATTATATTTCTGTCCGCTGGTCTTGCAGCTGGAGGGGTTTATATATACAAGACTAGGCCAGTATAAAGGACAATATGATCTACAGAGTGCTGCCATAGCACAGGGTCCGGGCCAAAAGGGGATTGTTATATAAAATGATCCTAGGGGGCTAGTTACTAAAAAAAAAAACATGAACATTTAATCTCACCAATTTAGCTATACATTGCGTAGGGACAATCCTGGTGAGTTTGCTTAATGGGGGAATCGTTGGTCTCTGCACAAATGTATAGCTAAATTGGTCAGATTAAATGTTCATCTTCCCTCAACTCACCTCATCTTACCTCATCTTAACTTCCCTCATCTCACCTCATCTCTCCTCATCTCTCCTCATCTCATCTCACCTCATCTTATCTTCCCTCATCTCACCTCATCTTATCTTCCCTCAACTCACCTCACCTCACCTCATCTTATCTTCCCTCAACTCCCCTCATCTCATCTCACCTCATCTTATCTTCCCTCATCTCACCTCATCTTATCTTCCCTCAACTCCCCTCATCTCACCTCATCTTATCTTCCCTCATCTCACCTCATCTTATCTTCCCTCAACTCCCCTCATCTCACCTCATCTTATCTTCCCTCATCTCACCTCATCTTATCTTCCCTCAACTCCCCTCATCTCACCTCATCTTATCTTCCCTCAACTCACCTCATCTCACCTCATCTTATCTTCCCTCATCTCACCTCATCCTATCTTCCCTCATCTCACCTCATCTTATCTTCTCTCCTCTCACCTCATCTTACCTCATTCTATCTTCCCTCATTTCACCTCATCCTATCTTCCCTCATCTCACCTCATCTTATCTTCTCTCCTCTCACCTCATCCTATCTTCCCTCATCTCACCTCATCCTATCTTCCCTCATCTCACCTCATCTTATCTTCTCTCCTCTCACCTCATCTTACCTCATCCTATCTTCCCTCATTTCACCTCATCCTATCTTCCCTCATCTCACCTCATCTTATCTTCTCTCCTCTCACCTCATCCTATCTTCCCTCATCTCACCTCATCTTATCTTCCCTCATCTCACCTCATCTTATCTTCTCTCCTCTCACCTCATCTTACCTCATCTTATCTTCCCTCATCTCACCTCATCTTATCTTCCCTCATCTCTCCTCATCTCACCTCATCTCTCCTCATCTCCCCTCATCTCCCCCCATGTCCCCTCATCTCACCGTTTTGCAGAATCACAATGTTATATTTAGTAATCAACCCCAAAACATATTATGAAAATGAACTTCATACAATTTAACTAAAAATCAGTTTGCAGGGGTTGCATATTGGGGTCCATTTCTGAGGAACGGTTACAGCCTTGAATGTATATAATAACTCTTATACAACATGCGGATTATAGTCTAGTGCGTGCCCAGTGAGTGAGAGCAGCTTCAGGTTTGTAGCTATATACAAACCGGGTGGGGGCAGATTAGACCCATATCTAAACCCACCTTACAAGCATCACATTCATAAACAAAGGAGTCTATTCACTAAATGAACTACGGTGAATACCAATGTGAACTGTGGTGAATACCAATGTGAACTGTGGTGAATACCAATGTGAACTATGGTGAATACCAATGTGAACTGTGGTGAATACCAATGTGAACTATGGTGAATATCATGTGACATTTTCACCTTTTTTTTTTTTTTAGGAGTTTACCCCAGTATTATTCTTACCCAAAAATCAAGTAAACAGATCGAAGAAGTTAAAAAGACCTTCCAGCGTCTTACAATGGATGGTCTTTTTCCGGTGGAGAATTATACCAAGGGTGATCATCTGGAAGTCAGAGAGAAGCACAAATCCTTCCTGAATATTATCAAGAGTGCGTTGGATGATGTTAAATTTCGCATGGAGACGGAGAGGAACCCCCAACAGGAATGCAAAAAACGCAAGAAATTCCTACTGAAAATGGCTCATAACAATGTCTTGGCGAAAGAACTGGACAAGGAAGAGGTGACGAGAAAGCAGATCGAAGATAGTTTTGGACAACTCCCTCTATTTTCCAGAGTCTTCTATTCCAAACCAAAGTCTCTTTAAATCAGGCCATTCAGAGATCACTGAAAAAAGCCTCCGAATTTGGATAAAATCAGAAAAAAATGGATAAGCCAAATTGGGCTGATTGAGAACCAATTTGACCAGTCCGAATTGGTGAAATCATGGGACTTCCAAGACTCCCCATTCGGCTATTTTTTTAATCAAACGAACGTCCTATTATTTCAATTTATTCTACGTAATAACTGTTACAAAATGAACCAATAAACATATAATATTAGTCTGCTGTCTCTGTCTTTTTATAAACATTTCCAGTATAATAAAAGTAACTAGTTACAGGTCCCATGATAAATTCCAAGTGATAATCACCCAAATATGTTTTCTCCCGTATAAAATCTCCAGCGTTGAAGCTTTCACTGGAGACGTCCAGCCTTATCATGTTTGTATTACTGGGTAAGACATATCTTGGGCTCGGTGGGAACCCAGATTACAACCCTGCAGTTAGATCAGCACCTGCAGATCTCCCCATCTGAATTGCACTGCTATTTATAAGATGACATGGTGCAATGCATCATGGTAAACTCTGCACGGAGCCCACGAAGGATCGAATCTTTCTTTACCAAACGTTAATTAAAAGGACAGTCGCACCCAGATTATCTCTGTATGTTGTACAGTGTATGTGGAATACACTTATATATACTTTACAATTATTTACCGTTCCTCTGTAGTTTAATATTGAAAGTAATTTCACCGGGGGCTCCTAAATTCAGTGACGTGTTAGAAGGAGGGGCTTGGAGAGAGGCGGGGCTTGGAGAGAGGCGGGGCTCCTAAATTCAGTGACGTGTTAGAAGGAGGGGCTTGGAGTGAGAGGTGGGGCTTGGAGAGAGGCGGGGCTTGGAGAGAGGCGGGGCTTGGAGAGAGGCGGGGCTTGGAGAGAGGAGGGGCTCCTAAATTCCGTGACGTGTTAGAAGGAGGGGCTTGGAGAGAGAGGCGGGGCTTGGAGAGAGGCGGGGCTCCTAAATTCAGTGACGTGTTAGATGGAGGGGCTTGGAGAGAGGCGGGGCTTGGAGAGAGGCGGGGCTTGGAGAGAGGCGGGGCTTGGAGAGAGGTGGGGCTTCTAAATTCAGTGACGTGTTAGAAGGAGGGGCTTGGAGAGAGAGGCGGGGCTTGGAGAGAGGCGGGGCTTGGAGAGAGGCGGGGCTCCTAAATTCAGTGACGTGTTAGAAGGAGGGGCTTGGAGAGAGAGGCGGGGCTTGGAGAGAGAGGCGGGCTTGGAGAGAGGAGGGGCTTCTAAATTCAGTGACGTGTTAGATGGAGGGGCTTGGAGAGAGAGGCGGGGCTTGGAGAGAGGTGGGGCTTGGAGAGAGAGGCGGGGCTTGGAGAGAGGCGGGGCTTGGAGAGAGGCGGGCTTGGAGAGAGGCGGGGCTTGGAGAGAGGTGGGGCTTCTAAATTCAGTGACGTGTTAGATGGAGGGGCTTGGAGAGAGAGGCGGGGCTTGGAGAGAGGTGGGGCTTGGAGAGAGGTGGGGCTTGGAGAGAGAGGTGGGGCTTGGAGAGAGGCGGGGCTTGGAGAGAGAGGTGGGGCTTGGAGAGAGGCGGGCTTGGAGAGAGAGGTGGGGCTTGGAGAGAGGCGGGCTTGGAGAGAGGCGGGGCTTGGAGAGAGAGGTGGGGCTTGGAGAGAGGCGGGCTTGGAGAGAGAGGCGGGGCTTGGAGAGAGGTGGGGCTCCTAAATTCAGTGACGTGTTAGAAGGAGGGTCTTGGAGAGAGGCGGGGCTTGGAGAGAGGCGGGGCTTGGAGAGAGGCGGGGCTTCTAAATTCAGTGACGTGTTAGAAGGAGGGGCTTGGAGAGAGGCGGGGCTTGGAGAGAGGCGGGGCTCCTAAATTCAGTGACGTGTTAGAAGGAGGGGTTTGGAGAGAGAGGCGGGGCTTGGAGAGAGAGGTGGGGCTTGGAGAGAGGCGGGGCTTCTAAATTCAGTGACGTGTTAGAAGGAGGGGTTTGGAGAGAGAGGCGGGGCTTGGAGAGAGAGGTGGGGCTTGGAGAGAGGCGGGGCTTGGAGAGAGGTGGGGCTTGGAGAGAGGAGGGGCTTCTAAATTCAGTGACGTGTTAGAAGGAGGGGCTTGGAGAGAGAGGTGGGGCTTCTAAATTCAGTGACGTGTTAGAAGGAGGGGCTTGGAGAGAGGCGGGGCTTGGAGAGAGGTGGGGCTTCTAAATTCAGTGACGTGTTAGAAGGAGGGGCTTGGAGAGAGAGGCGGGGCTTGGAGAGAGGTGGGGCTTCTAAATTCAGTGACGTGTTAGAAGGAGGGGCTTGGAGAGAGGCGGGCTTGGAGAGAGGCGGGGCTTGGAGAGAGGTGGGGCTTCTAAATTCAGTGACGTGTTAGAAGGAGGGGCTTGGAGAGAGGCGGGGCTTGGAGAGAGGTGGGGCTTCTAAATTCAGTGACGTGTTAGAAGGAGGGGCTTGGAGAGAGGCGGGGCTTGGAGAGAGAGGTGGGGCTTGGAGAGAGGTGGGGCTTGGAGAGAGGCGGGGCTTCTAAATTCAGTGACGTGTTAGAAGGAGGGGCTTGGAGAGAGGCGGGGCTTGGAGAGAGGCGGGGCTTCTAAATTCAGTGACGTGTTAGAAGGAGGGGCTTGGAGAGAGAGGTGGGGCTTGGAGAGAGGCGGGGCTTCTAAATTCCGTGACGTGTTAGATGGAGGGGCTTGGAGAGAGGCGGGGCTTGGAGAGAGGCGGGCTTGGAGAGAGGCGGGGCTTCTAAATTCCGTGACGTGTTAGATGGAGGGGCTTGGAGAGAGAGGCGGGGCTTGGAGAGAGGCGGGGCTTGGAGAGAGGCGGGGCTCCTACATTCCGTGACATGTTAGAAGGAGGGGCTTGGAGAGAGAGGCGGGGCTTGGAGAGAGGAGGGGCTCCTACATTCCGTGACGTGTTAGATGGAGGGGCTTGGAGAGAGGCGGGCTTGGAGAGAGGCGGGGCTTGGAGAGAGGAGGGGCTCCTACATTCTGTGACGTGTTAGATGGAGGGGCTTGGAGAGAGGCGGGGCTTGGAGAGAGGCGGGGCTTGGAGAGAGGAGGGGCTCCTACATTCCGTGACGTGTTAGATGGAGGGGCTTGGAGAGAGGCGGGGCTTGGAGAGAGGCGGGCTTGGAGAGAGGCGGGGCTACTAAATTCTGGGACGTGTTAGAAGGCGGGGCTTGGAGAGAGAGGTGGGGCTTGGAGAGAGGCGGGGCTCCTACATTCCGTGACGTTAGATGGAGGGGCTTGGACGGATAGGCAGGATTGTTGTAATAGCAACAGCTATAATTCTAAACATCACTGCCCCTCTTTCCTCATCTGGTGTTCATACTATCTAGGAGTTCATTATTCCTATTCTAAATGGCTTAACACATACATAATTAGCTCTCTAAAATCCCCCACTCCCCATTTCAACACAGTGGTGTATTTGAGTTTTTATTACTTTCCTTTACACCCACATTGCACCCAGTTCTTACCCAGCACCAAAAGTTCACCCACAATTTACCCCAGCACCCAGACTGCACTCACAGGACTAACCCCACCTCCCCGGAATTGCTCCATCACCCATACTGCACTCACAGAATTACCCCAACACTCAGATTTGCACTCACAGACTTTCCCCTGCACTCAGATTTGCACACACAGACTTTCCCCTGCACTCAGATTTGCACACACAGACTTTCCCCTACACTCAGATTTGCACTCACAGACTTTCCCCTGCCCTCAGATTTGCACACACAGACTTTCCCCTGCACTCAGATTTGCACACACAGACTTTCCCCTGCACTCAGATTTGCACACACAGACTTTCCCCTGCCCTCAGATTTGCACACACAGACTTTCCCCTGCACTCAGATTTGCACACACAGACTTTCCCCTGCACTCAGATTTGCACACACAGACTTTCCCCTGCACTCAGATTTGCACACACAGACTTTCCCCTGCACTCAGATTTGCACTCAGGACTTGCCCGAGCATCTATATTTGCACTCAGAACCTGCCTCAGCACCCAGGTCGGCATTCACAGGACTGGCTCCCAACATTGCCCCCAAGGGAATGGTGACACTAGGGGCAGAGTCTGGGGAGATGAGTGACAGACGGAAACACTGGAGAATGTGATCAGGACTCTACCTCAGAGGTAATGCTTGGCGACACAGTGGGACAGACTTCCCAAATCAGGACTGTCCCACGCAAAGCAGGACAGTTGGGAGGTATGTGATTCAGTGCATTAGATGGAACTGTCCCTTTAAGGTAATATAGGGGGTGTTTGCACAAGCAGTGGATCTGGCACATTGTGTATTGCTCTGCGTGAGAATCATTAACAAATATTTCTTCACAGCTTTCACTTTCAAACTCACTCAGAAAAACCCAACTCGAGCAGCACAGGAGGCGACTGCAGTCAGGTACTGGAGCGTGGGGGGGGGGGGGGGGGGGAGGAGGGAGGGGGGGTAGGGGGGGGTAGGGATAGGGAGGGGATGTCTAAGAAATGAGGAGTAAAAAGCACACAAATTAGGGTGCAAGGGGGTCAAATCGTAATCCCTACTAGGAATCTCAAAATGTAAAACAGAGGAAGAACAAACTGAGACCATTAACAGGTTTACCACCTGATCAAGGAAACAACATTAAATATATAAAGGGAATCGGCACAGTAACGGAGGAGAGGAGGATATTTACATGAAGAAAGACTACGACAACTAGAGGACATAGTCTGAAATTAGAGAATGTAATATCAGGAAGTATTACTTTAATAGCCAATGTGCTCCCAAAAATTACTGCAATTAAATCAAAATAAAAAATACTTAAACATTTTTTTTTTTAATTGTATAAAGAAAATGAAGATACATTAAAATAAAATATAACAAATACAAATAAATGAAATATAAATAAACATAAAAACAAATTAAAATAAATTAATAATAATATGAAAAATATTATATGAATGCTATAGAGTTATACAGAGCAAAGATTCTAAACAACATGTCCACCCCCTGATAGAGTTATACAGAGCAAAGATTCTAAACAACATGTCCGCCCCTGATAGAGCTATACAGAGCAAAGATTCTAAACAACATGTCCACCCCCTGATAGAGCTATACACAGCAAAGATTCTAAACAACATGTCCACCCCCTGATAGAGCTATACACAGCAAAGATTCTAAACAACATGTCCGCCCCCTGATAGAGCTATACAGAGCAAAGATTCTAAACAACATGTCCGCCCCCTGATAGAGTTATACAGAGCAAAGATTCTAACAACATGTCCGCCCCCTGAAAGAGCTATACAGAGCAAAGATTCTATACAACAACATGTCCGCCCCCTGATAGAGCTATACAGAGCAAAGATTCTAAACAACATGTCTGCCCCCTGATAGAGCTATACAGAGCAAAGATTCTAAACAACATGTCCACCCCCTGATAGAGCTATACACAGCAAAGATTCTAAACAACATGTCCACCCCCTGATAGAGCTATACACAGCAAAGATTCTAAACAACATGTCCGCCCCTTGATAGAGCTATACAGAGCAAAGATTCTAAACAACATGTCCGCCCCCTGATAGAGTTATACAGAGCAAAGATTCTAACAACATGTCCGCCCCCTGATAGAGCTATACAGAGCAAAGATTCTATACAACAACATGTCCACCCCCTGATAGAGCTATACAGAGCAAAGATTCTAAACAACATGTCCTCCCCCTGATAGAGTTATACAGAGCAAAGATTCTAAACAACATGTCCACCCCCTGATAGAGTTATACAGAGCAAAGATTCTAACAACATGTCCGCCCCCTGATAGAGCTATACAGAGCAAAGATTCTAAACAACATGTCCGCCCCCTGATAGAGCTATACAGAGCAAAGATTCTAAACAACATATCCGCCCCCTGATAGAGTTATACAGAGCAAAGATTCTATCCAACATGTCCTCCCCTGATAGAGCTATACAGAGCAAAGATTCTAAACAACATGTCCTCCCCTGATAGAGCTATAGAGAGCAAAGATTCTAAACAACATGTCCTCCCCTGATAGAGCTTTACAGAGCAAAGATTCTAAACAACATGTCCGCCCCTGATAGAGCTATACAGAGCAAAGATTCTAAACAACATGTCTGCCCCCTGATAGAGCTATACAGAGCAAAGATTCTAAACAACATGTCCTCCCCTGATAGAGCTATACAGAGCAAAGATTCTACACAACATGTCCGCCCCCTGATAGAGCTATACAGAGCAAAGATTCAAAACAACATGTCTGCCCCCTGATAGAGCAATACAGAGCAAAGATTCTAAACAACATGTCTGTGCCCTGATAGAGCAATACAGAGCAAAGATTCTAAACAACATGTCTGCCCCCTGATAGACCTATACAGAGCAAAGATTCTAAACACCATGTCCTTCCCTGATAGAGCTATACAGAGCAAAGATTCTAAAGAACATGTCCGCCCCCTGATAGAGCAATACAGAGCAAAGATTCTAAACAACATGTCCGCCCCTGATAGAACTATGCAGAGCAAAGATTCTAAACAACATGTCCTCCCCCTGATAGAGCTATACAGAGCAAAGATTCTACACAACATGTCTGCCCCCTGATAGAGCTATACAGAGCAAATATTCAAAACAACATGTCTGCCCCCTGATAGAGCAATACAGAGCAAAGATTCTAAACAACATGTCTGCCCCTGATAGAGCTATACAGAGCAAAGATTCTAAACGACATATCCGCCCCCTGATAGAGCTATACAGAGCAAAGATTCTAAACAACATGTCCTCCCCTAATAGAGCTATACAGAGCAAAGATTCTAAACAACATGTCCTCCCCTAATAGAGCTATACAGAGCAAAGATTCTAAACAACATGTCCTCCCCTAATAGAGCTATACAGAGCAAAGATTCTAAACAACATGTCCGCCCCCTGATAGAGCTATACAGAGCAAAGATTCTACACAACATGTCCGTCCCCTGATAGAGCTATACAGAGCAAAGATTCTAAACAACATGTCCTCCCCTAATAGAGCTATACAGAGCAAAGATTCTAAACAACATGTCCTCCCCCTGATAGAGCTATACAGAGCAAAGATTCTAAACAACATGTCCGCCCCCTGATAGAGCTATACAGAGCAAAGATTCTAAACAACATGTCCTCCCCCTGATAGAGCTATACAGAGCAAAGATTCTAAACAACATGTCCTCCCCCTGATAGAGCTATACAGAGCAAAGATTCTAAACAACATGTCCTCCCCCTGATAGAGCTATACAGAGCAAAGATTCTAAACAACATGTCCTCCCCCTGATAGAGCTATACAGAGCAAAGATTCTAAACAACATGTCCCCCCCTGATAGAGCTATACAGAGCAAAGATTCTAACCAACATGTCCGCCCCCTGATAGAGCTATACAGAGCAAAGATTCTACACAACATGTCCCCCCCTGATAGAGCTATACAGAGCAAAGATTCTAACCAACATGTCCGCCCCCTGATAGAGCTATACAGAGCAAAGATTCTACACAACATGTCCACCCCTGATAGAGCTATACAGAGCAAAGATTCTAAACAACATGTCCTCCCCCTGATAGAGCTATACAGAGCAAAGATTCTAAACAACATGTCCCCCCCTGATAGAGCTATACAGAGCAAAGATTCTAACCAACATGTCCGCCCCCTGATAGAGCTATACAGAGCAAAGATTCTACACAACATGTCCCCCCCTGATAGAGCTATACAGAGCAAAGATTCTAACCAACATGTCCGCCCCCTGATAGAGCTATACAGAGCAAAGATTCTACACAACATGTCCACCCCTGATAGAGCTATACAGAGCAAAGATTCTAACCAACATGTCCGCCCCTGATAGAGCTATACAGAGCAAAGATTCTAAACAACATGTCCGCCCCCTGATAGAGCTATACAGAGCAAAGATTCTAACCAACATGTCTGCCCCCTCCAGTCGTCATTTTTTTTTTTTTACTTTATTGAAGTTGCGCGACATCTATTAAGTTGCAAAATCCTGACATATAGACAGTCCGTGGTTTGAAGGTGAAGTGAAGCTGGAGCAGCTGTGCAAACGATCCCGCTGCAAGTCCCTGTGCAATAAATGATTTGCCCCCCAGGCCTACGGCTGCCAGCCCTCCCCTGCTGTGCAATAAATGATTTGCCCCCCAGCCCTCCCCTGCTGTGCAATAAATGATTTGCCCCCCAGCCCTCCCCTGCTGTGCAATAAATGATTTGCCCCCCAGCCCTCCCCTGCTGTGCAATAAATGTTGCACTGAATTTTCTGCCAAATATATATTTTTTTGTGGGGGGCGGCGGGTGGTGGCAGTGGATCTTGGGTGAGTTCCCACACTTGACCCGTGTCCAGAGGCAATGCTGAATGCTAAACGTAGGGTCCATAGATCTGACACTAATATGACTCGTTATCAAGGGCAACTTTGGGCCATAGTTATAATCGTTACAAAGTAACCATGGAAACTAACGGAATATTCCGAGTTTTTTGGTTATATGAAACATACACAAGTTATACGTCCCAAGTCAGTGTAAAGTTACACGTTGCTGCCAGGGTCAGCGTATGTCTAACTCTTGGAGGAATCTGCGGAGCACAAACACCAAAGAAATATCCACAAAAAACGATTATTTCTGTTTAAACCCCTGATTTCCATATTATTCCAGAAAACGTATCTCTGAACAAAGAAGAAGGAAAATATGGTCCAGAAAAAAGTCATTGGAATTTTCTCGAGGGAAAGTGAGGAATCTTATCAATGGCTAATTGACTTCCTGTTATCTCTCTCTGGAGTGAGCGATGTCCGTCCTGTCTACATCTCCAGCACCAGCTCCCAGATCTTCCGTCAGGAGATCTCCAAGTGCGACTTCGCCATCCTGTACCACACAAAGAACAGAGGGAGAGTTAACATCACGAACGTGACCGACTCTCTATACGACCGCGAGCTGAGAGACTTATCTATGCACCATGGTAAGATACACGGACTCTGTATGACCGTGAGCTGAGAGACTTATCTATGCACCATGGTAAGATACACGGACTCTGTATGAGAGAGAGATGTATCTATATACCAGGGTAAGATACACAGACTCTGTATGACCGTGAGCTGAGAGACTTATCTATGCACCATGGTAAGATATACGGACTCTGTATGTCCGTGAGCTGAGAGACTTATCTATGCACCATGGTAAGATATACGGACTCTGTATGTCCGTGAGCTGAGAGACTTATCTATGCACCATGGTAAGATACACGGACTCTGTATGAGTGAGAGATGTATCTATATACCAGGGTAAGATACACAGACTCTATATGAGTGAGAGATGTATCTATATACCAGGGTAAGATACACGGACTCTGTATGAGAGAGATGTATCTATATACCAGGGTAAGATACACAGACTCTGTATGAGTGAGAGATGTATCTATATACCAGGGTAAGATACACGGACTCTGTATGAGAGAGATGTATCTATATACCAGGGTAAGATACACAGACTCTATATGAGAGAGAGATGTATCTATATACCAGGGTAAGATACACGAACTCTGTATGAGTGAGAGATGTATTTATATACCAGGGTAAGATACACGGACTCTGTATGAGTGAGAGATGTATCTATATACCAGGGTAAGATACACGGACTCTGTATGAGTGAGAGATGTATCTATATACCAGGGTAAGATACACGGACTCTGTATGAGAGAGAGATGTATCTATATACCAGGGTAAGATACACGGACTCTGTATGAGAGAGAGATGTATCTATATACCTGGGTAAGATACACGGACTCTGTATGAGTGAGAGATGTATCTATATACCAGGGTAAGATACACGGACTCTGTATGAGTGAGAGATGTATCTATATACCAGGGTAAGATACACAGACTCTGTATGACCGTGAGCTGAGAGACTTATCCGTGTCCATGGTAAGATACACAGACTCTGTATGACCGTGAGCTGAGAGACTTATGCGTGTCCATGGTAAGATACACAGACTCTGGATGAGTGAGAGATGTATCTATATACCAGGGTAAGATAAACGGACTCTCTGTATGTTGTAAGGTGTCCGTCCTTGCATGGATCCCTAACTTTTGCATTGTACCAATGCTTGTTATTCCAATGCTCATTATTCCAATGCTCGCTATTCCAATGATAGTTGTGCCAATGCTTGTTATTCCATTGCTCATTGTTCTGGTGCTCGTTATTCCAATGCTCGTTGTTCTGGTGCTCGTTATTCCAATGCTCGTTGTTCTGGTGCTCGTTATTCCAATGCTCGTTGTTCTGGTGCTCGTTATTCCAATGCTCGTTGTTCTGGTGCTCGTTATTCTAATGCTTGTTGTGCTAATGCTCGTTGTTTCGATGCTCGATGTTCTGGTGCTCGTTATTCCAATGCTCGTTGTTCTTGTGCTCATTATTCCAATGCTCGTTATTACAATTCTCGTTGTGCCAATGCTCATTATTACAATGCTCGTTGTTCTGGTGCTCGTTCTTCCAATGCTACTTGTTCTGATGCTCGTTATTCCAATGCTCATTGTTCCAATGCTCGCTATTCCAATGCTCATTGTGCCAATTGTGCTGGTACTCATTGTGTGTTCGTGGACCCCCATTGTCCTTGGGAAAGACGGTGGTGGTTTGATTTGGTGTCTGTCATTACAGGGAGGGAGAAAGTCATGGTGGTGATAGACGACCTACAGGACAGCAGCGAGCTGGAGACATTGCGGATCCTGGAGAACCAGCCAAGTATACAGAGACTCTCTGGCCATATCTTCGTCTTCACTGCTGCGGAGAAGAGACTGGGCGATGAGGAAGCTCAATATCAAAGAATGTATTCTATGTCCAGAAAACAGGAGCAGATAAAGAATATCATCAGTGGGAAAGGTTAGTGAGGAATATGGTACGAGACGGGAATTTCATACAATGTCACTTCTGTCACTTCTGGGAGAAGTAACATCACTTTTACAGCGTCATTAAATCGGATACCAATATCTTTTCTCTCTTTGACATCATAATAATAATAATACCCCTGTGTTATGGATTTCTTTATGGGAAACACAAGTCAAATAAGAAGGGAAGTAATAGGCTGCCATAGTAAATATTGAGCTAAAACCCTATGATAATCATTAACCCATGTGATAGGATAGAGTCGTTCCCAGACTAACTTTACTCTGTTTATTTTACAGAAGCTTCCATGCGACGCCAGGTGAGTAACAATTCATCTCTCATAATGGGGATCCACCTTCTGTTGGTCCAAATCATTTTGCAAATGGTATACTAATCAGTGTTCTGATTTTATTCTAATTAGCCCTCTAACAATATTATTATGAATATTCTCTCACTATTATAATTAGTTTCCCAACGGTATTATAACTGGAATATTATTAATATTTTCACACTTCAATTATTATTAATAATCAAAAAATATTATTACTAATGTTCCACTGTTATTTTAAAAGTATTAGTATTTGAATTGAATTATTACTGTTCATTCATACAATATTATAATTACCATTCTAACAATATTCTTATAAATATAATAATTATTATAAATATTATAATTCACTATTCTACAAATATCCTATTTATTATAAAAATCATAATTACGACAGATATTATAATACATATTCCATAAGTCTTCTAATAAGTATTCCAACTGTATTATAACTAGTATTTCAACGGAATTATCATACATGTTTATACAGTAGTATATGTAACATGCTAATGATATCAAAATTCTAACAGTATTATGATGAGTATGCTGACAATAGTATAATTAATATTCTAACAATATTATAACTAGTATTCCAACAGTATTATAATTACTATTTTAAGGGAATTATTATTAATAATCAAATGTTTATAAATTGTTGTAAATCTAACAGTATTATAATTAATATTCAAAAAGTACTCTAATTAGTATTTTAATGGTATTATATTAAGTACTCTAAAGGACCAAATTACTTACAGTATTATAAACATTAATATATTAATAGTATAATAATTCTAACAGTTTTATATTTATTATTCTCATTGTACTCTGACAGTATTATAATTAGTAAACTCAAGGTATAATTATTAATGTTCTAACTGTATTCTAACAAACAGTTTTATAATTAGTATACTCAAGGTATAATTATTAATATTCTAACTGTATTCTAACATTTTTATAATTAGTATACTCACGGTATAATTATTAATATTCTAATGTATTCTAACAGTTTTATAATTAGTATACTCATGGTATAATTATTAATATTCTAACTGTATTCTAACAAACAGTTTTATAATTAGTATACTCAAGGTATAATTATTAATATTCTAACTGTATTCTTACAGTTTTATAATTAGTATACTCAAGGTATAATTATTAATATTCTAACTGTATTCTAACAGTTTTATAATTAGTATACTCAAGGTATAATTATTAATATTCTAACTGTATTCTAACAAACAGTTTTATAATTAGTATACTCAAGGTATAATTATTAATATTCCAACTGTATTCTAACAGTTTTATAATTAGTATACTCAAGGTATAATTATTAATATTCTAATTGTATTCTAACAGTTTTACAATTATTATTCTAACAGTAATTATTAATATTCTAACAATATAAAAAATAGCATTATCATGGTATAATTGTTACTATGCATTATAATAATTATTCTTATGATATCATTATTAATATTGAAGCAGTATTATAATTAGCATTCAGTGTTATCATTTTTATTATCACTGATAGAGGGAATTGGCTGGTAGACTGATGGAGGAAGGTGGGGGAGGTGGGAGGTTGGAGGGAAGGGGTTGGCAGGCTGATAGAGAGAAGTGGCTGCAGACTGATGGAAGGGGGAGGCTGGCAGGCTGATAGAGGGAAGTGATTGGTAGTCTGATGGTGGGTAATGGCCGGTAGGTTGATGGAGGAAAATGACTTGCAGTCTGATGCAGGAAAATGGCTATTAGGCTGATGGAGGGCAGCGGCTGACAGTCTGATAGAGGGAAGGGGCTGACAGTCTGATAGAGGGAAGCGGCTGACAGTCTGATAGAGGGAAGGGGCCGGCAGTCTGATGGAGGGAAGGGGCTGACAGTCTGATAGAGGGAAGCGGCTGACAGTCTGATAGAGGGAAGGGGCCGGCAGTCTGATGGAGGGAAGGGGCTGACAGTCTGATAGAGGGAAGGGGCTGACAGTCTGATAGAGGGAAGGGGCTGACAGTCTGATAGAGGGAAGGGGCCGGCAGTCTGATAGAGGGAAGGGGCTGGCAGTCTGATAGAGGGAAGGGGCTGACAGTCTGATAGAGGGAAGGGGCTGGCAGTCTGATAGAGGGAAGGGGCTGACAGTCTGATAGAGGGAAGGGGCTGACAGTCTGATAGAGGGAAGGTCCTGACAGTCTGATAGAGGGAAGCGGCTGACAGTCTGATAGAGGGAAGGGGCTGACAGTCTGATAGAGGGAAGCGGCTGACAGTCTGATAGAGGGAAGGGGCCGGCAGTCTGATGGAGGGAAGGGGCTGATAGTCTGATAGAGGGAAGGGGCTGACAGTCTGATAGAGGGAAGGTCCTGACAGTCTGATAGAGGGAAGCGGCTGACAGTCTGATAGAGGGAAGGGGCTGACAGTCTGATAGAGGGAAGCGGCTGACAGTCTGATAGAGGGAAGGGGCCGGCAGTCTGATGGAGGGAAGGGGCTGATAGTCTGATAGAGGGAAGGGGCTGACAGTCTGATAGAGGGAAGGTCCTGACAGTCTGATAGAGGGAAGGGGCTGACAGTCTGATAGAGGGAAGGGGCTGACAGTCTGATAGAGGGAAGGGGCTGACAGTCTGATAGAGGGAAGGGGCTGACAGTCTGATAGAGGGAAGGGGCTGACAGTCTGATAGAGGGAAGGGGCTGACAGTCTGATAGAGGGAAGGTCCTGACAGTCTGATAGAGGGAAGGGGCTGACAGTCTGATAGAGGGAAGGGGCTGGCAGTCTGATAGAGGGAAGGGGCTGACAGTCTGATAGAGGGAAGGGGCTGACAGTCTGATAGAGGGAAGGGGCTGACAGTCTGATAGAGGGAAGGGGCTGACAGTCTGATAGAGGGAAGGGGCTGACAGTCTGATAGAGGGAAGGTCCTGACAGTCTGATAGAGGGAAGGGGCTGACAGTCTGATAGAGGGAAGGGGCTGACAGTCTGATAGAGGGAAGCGGCTGACAGTCTGATAGAGGGAAGGGGCTGACAGTCTGATAGAGGGAAGGGGCTGACAGTCTGATAGAGGGAAGGGGCTGGCAGTCTGATAGAGGGAAGGGGCTGACAGTCTGATAGAGGGAAGGGGCTGACAGTCTGATACAGGGAAGGGGCTGACAGTCTGATAGAGGGAAGTGGCTGACAGTCTGATACAGGGAAGGGGCTGACAGTCTGATAGAGGGAAGGGGCTGACAGTCTGATAGAGGGAAGGGGCTGACAGTCTGATACAGGGAAGGGGCCGACAGTCTGATAGAGGGAAGGGGCTGACAGTCTGATAGAGGGAAGGGGCTGACAGTCTGATACAGGGAAGGGGCTGACAGTCTGATACAGGGAAGGGGCTGACAGTCTGATACAGGGAAGGGGCTGACAGTCTGATAGAGGGAAGGGGCTGACAGTCTGATAGAGGGAAGGGGCTGACAGTCTGATAGAGGGAAGGGGCTGACAGTCTGATAGAGGGAAGGGGCTGACAGTCTGATACAGGGAAGGGGCTGACAGTCTGATAGAGGGAAGGGGCTGACAGTCTGATAGAGGGAAGGGGCTGGCAGTCTGATAGAGGGAAGAGGCTGGCAGTCTGATAGAGGGAAGGGGCTGACAGTCTGATACAGGGAAGGGGCTGACAGTCTGATAGAGGGAAGGGACTGACAGTCTGATAGAGGGAAGGGGCTGACAGTCTGATAGAGGGAAGGGGCTGACAGTCTGATACAGGGAAGGGGCCGACAGTCTGATAGAGGGAAGGGGCTGACAGTCTGATAGAGGGAAGGTCCTGACAGTCTGATAGAGGGAAGGGGCTGACAGTCTGATAGAGGGAAGGGGCTGGCAGTCTGATAGAGGGAAGAGGCTGGCAGTCTGATAGAGGGAAGGGGCTGACAGTCTGATACAGGGAAGGGGCTGACAGTCTGATAGAGGGAAGGGACTGACAGTCTGATAGAGGGAAGGGGCTGACAGTCTGATAGAGGGGAAGGGGCTGACAGTCTGATAGAGGGAAGGGGCTGGCAGTCTGATAGAGGGAAGGGGCCGGCAGTCTGATAGAGGGAAGGGGCTGACAGTCTGATACAGGGAAGGGGCTGACAGTCTGATAGAGGGAAGGGGCTGACAGTCTGATACAGGGAAGGGGCTGACAGTCTGATAGAGGGAAGGGGCTGACAGTCTGATAGAGGGAAGGGGCTGACAGTCTGATACAGGGAAGGGGCTGACAGTCTGATAGAGGGAAGGGGCTGACAGTCTGATAGAGGGAAGGGGCTGGCAGTCTGATAGAGGGAAGAGGCTGGCAGTCTGATAGAGGGAAGGGGCTGACAGTCTGATACAGGGAAGGGGCTGACAGTCTGATAGAGGGAAGCGGCTGACAGGCCCGGCACACACCCGGCACACGCCCAGCACACGTCACAATTTGTGCAAATACAGAATTAAAAAAGCTAGATTTGTACGTAGGAAGGAAAATGAATATCCCAAATCATCTCCCTTCTCTATCCATCAGGAACAGACTATAGTGACTCACTCTGGAGAGAATTATAACTCTAGTCACTAGCATCCCACCCAATGTAGCAATGTAACACCAGAGACCCCTCTTGTTCTCTTTCAGGTGATGTTTATCCTCATAGCTGTTGGTGTCGTGGTTTTTGTTGTGATAATATCGGTGTTACTCATTAAGAGAGGACACCATGAAACTCTGACAGTGACCCCATTCACTGTCCACCAATACCATACCACCGGCTTTGGCTATTATACGACGACCTTGAGCAACATCGACCAACGAGATAATACCACCATCGTACTGGATCCCACCACCAATGCATCCTCTACATATAACACCACTGTCCCACTGGATCCCACCACCAATGCACACTCTACATATAACACTACTGTCCCACTGGATCCCACCACCAATGCACACTCTACATATAACACCACCGTCCCACTGGTTCCCACCACCAATATATCATCTTCAGTAAGCATTGTAGTTCCTTGACACACAATGCAGAAAGAGGGGCAGGCTTACTCTTATTCACTCTGACCTCTGACTTCTACTAGCCATATCATCAGATAATCCCCAGCCTCTGTGCGAGTCCATCTCACAGTTATTAATTGAATTCATTTCATCTCAATATGTACAATTCCTAAGTATTTTTACCACGTTCCTCTTCATAATCGATGATTATTTTTGATCACTTGGCGATTAGATGTAATTAAAGAGCAAGTAAAGGCCCCACAAATATTTTTCCTAAATAAAAGAGCTCCTTCTGATAACTGAAGCGCTTTTGGTATTTTCTTTCCATCACTTGTGATTGTTGATTTATTAAACATGTATTACAGGAATGTCTAACGCTACAGAGACAAACAATGGACTCTGAATGTATCAGTATCCACAGCTGTAACAGGACCGACATTAGCATCTCAAAGAAGGATTTCACAGGATACATTGTATAGGTCTTTAACATACAAAAGTGCCTGGGAGCAAAGGTTTATATATATATATATATATATGGAAAAATATAACAGTCACTGGAGGGTCAGACGTTTGTCTTAGCAAAGATCATGGGAGATGTTTGTTTAAATAAAAAGTTATTATTTATTGTACCTTGCATTCGGGGAAGGAGAAGGTAAATGCAGGAGCAGGGAGAAGCAGATCCGAACACCAGCAGGGCATCAGTAGCACAGAGCAAGGATTAGGATGCAGAGTGGGGTTTTATATTCAGGTTTAAATATTTGGCTGCTCCCCCACACGGCGACCAGTCTATCCTACGCACGAATGTGCAAAGTGTGTCACACGCCTGTACAGGCAACAGCAGGCAGAGTACATGCTTCAGCCTTCCTGAGCATCCCCCCCCCCCCCCCCCCGGAGACCTGTTCTCCTGTAGAAGACAAGGCGTTCGCTGCCCGGATTGGGACCTGGTAAGTACCCAGGATGGGGGCGCCGAGCGGCACCCTGTACCTCCCACCTGGCCTCACTGTCCCCTCTCAGCGAGTGCTTTCTTTAGCTATCACTGTGGAATCAGCCTCTCCCTATTGTGCTTGAAATGCAGGGGGTGTGGTTTCAGTCAGCTCTGTGTGCTGTGATGTAACACATGAAGGAGGGGGAGATAGACAGGATTTGAAGTCATGTCATTTAAATGCACAAACAGGCTGGGGACAGGTTCTTCTTTCACTTTCAGTTTTATTCAGACTAAGGAGTGAGCTGCTGAAACAGGGGCAGAGTCTGGAACCCAGGATAGGAGTGAGCAGCGCAAACAGCGGAGAGTCTGGAACCCAGGATAGGAGTGAGCAGTGCAAACAGCGGAGAGTCTGGACCCAGGATCGGTATGTGAGGGAATCAAACATAGGAACCTAGAAATGGTTACAGGGAGACCAGGGTCAGCGCAGGGTCCAGTGCTGGGTAATATGTAAGGGTTGCCACCTTTTCTTCAGAAAAATACCGGCCTTGGTACTGTCTCCATAGACTAAACATTGGCCTGATGCCAATTTTTTACCGGCCTGCCCGTAAAATACCGGCCAGGTGGCAACCCTAGAATATGCAGTGGTGTAGTGCTGTACAATGTGCAGTAGTGCCTGGTACTGCTGGAAAGGTACAGTGATATTGTGCAGTGGATATGGTGCAGTGGATATTGTGCAGTGTATATGGTGCAGTGTATATGGTGCAGTGGATATTGTGCAGTGGATATGGTGCAGTGGATATGGTGCAGTGGGTGTGGTGCAGTGGATATGGTGCAGTGGGTGTGGTGCAGTGGATATGGTGCAGTGGATATTGTGCAGTGGGTATGGTGCAGTGGGTGTGGTGCAGTGGATATGGTGCAGTGGATATGGTGCAGTGGATATGGTCTGTCTGCAGTGGATATTGTGGCGTGGATATTGTGCAGTGAATATGGTGCAGTGGATATGATGCAGTGGATATTATGCAGTGAATATTGTGCCGTGGATATGGTCTGTCTGCAGTGGATATTGTGCTTATTGTGCAGTGGATATGATGCAGTGGATATGGTGCAGTGGATATGGTGCAGTGGATATGGTGCAGTGGATATGGTGCAGTGTACATTATGCAGTGAATATTGTGCCGTGGATATGGTCTGTCTGCAGTGGATATGGTGCAGTGGATATTGTGCAGTGGATATGGTGCCGTGGATATGGTGCCGTGGATATGGTCTGTCTGCAGTGGATATTGTGCTTATTGTGCAGTGCATATGGTGCAGTGGATATTATGCAGTGAATATTGTGCCGTGGATATGGTCTGTCTGCAGTGGATATTGTGCTTATTGTGCAGTGGATATGATGCAGTGGATATGATGCAGTGGATATGGTGCAGTGGATATGGTGCAGTGGATATGGTGCAGTGTACATTATGCAGTGAATATTGTGCCGTGGATATGGTCTGTCTGCAGTGGATATGGTGCAGTGGATATGGTGCCGTGGATATGGTGCCATGGATATGGTCTGTCTGCAGTGGATATTGTGCTTATTGTGCAGTGCATATGGTGCAGTGGATATTATGCAGTGAATATTGTGCCGTGGATATGGTCTGTCTGCAGTGGATATTGTGCAGTGGATATTGTGCCGTGGATACGGTCTGTCTGCAGTGGATATGGTGCAGTGGATATTATGCAGTGAATATTGTGCCGTGGATATGGTCTGTCTCCAGTGGACATTATGCAGTGAATATTGTGCCGTGGATATGGTCTGTCTGCAGTGGATATTGTGCAGTGGATATTGTGCAGTGGATTTGGTGCTGTGGACATTGTACAGTGGATATGGTGCAGTGGATATTGTGCCGTGGATATTGTCTGTCTGCAGTGGATATGGTGCAGTGGATATTGTGCAGTGGATATGGTCTGCCTGCAGTGGATATGGTCTGTCTGCAGTGGATATGGTGCAGTGGGTATGGTCTGTCTGCAGTGGATATGGTCTGTCTGCAGTGGATATGGTGCAGTGGATATGGTCTGTCTGCAGTGGATATGGTCTGTCTGCAGTGGATATGGTCTGTCTGCAGTGGATATGGTGCAGTGGATATGGTCTGTCTGCAGTGGATATGGTCTGTCTGCAGTGGATATGGTCTGTCTGCAGTGGATATGGTCTGCCTGCAGTGGATATGGTCTGTCTGCAGTGGATATGGTCTGTCTGCAGTGGATATGGTCTGCCCTCAGTGGATATGGTCTGTCTGCAGTGGATATGATCTGTCTGCAGTGGATATGGTCTGTCTGAGGTGGATATGGTGCAGTGGATATGGTCTGTCTGCAGTGGATATGGTCTGTCTGCAGTGGATATGGTCTGCCTGCAGTGGATATGGTCTGTCTGCAGTGGATATGATCTGTCTGCAGTGGATATGGTCTGTCTGCAGTGGATATGGTCTGTCTGCAGTGGATATGGTCTGTCTGCAGTGGATATGGTCTGTTTGCAGTGGATATGGTCTGTCTGCAGTGGATATGGTCTGTCTGCAGTGGATATGGTCTGTCTGCAGTGGATATGGTCTGTCTGCAGTGGATATGATCTGTCTGCAGTGGATATGGTCTGTCTGCAGTGGATATGGTCTGTCTGCAGTGGATATGATCTGTCTGCAGTGGATATGGTCTGTCTGCAGTGGATATGGTCTGTCTGCAGTGGATATGATCTGTCTGCAGTGGATATGGTCTGTCTGAGGTGGATATGGTGCAGTGGATATGGTCTGTCTGCAGTGGATATGGTCTGTCTGCAGTGGATATGGTCTGTCTGCAGTGGATATGGTCTGTTTGCAGTGGATATGGTCTGTCTGCAGTGGATATGGTCTGTCTGCAGTGGATATGATCTGTCTGCAGTGGATATGGTCTGCCTGCAGTGGATATGGTCTGCCTGCAGTGGATATGGTCTGTCTGCAGTGGATATGGTCTGTCTGCAGTGGATATGGTCTGTCTGCAGTGGATATGGTCTGCCTGCAGTGGATATGGTCTGTCTGCAGTGGATATGGTCTGTTTGCAGTGGATATGGTCTGTCTGCAGTGGATATGATCTGTCTGCAGTGGATATGGTCTGCCTGCAGTGGATATGGTCTGCCTGCAGTGGATATGGTCTGTCTGCAGTGGATATGGTCTGTCTGCAGTGGATATGATCTGTCTGCAGTGGATATGGTCTGTCTGCAGTGGATATGGTCTGCCTGCAGTGGATATGGTCTGTCTGCAGTGGATATGGTCTGTCTGCAGTGGATATGGTCTGTCTGCAGTGGATATGGTCTGTCTGCAGTGGATATGGTCTGCCTGCAGTGGATATGGTCTGTCTGCAGTGGATATGGTCTGCCTGCAGTGGATATGGTCTGCCTGCAGTGGATATGATCTGTCTGCTGTGGATATGGTCTGTCTGCAGTGGATATGGTCTGTCTGCAGTGAGGTTGGACAGTTATATCAGATGATGTCTTCTATCTGTTTCAGGTTAGTTGCAGGAAGGGAGTGACAGTACAGGAAGAGTCGCACAGTTGGTACTTGGAGGGGAGAGGGGTGAGGTGCTTGGGGGGCAGACAGTCGGAATGTGTCTATTTAACTCGTTCTCATTTAACCCTTTCTTGACGTGTAGCATCCAATCTGTGATCAAACATGGTGCAAAAGAGAGTGGTTGGAATATTCTCCAGGGAGAGCGAGGAATCCTATCAGTGGATAACGGACTATCTCCGGTCCCTCCCGGGAGTGAGCGATGTCCGTCCTGTCTACATCTCCAGCACCAGCTCCCAGATCTTCCGTCAGGAGATCTCCAAGTGCGACTTCGCCATCCTGTACCACACAAAGAACAGAGGGAGAGTTAACATCACGAACGTGACCGACTCTCTATACGACCGCGAGCTGAGAGACTTATCTATGCACCATGGTAAGATACACGGACTCTGTATGAGTGACAGATGTATCTATATACCAGGGTAAGATACACAGACTCTGTATGAGTGAGAGATGTATCTATATACCAGGGTAAGATACACAGACTCTGTATGAGTGAGAGATGTATCTATATACCATGGTAAGATACACGGACTCTGTATGAGTGAGAGATGTATCTATATACCAGGGTAAGATACACGGACTCTGTATGAGAGAGAGATGTATCTATATACCATGGTAAGATACACGGACTCTGTATGAGAGAGAGATGTATCTATATACCAGGGTAAGATACACGGACTCTGTATGAGTGAGAGATGTATCTATATACCAGGGTAAGATACACGGACTCTGTATGAGAGAGAGATGTATCTATATACCAGGGTAAGATACACGGACTCTGTATGAGTGAGAGATGTATCTATATACCAGGGTAAGATACACGGACTCTGTATGAGTGAGAGATGTATCTATATACCAGTGTAAGATACACAGACTCTGTATGAGAGAGTGATGTATCTATATACCAGGGTAAGATACACGGACTCTGTATGAGAGAGAGATGTATCTATATACCAGGGTAAGATACACGGACTCTGTATGAGAGAGAGATGTATCTATATACCAGGGTAAGATACACGGACTCTGTATGAGTGAGAGATGTATCTATATACCAGGGTAAGATACACGGACTCTGTATGAGAGAGAGATGTATCTATATACCAGAGTAAGATACACGGACTCTGTATGAGTGAGAGATGTATCTATATACCAGGGTAAGATACACAGACTCTGTATGAGAGAGAGATGTATCTATATACCAGGGTAAGATACACAGACTCTATATGAGTGAGAGATGTATCTATATACCAGGGTAAGATACACGGACTCTGTATGAGAGAGAGATGTATCTATATACCAGGGTAAGATACACGGACTCTGTATGAGTGAGAGATGTATCTATATACCAGGGTAAGATACACGGACTCTGTATGAGTCAGAGATGTATCTATATACCAAGGTAAGATACACAGACTCTGTATGAGAGAGATGTATCTATATACCAGGGTAAGATACACAGACTCTGTATGAGTGAGAGATGTATCTATATACCAGGGTAAGATACACGGACTCTGTATGAGTGAGAGATGTATCTATATACCAGGGTAAGATACACGGACTCTGTATGAGTGAGAGATGTATCTATATACCAGGGTAAGATACACGGACTCTGTATGAGAGAGAGATGTATCTATATACCATGGTAAGATACACGGACTCTTTATGAGTGAGAGATGTATCTATATACCAGGGTAAGATACACGGACTCTGTATGAGAGAGAGATGTATCTATATACCATGGTAAGATACACGGACTCTTTATGAGTGAGAGATGTATCTATATACCATGGTAAGATACACAGACTCTGTATGAGAGAGAGATGTATCTATATACCAGGGTAAGATACACGGACTCTGTATGAGTGAGAGATGTATCTATATACCAGGGTAAGATACACGGACTCTGTATGAGAGAGATGTATCTATATACCAGGGTAAGATACACAGACTCTGTATGAGAGAGATGTATCTATATACCAGGGTAAGATACACGGACTCTATATGAGTGAGAGATGTATCTATATACCAGGGTAAGATACACGGACTCTGTATGAGAGAGTGATGTATCTATATACCAGAGTAAGATACACGGACTCTGTATGAGTGAGAGATGTATCTATATACCAGGGTAAGATACACAGACTCTGTATGAGTGAGAGATGTATCTATATACCAGGGTAAGATACACAGACTCTGTATGAGAGAGAGATGTATCTATATACCAGGGTAAGATACACAGACTCTGTATGAGAGAGAGATGTATCTATATACCAGGGTAAGATACACAGACTCTATATGAGTGAGAGATGTATCTATATACCAGGGTAAGATACACAGACTCTGTATGAGTGAGAGATGTATCTATATACCAGGGTAAGATACACAGACTCTGTATGAGAGAGATGTATCTATATACCAGGGTAAGATACACAGACTCTGTATGTGTGAGAGATGTATCTATATACCAGGGTAAGATACACAGACTCTGTATGAGTGAGAGATGTATCTATATACCAGGGTAAGATACACAGACTCTGTATGAGAGAGAGATGTATCTATATACCAGGGTAAGATACACAGACTCTGTATGAGAGAGAGATGTATCTATATACCAGGGTAAGATACACAGACTCTGTATGAGAGAGAGATGTATCTATATACCAGGGTAAGATACACAGACTCTGTATGAGTGAGAGATGTATCTATATACCAGGGTAAGATACACGGACTCTGTATGAGTGAGAGATGTATCTATATACCAGGGTAAGATACACAGACTCTGTATGAGAGAGAGATGTATCTATATACCAGGGTAAGATACACGGACTCTGTATGAGTGAGAGATGTATCTATATACCAGAGTAAGATACACGGACTCTGTATGAGTGACAGATGTATCTATATACCAGGGTAAGATACACAGACTCTGTATGAGAGAGTGATGTATCTATATACCAGGGTAAGATACACAGACTCTGTATGAGTGAGAGATGTATCTATATACCAAGGTAATATACACGGACTCTATATGAGTGAGAGATGTATCTATATACCAGGGTAAGATACACGGACTCTGTATGAGTGAGAGATGTATCTATATACCAGGGTAAGATACACGGACTCTGTATGATTGAGAGATGTATCTATATACCAGGGTAAGATACACGGACTCTGTATGATTGAGAGATGTATCTATATACCAGGGTAAGATACACGGACTCTGTATGACCGTGAGCTGAGAGACTTATCTATGCACCAGGGTAAGATACACGGACTCTGTATGACCGTGAGCTGAGAGACTTATCTATGTGCCATGGTAAGATACACGGACTCTGTATGACCGTGAGCTGAGAGACTTATCTATGCACCATGGTAAGATATACGGACTCTGTATGACCGTGAGCTGAGAGACTTATCTATGCACAATGGTAAGATACACGGACTCTGTATGACCGCGAGCTGAGAGACTTATCTATATACCAGGGTAAGATACACGGACTCTGTATGACCGTGAGCTGAGAGACTTATCTATGCACCATGGTAAGATACACGGACTCTGTATGACCGTGAGCTGAGAGACTTATCTATGCACCATGGTAAGATACACGGACTCTGTATGACCATGAGCTGAGAGACTTATCTATGCACCATGGTAAGATACACGGACTCTGTATGACCGTGAGCTGAGAGACTTATCTATGCACCATGGTAAGATACACGGACTCTGTATGACCGTGAGCTGAGAGACTTATCTATGCACCATGGTAAGATACACGGACTCTGTATGACTGCGAGCTGAGAGACTTATCTATGCGCCATGGTAAGATACACGGACTCTGTATGACCGTGAGCTGAGAGACTTATCTATGCACCATGGTAAGATACACGGACTCTGTATGACCGTGAGCTGAGAGACTTATCTATGCACCATGGTAAGATACACGGACTCTGTATGACCGCGAGCTGAGAGACTTATCAATGCACCATGGTAAGATACACGGACTCTGTATGACCGTGAGCTGAGAGACTTATCTATGCACCATGGTAAGATACACGGACTCTGTATGACCGTGAGCTGAGAGACTTATCTATGCACCATGGTAAGATACACGGACTCTGTATGACCGTGAGCTGAGAGACTTATCTATGCACCAGGGTAAGATACACGGACTCTGTATGACCGCGAGCTGAGAGACTTATCTATGCACCATGGTAAGATACACGGACTCTGTATGACCGCGAGCTGAGAGACTTATCTATGCACCATGGTAAGATACACGGACTCTGTATGACCGTGAGCTGAGAGACTTATCCATGAGTCATGGTAAGATACACGGACTCTGTATGACTGCGAGCTGAGAGACTTATCTATGCACCATGGTAAGATACACGGACTCTGTATGACCGTGAGCTGAGAGACTTATCTATGCACCATGGTAAGATACACGGACTCTGTATGACCGCGAGCTGAGAGACTTATCTATGCGCCATGGTAAGATACACGGACTCTGTATGACCGTGAGCTGAGAGACTTATCTATGCACCATGGTAAGATACACGGACTCTGTATGACCGTGAGCTGATAGACTTATCTATGCACCATGGTAAGATACACGGACTCTGTATGACCGTGAGCTGAGAGACTTATCTATGCACCATGGTAAGATACACGGACTCTGTATGACCGCGAGCTGAGAGACTTATCTATGCACCATGGTAAGATACACGGACTCTGTATGACCGTGAGCTGAGAGACTTATCTATGTGCCAGGGTAAGATACACGGACTCTGTATGACCGCGAGCTGAGAGACTTATCTATGCACCATGGTAAGATACACGGACTCTGTATGACCGTGAGCTGAGAGACTTATCTATGCACCAGGGTAAGATACACGGACTCTGTATGACCGCGAGCTGAGAGACTTATCTATGCACCATGGTAAGATACACGGACTCTGTATGACCGCGAGCTGAGAGACTTATCTATGCACCATGGTAAGATACACGGACTCTGTATGACCGTGAGCTGAGAGACTTATCCATGTGTCATGGTAAGATACACGGACTCTGTATGACTGCGAGCTGAGAGACTTATCTATGCACCATGGTAAGATACACGGACTCTGTATGACCGTGAGCTGAGAGACTTATCTATGCACCATGGTAAGATACACGGACTCTGTATGACTGCGAGCTGAGAGACTTATCTATGCACCATGGTAAGACACACGGACTCTGTATGACTGCGAGCTGAGAGACTTATCTATGCACCATGGTAAGACACACGGACTCTGTATGACTGCGAGCTGAGAGACTTATCTATGCACCATGGTAAGACACTGGGTTCCTATATTTAAAATGACAGTCCCACCTAGCTTATTTTCCGTATGTCATACTTACAGCTCTCCCAAAATTTAACATTGAAAGTAATTTCACTGGGCCTTCTAAATTCATTTACATTCCAATAAGGAGGGGCTTAGAGAGATGGGCGGGACTGAGTAAAAAACCCGGTGAGAATATCTTTAGGTGGAGGGTATGTGTGACTTCCCCTTTAATGATATAGGGATCCTGATACTTTGTATATCTTAGAGGAAATGTGTCAATTCCACAGAGAATTTCTATGTCGCCCAGTTAAAAAAACATGCCACGGACGGCTACCCAATATGTCCACCCTGAGATGAGAAACTTTCAGATATATTAGAAAAAATCATATATTAAAAATTAGCTAGAAAAAAAGGTGATGTGAGGGTAAAAATGGGGAAGGAGACTAAGACAATATTATCTGCAGAAAGAGTAGTATATATCTGGAATAAACCCCCAGTGGACGTGGTAAAGGGAGAAACTGAACGATGCCTGTGCATAAGACTATCCAGAGTGTGAGATTTCATTCTGGGGGTCTTGTTTTATATATCTGCGGACGTTGTACACCTTCGCCAGGATAATGAAGTCTGATGGTTTGGGCTTAACAGGAAAGACGAAGGTCATTGTGGTGATCGATGACCTCGAGGACAACAGCTGGGAGCAAAAGACCAACATCCTGAAGAGCCAGCCGAGTATCCAGGATCTGGCTACAGACTTGTTTCTTTTCAGGGTTGAGGAGAAGGAGCAGCTTCAGGGTGGGCTTCGATTTTGGAATGCCGATGACCCTTTTGTTCGCAAGCTGAGAGAGATTGAGAAATTACTGACAGGTGAGACATGACATGCCCCCTTTGGGCAGTGCCTGGGGAGTGGAGTATACAGAACGTGGCCAGAGTCTCCCCTGCAAAGCTTTAAGATAGTGTGCCCGCACTTTCCAATAATGTCTGCTCTACGTGGTACCAGGGAGTCACCAATAATCACCAACCTTACTTTCCAATTGTTTTCCCAGTGGCCAAAATGAGGACAAAGCATTTGGCATGGCTGGCCCTTCCATGGGTCAGTTGCCCCGGGAGGGGGCACTCTGGCAGGGCTGGCCTTTCCATGGGTTTAGTTGCCCCAGGCGGGGGCACTCTAGCAGGGCTGGCCTTTCCATGGGTTAGTTGCCCCAGGCGGGGGCACTCTGGCAGGGATGGTCTTTCCATGGGTTAGTTTCCCCAGGCGGGGGCACTCTGGCAGGGCTGGCCCTTCCATAGGTCAGTTGCCCCAGCCGGGGGCACTCTAGCAGGGCTGGCCCTTCCATGGGTTAGTTGCCCCAGGCGGGGGCATTCTGGCAGGGCTGGCCTTTCAATGGGTCAGTTACACGGCACTGCAGTTTTTTTTTCTCTATTTTTGGGTTATCAAGGTGGATGTTGGGAAAAGGTCTCAGAAATGAGAAGAATCCCACCAAAGATAACAGAGAGGTCTGCATAGTGCCATAATAACAAAGAAATGACTATAAAATGCTCCAGGATGACCAAACAAACAAATGTAATCCTGTATGTTGGACTGTCAGACAGGTCACTATATCCATGTAATGGACGTTAGGTCATCCATAAACCGGATACAGTAATGTCTGGCAGTCTGCGCTCACACAGCGACTTGTCACCTTTATAGAGTTTTAATCCCGTTACCTTTGTTTGTTTCGCAGCAGGGTCTGTTAGGCCCTTCATAGATCCAAGACAAGAAATGCCGATTCGATGGAGGGTGAGTAACGTAAAGACTAGATGATGTCATTTTCCTGTAATTAGCAGATTTCTCACTCAACATCCGATGAACACAGACTAGCAGGACACCTTGAATACTTACGGCCAAGCATAATGAGTATTTAGCTTCCCCTCACTGTAAATCACCATTGTTAAGTTATTCCTTCCAATAAATGGAATTGCTAAGCAGAAAGCAAATGTGAACTGTTAAGAAGTTTAACCATGACGTAGAAGGGAGAAAGCAGGCAGTAAGAGGAGAGGGAGGAGCCAGATCCTCAGAGGATGTACACAAGTTGTCAGCACTGTAGTAGTTGAAGGAGCACATAACATTCTGAATATTCCTAGGCACATTGTTTGTTCTAGCGCATTAGATCAGGATAAAAGGGAACTCTTTATTTTTATTTAAGGGTTTCATTCATTTCTAATATCTAGTCGTATTATGTGTCTCACTCTGCGTTGTGCTGCAAGACGTAACTGCTGTGATAAATACTAAATTCGTACCCTAGTAAGAGCCCATTCAGATATAAATGTCTCATGGTCGGTATGAGGCCTAGGTTGCTTAGCGTTGTCTCATATTCTTTTTTCAGAAATGGATTATGTGGTTGCTTATCGCCATAATTGTTTTTGTGGTTATTTTAATCATCGCCCTGTGTGTGAGACCGGGTAACCATGGCACGATGAACAAGCCCAATACTGAAGTCTACTCTACCACCACCAACATCAACTGGAATACCACCTTCCACCCGAGGAACACAACCTTCCAACTGGTCTCCACCAATGGTACATCATGGCCTAACGTCACCCACACTCCTCCAGTATCATCTTCTGGAAAGGACTAGTTTCCCTGGCTGGTTACCACTATGGAGGTTATGTATAAAACCTCCAGCTCTGTAAATGGGCAGAGGGGAAAAGCGCCATGCATAATGGCGCATCCACCATTTTTACTCATCCTAACACTTTACAGTGCGGCCAAACAGTCAGTAGAAATTCTGCAGCCCTAATCTGGCACTCAGCGCCCGATTCTCTCTCTCATATATACTGTAATCACACTAATCTAATGCGCCAATTAATCAAATGTGCCAATCAATCTAATGCACCATCTCTAATGCGACAATCAATCTAATGCGCCATGCACTCTAATGCACCATCCAATCTAATGAACCATCTCTAATGCGCCAATCAATCTAATGCGCCAATCAATCTAATGTGCCATGCAATCTAATGCGCCATCTCTAATGCGCCAATCAATCTAATGTGCCATGCAATCTAATGCGCCATCTCTGATGCACCATCTCTAATGCGCCAATCAATCTAATGTGCCATCCAGTCTAATGCGCCATCCAATCTAATGCCCCATCCAATCTAATACACCATCCAATCTAATGCCCCATCCAGTCTAATACACCATCCAATCTAATGCCCCATCCACTCTAATGCCCCATCCAATCTAATGCGCCATCCTATCTAATGCCCCATCCAGTCTAATGCGCCATCCTATCTAATGCACCATCCAATCTAATGCCCCATCCTATCTAATGCCCCATCCAATCTAATACACCATCCAATCTAATGCCCCATCCAATCTAATGCCCCATCCAATCTAATGCCCCATCCTATCTAATGGCCCATCCAATCTAATGCCCCATCCAATCTAATGCCCCATCCAATCTAATACACCATCCAATCTAATGCCCCATCCAATCTAATGCCCCATCCAATCTAATGCCCCATCCTATCTAATGGCCCATCCAATCTAATGCGCCATCCTATCTAATGCGCCATCGAGTCTAATGCGCCATCCAATCTAATGCGCCATCCAATCTAATGCACAATTCAAATATTGACACCTTGAAGGCAAAAAATGTTTTTTGCCGGCGAATGTAATGCGTATTTGTACAAGAAGTATTTTTTTTATCACAATCAGTTTATGCTGCCAACTTGCCATAGTTTTGTTATAAATGACAGTGCTTTACAGCAATATGATGGAGTTTCTATAAGTAAGAGAGGGTGGTACACATGCACAGTTTGTCTATATATAGTTGTGCTTTTCTTTTTGTTAATAGCAACGTTTTGGGTTTTGGATTAAGTTACATCATAAAACATATGAAAGCGCCATCGATTGTAATGCACACAAATGGTGCGCATTAGATTCAAGTAAATACGCTATATATATATCCACACGCACACAGTCGTCAAATAAAAGGTTGCACTCACGGGACTAAGCAATCGAATGATCCATAAGGAAGCGCTACGGTGTTCTACAATGCGTTATATTTAGCGCACAGCACTCTGTGATGGACGGGGGGTTCGTTCACCCCCAATGTATTTACTCTGCGCACTTAGAAGACGCTGTGAGCTGCCATAGCAACATTTCTGAGCACTAGGCTTGCCTCTCGGATGCCATGTAAACAGATAAATATTGCAGAATTATCTTAAAAATGTATCAAATTGGCTTTATGTCCAGCTTTGCAAAATAAAACCTTTAGCCCACAGCCGCCATTTTATTTTGCTACATTAGGTCATGTTCTTCGGTATTTTATCATAGACTTGTCTACTGGGCAAATAAAATAAAGAGTTACGGTTAATTCATTGTTTTTTAGTGTAACCTGCACTTACCTATTTTCATTTATCATATGCTTTTTTTGAACTATTATTATCTAGTTTTTGCTTCTGATTTAACACAGATTGAGAGATAACCTGTTACCAATCAGGAGGATGGGATTGTATTTTACTTCTATTGCAAGCGTATCCATTGAGCTTAATTTACTCTCCATTTGTTTTTATGGATTAGTAATGATTGTGTATTGTGGATTCTGATTGGCCCAATTCATTTATATTCAATAAAATGTTTTGAAGACCAAAGTTCTTGCTTCAAATACGTTTTTTTATTGTGTGGTAAATTATTTATAAAATCTATATAGGGGTACCTGCCCATCACAGCCGTTACATACAACATTAACTGTGCAGGGGACATCATAAGTTCTAACATCTCTGACAGAAGAACCAATCCTCGCCTTCCCGTCTTGGAGAATCTCATTTCAATGTTATGATGAGTTTTCCAATCCGTGGCTTGAGCTATTTAATCACGATCAGCAAATACCACGGATTGGGTACAAGTTAAGTTTACGGATTTAGATTTCCCCAGTTTATGTAAAGATGGCAAGACATTTGGCAGACCATGGGATTCCCCGTCCCATCATGGGGTTCACCGTCCCTTGGCTCTCACTGGTCAGGTCTTCTGCTCCAGAAATTACGGACGACGGACCGGTGACGGACACTATAAGCCAGTGTATGTTTCACCGGAGCCACGGAAGCCAATCAGTGGGTGATCAATGTTTCTATTGATAATAAGTGTGTAATTAATCTGCTTGGCACAGTTGTGTTGTAACGAGAATAATAATTCAGGAAACGTCTGAAAGGTGGTCGCTCTTGGAAAGAATATAACGTAGTAATGTAAGAACCCAAATAACCGTTATAAAAGAAAACACGCTAGGAAATCCTATCAGCCAAATCCAACCCTTTCCATCATCCTACTGCTGGTACACCCTATATCTCCATTAAGCCCAGGTATAAACTCATCTTCTGAAGCGGATTCTCAGTCCCTCACCCCGTATTCTCCATACACCCAACCTCTATATATATATATAAAATGGATTTATTGCTGTCTCCATAGTAACAGTCCCGCCCATCTTGCCAAGCCTCTCCTTATTGGATGTAGCTGAAATTGAAAGCCCCGGTCAAATTACTTTGAATGTTAAAATACAGGAGAACTTTAACTTGTTTTAAAGTAAAAAAATATATAAATATAATAAACACCCCGAAAATCCACTAGATGGATCTGCCACTGAAACAAAATAAAAATCACCGGTAAGATAGAATAGGTTGGCAATGGGATATAACATAATCAGCACTGTGATAAGGAGGGACAATAAGATAAAATGGTTCAATGCTATTGTATAATACCCTGACACACATACTGTATGAAAGAGACCGTCACCACAGAGAATAAACACATCTATACATTGTGTTAGCAGACTTGCAGTAAGTGCAAAATATAAGGGTAATAACAGGGTTTCAATGTCTGTGGTGTATCCTGCTAATGACATCACCTGTGTTGGTTGGAATATCAGTCCAGATGGTGATGTCATAAACAGGAGACGATCACAGTCCAGACAATGTTTAGGGGACAGGGTCCCTTTCAGTTTCTGAAGCCAGCCTCTTGCCCCCCAGAATACCCCCCCCAAAATAAAACACCAAACACCTTGTAGAAATACAGTCTGTATTTAAATATATAACACGAATGAAAATATAAAAACTTTGGATCATGTCAGAGGCCCGGAGGGGAGAGAGAGACGTCAAGAGATGGAGGAGAAGCTAAAGGGGCTCTGTCACCTACACACTGCTTATACTGGGAATGCAGAGATTTAATAAAGGATATATACGTTGCTAGCAGAATTGCAGCAAACATATGAAATAATATATGTTTTAAATGTGTCTTCTGCTTATGACATCACCTTGTGGCTTGTTATGCAGATGACACTTTCCCATTAAACATGAGCTCATTTGCATATGAATCTACAAGGTGATGTCATAACCACGAGACCCCAAACCTGTGTTATTCTATGCATTTGCTACATTTCTGCGAACACAATGTTCGTCATTGTTTTCTCTGCATTCACAGTACAGACACTGCTCAGGTTGACAGATCCCTTTAATGTCTGAGGTTACAAGGAATATGATGTGATAATGAGATGGTTCAGAGGCGCGGTATATGCGTCAGACACATCACAGATCTGGCTGGGTTAGGAGCAGTCTGAATAATTCATCTCACGCTATAATAATCCTCCGGCCTGCGCGGATTACAGAGCAAAGGGGTTGGCGTGAATAGAGATATCTTTTATTCGAACCTCGGTCAGAGGACGGAATGATTTCTCGTGGACTGGCAACTTCTCCAATTCATCCAGCGTGTCCAGACCATCAATTACCCTACAGCAGGAGAGAGAGGGGCAATTACTGAGCGGGTCACCCCCAACAGCAGGAGACAGATGGGCAATTACTGAGCGGGGCAAGTATGGAGCCAGTTACCCCAACAGCAGGAGAGAGAGGTGGAAATACTGACTGGGTCACCCCAATAAATGGAGGGACCAGTCTGTAACACAGACCCCTAATTCTCTCACACTTACTTTCCAAAGATGGTGTACTTCATGTCCAGGTGAGGCTGCTTGCCGTACGTAATGAAGAACTGGGAAGCGTTACTGTTGGGGCCGCTGTTGGCCATCGATACAACACCTCGTACACTGTGCTGGGGGCAGAAGGTAATGATGAGTGAGGGGGCAAGTGAAGCAGTCACAACAGGAAGCGCGCCCAGCCACCACAGGAAGCGCGCCCAGCCACCACAGGAGGCGCGCCCAGCCACCACAGGAAGCGCGCCCAGCCACCACAGGAAGCGCGCCCAGCCACCACAGGAAGCGCGCCCAGCCACCACAGGAGGCGCGCCCAGCCACCACAGGAGGCGCGCCCAGCCACCACAGGTATCGCATGCATACTACATAGCAAACGCACGCATCCCCCACCAAAAACGCTGCACATACCTTCAAGTACTCACTAAATTCATCTTCAAATTTGTGGCCCCAGATGCTCTGACCTCCTTTTCCAGTACCTGGAGGGTGAGGGGGGAGAACGTTACACACACACACAGAGGGGGCCGAGCCAGAGGAGCCACTCTAGCAGGAGGTCACCACTCACCCAAAGGATCCCCTGTTTGCACCATGAAGCCTTTAATATTGCGGTGGAAGAGGTTCCCTGTGTAATAATTACTGGCGCACAGAGCAAGGAAGTTCTAAGGGAGACAAAAAGAGAACATAGAACAGTCGCCCAGCCGGGACCATAGATCAGTCGCCCAGCAGAGATCATAGAACAGTCGCCCAGCCGGGACCATAGAACAGTCGCCCAGCCGGGACCATAGAACAGTCGCCCAGCAGAGACCATAGAACAGTCGCCCAGCAGAGACCATAGAACAGTCGCCCAGCAGGGACCATAGAACAGTCGCCCAGCAGAGATCATAGAACAGTCGCCCAGCCGGGACCATAGAACAGTCGCCCAGCCGGGACCATAGAACAGTCGCCCAGCAGAGACCATAGAACAGTCGCCCAGCCGGGACCATAGAACAGTCGCCCAGCCGGGACCATAGAACAGTCGCCCAGCCGGGACCATAGAACAGTCGCCCAGCCGGGACCATAGAACAGTCGCCCAGCCGGGACCATAGAACAGTCGCCCAGCCGGGACCATAGAACAGTCGCCCAGCCGGGACCATAGAACAGTCGCCCAGCCGGGACCATAGAACAGTCGCCCAGCAGAGATCATAGAACAGTCGCCCAGCCGGGACCATAGAACAGTCGCCCAGCCGGGACCATAGAACAGTCGCCCAGCAGAGACCATAGAACAGTCGCCCAGCAGAGACCATAGAACAGTCGCCCAGCAGGGACCATAGAACAGTCGCCCAGCAGGGACCATAAAACAGTCGCCCAGCAGGGACCATAAAACAGTCGCCCAGCAGGGACCATAAAACAGTCGCCCAGCAGGGACCATAAAACAGTCGCCCAGCAGGGACCATAAAACAGTCGCCCAGCAGGGACCATAAAACAGTCGCCCAGCCGGGACCATAGAACAGACGCCCAGCCGGGACCATAGAACAGACGCCCAGCCGGGACCATAGAACAGACGCCCAGCCGGGACCATAGAACAGACGCCCAGCCGGGACCGTAGAACAGACGCCCAGCCGGGACCGTAGAACAGACGCCCAGCCGGGACCGTAGAACAGACGCCCAGCCAGGACCGTAGAACAGTCGCCCAAACCGGACCACAGAACAGCCGCCCAACCCGGACCACAGAACAGCCGCCCAACCCGGACCACAGAACAGCCGCCCAACCCGGACCACAGAACAGCCGCCCAACCCGGACCACAGAACAGTCGTCCAGCCCGGACCATAGAACAGTCGCCCAGCCCGGACCATAGAACAGTCGCATAGGCCGGACCAAAGAACAGTCGCCCAGCCTAGAGCATAGAACAGTCGCCCAGCCTAGAACATAGAACAGTCATCTGGCCCGGACCATAGAACAGCCTAGAACCACCCCACGCAGGGAGAAAGCCTCAACAATCCTCTCACATGTAGTCATAACACACACAATAGCAGGCATGTAATAAACACACAATCAATAACTCACACATGCAAAAGATTTATAGGGCCAACTGTCAGCAAAAATGTTATGTTAAACTTGTCGCCCCCTGATAAATGTTATGTTAAACAACATGTCCGCCCCCTGATAGAGCTATACAGAGCAAAGATTCTAAACAACATGTCCACCCCCTGATAGAGCTATACAGAGCAAAGATTCTAAACAACATGTCCGCCCCCTGATAGAGCTATACAGAGCAAAGATTCTAAACAACATGTCTGCCCCCGATAGAGCTATACAGAGCAAAGATTCTAACCAACATGTCCTCCCCTGATAGAGCTATACAGAGCAAAGATTCTAAACAACATGTCCTCCCCCTGATAGAGCTATACAGAGCAAAGATTCTAAACAACATGTCTGCCCCCTGATAGAGCTATACAGAGCAAAGATTCTAAACAACATGTCTGCCCCCTGATAGAGCTATACAGAGCAAAGATTCTAACCAACATGTCCGCCCCCTGATAGAGCTATACAGAACAAATATTCTAAACACCATGTCAGCCCCCTGATAGAGCTATACAGAGCACTGAGGGCCCAGTAATGTGCTGTATTTGTATTCTATCATTAAAGCATGTCTATGTAAAATACCTGCACTTGATGCAAAGTTTCAAGTAAACAGAACTTCACTTCATGCCGTCGGTTATCCTTTTAGCTCCCATCCCCAGTAAAGGGTGAGTATATAACAGAGGGTCCAAGTTACTCACCTCGCTGGCTTTAGGGGCTCGCTCACAAAACACCTCAATTTTAATATCCCCCAAATCCGTGTGAAGCGTTACAGCCTGAAGAGAAAGACAGACAGACACACATATTATACAGACGGACAGACACACATATTATACAGACAGACAGACACACATATTATACAGACAGACAGACACACATATTATACAGACAGACACACATATTATACAGACGGACAGACACACATATTATACAGACAGACAGACACACATATTATACAGACGGACAGACACACATATTATACAGACGGACAGACACACATATTATACAGACGGACAGACACACATATTATACAGACGGACAGACACACATATTATACAGACGGACAGACACACATATTATACAGACGGACAGACACACATATTATACAGACGGACAGACACACATATTATACAGACGGACAGACACACATATTATACAGACAGACAGACACACATATTATACAGACAGACAGACACACATATTATACAGACGGACAGACACACATATTATACAGACAGACAGACAGACACACATATTATACAGACAGACACACATATTATACAGACAGACACACATATTATACAGACGGACACACATATATTATACAGACAGACAGACACACACATATTATACAGACGGACAGACACACATATTATACAGACAGACAGACACACATATTATACAGACGGACACACATATATTATACAGACAGACACACACACACATATTATACAGACGGACAGACACACATATTATACAGACAGACAGACACACATATTATACAGACGGACAGACACACATATTATACAGACGGACAGACACACATATTATACAGACGGACAGACACACATATTATACAGACGGACAGACACACATATTATACAGACGGACAGACACACATATTATACAGACGGACAGACACACATATTATACAGACAGACAGACACACATATTATACAGACGGACACACATATATTATACAGACAGACACACACACACATATTATACAGACGGACAGACACACATATTATACAGACAGACAGACACACATATTATACAGACAGACAGACACACATATTATACAGACAGACAGACACACATATTATACAGACGGACAGACATTCCTGCTTCACCAGGACAGACATCCAGCAAAAGCCAACTCACCATGGCGGACAGCGCTCGAAGGGATTCTGATAAAACCAAATGAGAAACATTTCACTTTACTAATTAACAATAACCTAGCAAGGATTACGGAAACATGACCAATATCCTCACAGTCTGGATTTCATCATGACTTATTGTTATTAGTATGTAATCATTGCACCACCTTGTACACAGGTGAGGTATTAAAGCATGTGACACTTCACTGGATCCCCACCAGGACCCTGCACCCCTAGCACTGTGATCCCCCCCAGGACCCTGCACCCCTAGCACTGTGATCCCCCCCAGGACCCTGCACCCCTAGCACTGTGATCCCCCCCAGGACCCTGCACCCCTAGCACTGTGATCCCCCCCAGGACCCTGCACCCCTAGCACTGTGATCCCCCCCAGGACCCTGCACCCCTAGCACTGTGACCCCCCCCAGGACCCTGCACCCCTAGCACTGTGATCCCCCCCAGGACCCTGCACCCCTAGCACTGTGATCCCCCCCAGGACCCTGCACCCCTAGCACTGTGATCCCCCCAAGGACCCTGCACCCCTAACACTGTGATCCCCCCAAGGACCCTGCACCCCTAGCACTATGATCCCCCCAAGGACCCTGCACCCCTAGCACTGTGATCCCCCCCAGGACCCTGCACCCCTAGCAATATGATCCCACCCAGGACCCTGCACCCCTAGCACTGTGATCCCCCCCAGGACCCTGCACCCCTAGCACTGTGATCCCCCCCAGGACCCTGCACCCCTAGCACTGTGATCCCCCCCAGGACCCTGCACCCCTAGCACTGTGATCCCCCCCAGGACCCTGCACCCCTAGCACTGTGATCCCCCCCAGGACCCTGCACCCCTAGCACTGTGATCCCCCCCAGGACCCTGCACCCCTAGCACTGTGATCCCCCCAAGGACCCTGCACCCCTAACACTGTGATCCCCCCAAGGACCCTGCACCCCTAGCACTATGATCCCCCCAAGGACCCTGCACCCCTAGCACTGTGATCCCCCCCAGGACCCTGCACCCCTAGCAATATGATCCCACCCAGGACCCTGCACCCCTAGCACTATGATCCCCCCAAGGACCCTGCACCCCTAGCACTGTGATCCCCCCCAGGACCCTGCACCCCTAGCACTGTGATCCCCCCAAGGACCCTGCACCCCTAGCACTATGATCCCCCCAAGGACCCTGCACCCCTAGCACTGTGATCCCCCCAAGGACCCTGCACCCCTAGCATTATGATCCCCTTCAGGACCCTGCACCCCTAGCACTGTGATCCCCCCAAGGACCCTGCACCCCTAACACTGTGATCCCCCCAAGGACCCTGCACCCCTAGCACTGTGATCCCCCCAAGGACCCTGCACCCCTAGCACTGTGATCCCCCCCCAAAGACCCTGCACCCCTAGCACTTGCATTGCCTGCACCGAAGCACCGTGAGACCCTCCAGCAGGTCTGAATCCCCCCATAATGTGTATTCCGCCTTCTACTCCCCAGAAAAGCTATCCCTGGGTACAAACCTGTCTGCAGACTGGGAGCACCAAGATGGCTCCCCCGCAGCCTCTCGCCACGCTTTACTGCTACTTCCTCTGAGCTGCAAGATGGCCGACTTCCTGTCCGAGGATCCCAACGAGGCATGGACTTCCGCTCGTGTTGGCGTAGCAATATGGCCGCCTCCTGTGACTTACAGTTCAGTTTATTTCCGGGTTAAAGGTGCCACATGGAGAGCTGATATATCTTCATTCTGTGCAGACGGTAATACTGCAATTCATTAACTACAAGGGGGATTTCTACCTCCACAGAAGGTATTTATTACACATATTAATTACAGAACTGGTTATTGGGATTATCACTCTCTGTATATTGTATATTGTATAATGTATATTGTATAATGTATAATGTGTACCTATATTATACCTGTATTACCTATATTGTAATATGCTGAATGCCATTTATTAGGAGAGACTGTGATATTCCACCAATCAGAATATGGTTAAATCAGCTCCCATAGCAGACAGCATGGTGGTCTGCAAGACCCAGTCACAATGTCTTACAAACTGGATTGACGCGTTAGATGTGCTGCCCCTTTAAATACACTACCGTCCACTGGGAAACGTGTAATTTGCATGTTGGGCAATAACAATGTGATGTCATCATCTGAAGGCGCCTCCCAGTCTGTGCATCAGATTACAATTCAGCTAACACAATGTGTAGGTCAGAGCGTCATCCTTCCGAGGTTGGTAAAATGAGTGCCATTAAGTTGGGTAAAAGTAAGACACATTGAGTCCGTGCTGTGTGATGGTTGGATGATTTGTGTTGTATTTAAATCAAGGTTGACCCCACTTCTGTGCGTCGATTGTCTCCTACTGGATGCTGTTGAGTTGGACCTTGACTCGTCTCCGGTTGCCCGCGTGCAGGGGGTCTTCCAATCGCGGCGTGATGGATCTCCGCGCTGTGGTTTCGCACCTAAATGCATTTGCCCCTCCAGCTCTAGCGGAGAGCTGGGATAACGTTGGGCTCTTGGTGGAGCCCAGCCCGCCACACATTGTGCACAAGCTCTTACTGACAAACGATCTGACGGAGGACGTGCTGGAGGAAGCGGTGGGGATGGGTGCTGACATGGTCCTGTCCTACCACCCTCCCATATTCAGGGCTCTGAAACGCCTCACTTGTGGATCCTGGAAGGAGAGGCTGATGGTGAAGGCCCTGGAGAAACGCTTGGCCATCTATTCACCCCACACAGCCTACGACGCTCTTCCCAAAGGGGTGAATGACTGGCTTGGAAGGGCATTTGGTAATGGGAACCTTATTTATCATTCACATTTAGGTTTTTACCTACGTAGGACTATGGGCGTTATTCATGAAAGAGAACATTCCAGGGAATTGAGAAGGGAACTTCAAACTTAAGGCCAACGTAGCTCAGATGGAAAAATGCTCCCATTCATCAGCATTGAAGACTTTTTCCAACTCTGCTACTTTGTCCTTAAGTTTGAGATTCCCTTCTCAACTCCCCTATTTCATAAATAAAGCTCTGCCTCCTCATCACTCTCTCTGTCGGTAGGACTGTGTGTGTCTGCCTCCTCATCACTCTCTCTGCCGGTAGGACTGTGTGTGTCTGCCTCCTCATCACTCTCTCTGTCGGTAGGACTGTGTGTGTGTGTGTGTGTGTGTGTGTGTGTGTGTGTGTCTGCCTCCTCATCACTCTCTCTGTCGGTAGGACTGTGTGTGTGTGTGTCTGCCTCCTCATCACTCTCTCTGTCGGTAGGACTGTGTGTGTGTGTGTCTGCCTCCTCATCACTCTCTCGGTCGGTAGGCCCGTGTGTGTCTGCCCCCGTCTGCCTCCTCATCACTCTCTCTGTCGGTAGGACTGTGTGTGTCTGCCTCCTCATCACTCTCTCTGTCGGTAGGCCGTGTGTGTCTACCTCCTCATCACTCTCTCTGTCGGTAGGACTGTGTGTGTCTGCCTCCTCATCACTCTCTCTGTCGGTAGGCCGTGTGTGTCTACCTCCTCATCACTCTCTCTGTCGGTAGGACTGTGTGTGTCTGCCTCCTCATCACTCTCTCTGTCGGTAGGACTGTGTGTGTCTGCCTCCTCATCACTCTCTCTGTCGGTAGGACTGTGTGTGTCTGCCTCCTCATCACTCTCTCTGTCGGTAGGCCCGTGTGTGTCTGCCTCCTCATCACTCTCTCTGTCGGTAGGACTGTGTGTGTCTGCCTCCTCATCACTCTCTCTGTCAGTAGGACTGTGTGTGTCTGCCTCCTCATCACTCTCTCTGTCGGAAGGACTGTGTGTGTCTGCCTCCTCATCACTCTCTCTGTCGGTAGGACTGTGTGTGTCTGCCTCCTCATCACTCTCTCTGTCGGTAGGACTGTGTGTGTCTGCCTCCTCATCACTCTCTCTGTCGGTAGGACTGTGTGTGTCTGCCTCCTCATCACTCTCTCTGCCGGTAGGACTGTGTGTGTCTGCCTCCTCATCACTCTCTCTGTCGGTAGGACTGTGTGTGTGTGTGTGTGTGTGTGTGTGTCTGCCTCCTCATCACTCTCTCTGTCGGTAGGACTGTGTGTGTGTGTGTCTGCCTCCTCATCACTCTCTCTGTCGGTAGGACTGTGTGTGTGTGTGTCTGCCTCCTCATCACTCTCTCGGTCGGTAGGCCCGTGTGTGTCTGCCCCCGTCTGCCTCCTCATCACTCTCTCTGTCGGTAGGACTGTGTGTGTCTGCCTCCTCATCACTCTCTCTGTCGGTAGGCCGTGTGTGTCTACCTCCTCATCACTCTCTCTGTCGGTAGGACTGTGTGTGTCTGCCTCCTCATCACTCTCTCTGTCGGTAGGCCGTGTGTGTCTACCTCCTCATCACTCTCTCTGTCGGTAGGACTGTGTGTGTCTGCCTCCTCATCACTCTCTCTGTCGGTAGGACTGTGTGTGTCTGCCTCCTCATCACTCTCTCTGTCGGTAGGACTGTGTGTGTCTGCCTCCTCATCACCCTCTCTGTCGGTAGGACTGTGTGTGTCTGCCTCCTCATCACTCTCTCTGTCGGTAGGACTGTGTGTGTCTGCCTCCTCATCACTCTCTCTGTCGGTAGGACTGTGTGTGTCTGCCTCCTCATCACCCTCTCTGTCGGTAGGACTGTGTGTGTCTGCCTCCTCATCACTCTCTCTGTCGGTAGGACTGTGTGTGTCTGCCTCCTCATCACTCTCTCTGTCAGTAGGACTGTGTGTGTGTGTCTGCCTCCTCATCACTCTCTCTGTCGGTAGGACTGTGTGTGTCTGCCTCCTCATCACTCTCTCTGTCGGTAGGACTGTGTGTGTGTGTGTCTGCCTTCTCATCACTCTCTCTGTCGGTAGGCCCGTGTGTGTCTGCCTTCTCATCACTCTCTCTGTCGGTAGGCCCGTGTGTGTCTGCCTCCTCATCACTCTCTCTGTCGGTAGGCCCGTGTGTGTCTGCCTCCTCATCACTCTCTCTGTCGGTAGGCCCGTGTGTGTCTGCCTCCTCATCACTCTCTCTGTCGGTAGGCCCGTGTGTGTCTGCCTCCTCATCACTCTCTCTGTCGGTAGGCCCGTGTGTGTCTGCCTCCTCATCACTCTCTCTGTCGGTAGGACTGTGTGTGTCTGCCTCCTCATCACCCTCTCTGTCGGTAGGACTGTGTGTGTCTGCCTCCTCATCACTCTCTCTGTCGGTAGGACTGTGTGTGTGTGTGTCTGCCTCCTCATCACTCTCTCTGTCGGAAGGACTGTGTGTGTCTGCCTCCTCATCACTCTCTCTGTCGGTAGGACTGTGTGTGTCTGCCTCCTCATCACTCTCTCTGTCGGTAGGACTGTGTGTGTCTGCCTCCTCATCACTCTCTCTGTCGGTAGGACTGTGTGTGTCTGCCTCCTCATCACTCTCTCTGTCGGTAGGACTGTGTGTGTCTGCCTCCTCATCACTCTCTCTGTCGGTAGGACTGTGTGTGTGTGTCTGCCTCCTCATCACTCTCTCTGTCGGTAGGACTGTGTGTGTGTGTCTGCCTCCTCATCACTCTCTCTGTCGGTAGGACTGTGTGTGTGTGTCTGCCTCCTCATCACTCTCTCTGTCGGTAGGACTGTGTGTGTGTGTGTCTGCCTCCTCATCACTCTCTCTGTCGGTAGGACTGTGTGTGTGTGTGTCTGCCTTCTCATCACTCTCTCTGTCGGTAGGCCCGTGTGTGTCTGCCTCCTCATCACTCTCTCTGTCGGTAGGCCCGTGTGTGTCTGCCTCCTCATCACTCTCTCTGTCGGTAGGCCCGTGTGTGTCTGCCTCCTCATCACTCTCTCTGTCGGTAGGCCCGTGTGTGTCTGCCTCCTCATCACTCTCTCTGTCGGTAGGACTGTGTGTGTCTGCCTCCTCATCACTCTCTCTGTCGGTAGGACTGTGTGTGTCTGCCTCCTCATCACCCTCTCTGTCGGTAGGACTGTGTGTGTCTGCCTCCTCATCACTCTCTCTGTCAGTAGGAATGTGTGTGTCTGCCTCCTCATCACTCTCTCTGTCGGTAGGACTGTGTGTGTCTGCCTCCTCATCACCCTCTCTGTCGGTAGGACTGTGTGTGTCTGCCTCCTCATCACTCTCTCTGTCGGTAGGACTGTGTGTGTCTGCCTCCTCATCACTCTCTCTGTCGGTAGGACTGTGTGTGTCTGCCTCCTCATCACTCTCTCTGTCGGTAGGACTGTGTGTGTCTGCCTCCTCATCACCCTCTCTGTCGGTAGGACTGTGTGTGTCTGCCTCCTCATCACCCTCTCTGTCGGTAGGACTGTGTGTGTCTGCCTCCTCATCACCCTCTCTGTCGGTAGGACTGTGTGTGTCTGCCTCCTCATCACTCTCTCTGTCTGTAGGACTGTGTGTGTCTGCCTCCTCATCACCCTCTCTGTCGGTAGGACTGTATGTGTCTGCCTCCTCATCACCCTCTCTGTCGGTAGGACTGTGTGTGTCTGCCTCCTCATCACTCTCTCTGTCGGTAGGCCCGTGTGTGTCTGCCTCCTCATCACTCTCTCTGTCGGTAGGCCCGTGTGTGTCTGCCTCCTCATCACTCTCTCTGTCGGTAGGACTGTGTGTGTGTGTGTGTGTGTCTGCCTCCTCATCACTCTCTCTGTCGGTAGGACTGTGTGTGTTTGTCTGCCTCCTCATCACCCTCTCTGTCGGTAGGCCCGTGTGTGTCTGCCCCCCTGTCTGCCTCCTCATCGCTGTCTCACCCTGGTGGCAGTGCCCATGTCTTGGAGTTCAGTGGTGACCATTCGGAGAGCCTGACGTCCAGAGTGAAGTGTTTACAGGGGATCCATGTCCGCACCTTGCATGTCAGGTACATACCTTGTATACATATAATATTCAGGTAATATCCCTCTGTGAGGCGTAAAGCTGTACTATCCCCCTCCAGAGAGAATGGAGAGGAGCGAAGTCGGATTCGTCTTAGCTGCTCCCAGAATACTTTGCAGCAGGCTCTGGCTATTCTTACAGAGGATCCGCGGGTGTATAGCAGTATGGAGCTCCTCACTCTGCAGAAGGTGAGTTACACACATGCATTCAGTTCCCTCTTCCACTGCCAGATGGTAAATCTAACTCTCCCTCCTGCAGCCCCCCCTGCTGGACACCGGAATGGGTCGTCTTTGTACCTTGAGTGAGGCAGTTTCCTTGGCAACTGCACTGGACCGTGTAAAAGCTCATCTGGGATTACAGCACCTGCGTCTGGCCCTTGGAAGGGGCAAAACCTTGGGTGGGCAACTGCATGGATGTGACTGTCCTCGTGTGTGTTTCCACTACTCTCTGTATAGCACACAGTCACGTGCTCCTCTCTGTATAACACACTGCGTCACGTGCGCCTCTCTGTATAACACACAGCGTCACGTGCGCCTCTCTGTATAACACACAGCGTCACGTGCGCCTCTCTGTATAACACACAGCGTCACGTGCGCCACTCTGTATAACACCCAGCGTCACGTGCGCCTCTCTGTATAACACCCAGCGTCACGTGCGCCTCTCTGTATAACACCCAGCGTCACGTGCGCCTCTCTGTATAACACCCAGCGTCACGTGCGCCTCTCTGTATAACACCCAGCTTCACGTGCGCCTCTCTGTATAACACCCAGCGTCACGTGCGCCTCTCTGTATAACACCCAGCGTCACGTGCGCCTCTCTGTATAACACCCAGCGTCACGTGCGCCTCTCTGTATAACACCCAGCGTCACGTGCGCCTCTCTGTATAACACCCAGCGTCACGTGCGCCTCTCTGTATAACACCCAGCGTCACGTGCGCCTCTCTGTATAACACCCAGCGTCACGTGCGCCTCTCTGTATAACACGCAGCGTCACGTGCGCCTCTCTGTATAACACGCAGCGCCACGTGCGCCTCTCTGTATAACACGCAGCGCCACGTGCTCCTCTCTGTATAACACAGCGTCACGTGCTCCTCACTGTATAACACACGCTGTGCTCCTCTCTGTATAACACACAGCGTCACGTGCGCCTCTCTGTATAACACGCAGCGCCACGTGCTCCTCTCTGTATAACACAGCGTCACGTGCTCCTCTCTGTATAACACACGCTGTGCTCCTCTCTGCGTATCGCGCGCTGTGCTCCTCTCTGCGTATCGCGCGCTGTGCTCCTCTCTGCGTATCGCGCGCTGTGCTCCTCTCTGCGTATCGCGCGCTGTGCTCCTCTCTGCGTATCGCGCGCTGTGCTCCTCTCTGCGTATCGCGCGCTGTGCTCCTCTCTGCGTATCGCGCGCTGTGCTCCTCTCTGCGTATCGCGCGCTGTGCTCCTCTCTCACTGTGTTTGCTCGTTTCCCAGAATCCCTGGTTAGCGTGGTGGCTGTGTGCGCAGGATCGGGGAGCAGTGTTCTGTGTGGGGTGCCCGCTGACCTCTACCTGACAGGTAATTATCGCTGTCTGCAGGTGGTATTAGATACCCAGAGGAGCCTTCCAGTGAAGGATGAGTGAATGTAATGGACAGAGGGGTCCCTGATGTACAGATCACACAATGCTGGGGGGTCATTTTATTGTCTATCTGCCCACTAGGTGAGATGTCTCATCACGACGTCTTGGATGCAGTGGCAGAGGGCCGCAGTGTCATTCTCTGCGAGCACAGTAACTCGGAGCGGGGGTATTTAAAGGAACTCAGGGGGCAGATGGAGGACAGGCTGGAAGGCAATGTGCAAGTTGTGATGTCCCAGAGAGACCGAGATCCTCTGCAGGTGGTGTAAATGCGGCCGGGGGGTCGCCAACTGATAGGATCAATAAAGATCGGGATCTGAGAGCGTCTATGTGTAATTATTTCTATATAATACCCTGCGTGGAATGAATGGACAGCCAATCAGAGGACAGCATGACAGTTCTAACATTCCCATTGGCTGATTCCTGATCATCTTCCTAACTGCGGGGTCAGCTCCACCTGTAAGTGTTCATAAAGATGCCATAGGGGGCCCTTACTGGCTGGATACTGGGCAATACATATGGGATAAGAGGTCAAAGTACAATCCAGAGGAGGCCATCTGAATAAAGTGATATATCATTAATATCTGGTTCTTACTTTGTCTATCATTTACATTTATTTGGTTGCCCCCTGTTATCCATCATCCTATACCAGTGATGAATAATCAATGGCATGGGTGCCACTTAGAGCCCCTAAGGTGGCACTTGGCATCTGGGTGCATTGTGTCCATCATCATACAGGCAGTTAAGGGAAGCACACCGGGGGCACTGAGATGGGGCAATAACAGAGAAGAAGGGGAGCTAACATGAGTAGAGGGGGATTAGGTCCCCCTGCTGATCCCATGCACAAAGCAGGGCTAGCAGTGAGAGACCCCCACACTCTGCAGACCCCTGATCAGACTAGTGTGATGAGCCTCTGCTGATATTCGCTTTCATCTAGGGGAGACGGCAAATAGTAAACCCTGTGTATTCTAGATTTCTGCTGTCCTAGGAACAATTACTTTTGGACATCCCTTCTCTTTTGCCAACATTGCACACCTAGGACATGCCCCATCACCCACATTGCACACCCAGGACATGCCCCATCACCCACATTGCACACCTAGGACATGCCCCAGCACCCACATTGCACACCCAGGACATGCCCCATCACCCACATTGCACACCTAGGACATGCCCCAGCACCCACATTGCACACCTAGGACATGCCCCAGCACCCACATTGCACACCTAGGACATGCCCCAGCACCCACATTGCACACCTAGGACATGACCCATAACCCACATTGCACACCTAGGACATGCCCCAGCACCCACATTGCACACCAAGGACATGCCCCAATACCCACAATGCACACCCAGGACATGCCACATTGCACACTCAGGACATGCCCCATCACCCACATTACACACCTAAGACATGACCCATCACCCACATTGCACACCTAGGACATGCCCCAGCACCCACATTGCACACCTAGGACATGACCCATCACCCACATTGCACACCTAGGACATGCCCCAGCACCCACATTGCACACCAAGGACATGCCCCAATACCCACAATGCACACCCAGGACATGCCACATTGCACACTCAGGACATGCCCCAGCACCCACATTGCACACCTAGGACATGCCCCAATACCCACAATGCACACCCAGGACATGCCCCATCACCCACATTGCACACTCAGGACATGCCCCATCACCCACATTGCACACCCAGGACATGACCCATCACCCACATTGCACACCCAGGACATGACCCATCACCCACATTGCACACCCAGGACATGACCCATCACCCACATTGCACACCCAGGACATGCCCCTTTAATCAGTGCAATGTATAGATGCTGCCCACCCATCCAATCAATAACACAGAGCAGACCCAGTAACTCAGTGTAAGCAATGTTTAGGTGACATAGCCCCTTTAATCAGTGCAATGTATAGATGCTGCCCACCCATCCAATCAATAATACAGAGCAGACACAGTAACTCAATGTAAGCAATGTTTAGGTGACAGAGCCCCTTTAATCAGTGCAATGTATAGATGCTGCCCACCCATCCAATCAATAATACAGAGCAGACACAGTAACTCAGTGTAAGCAATGTTTAGGTGACAGAGCCCCTTTAATCAGTGCAATGTATAGATGCTGCCCACCCATCCAATCAATAATACAGAGCAGACACAGTAACTCAGTGTAAGCAATGTTTAGGTGACAGAGCCCCTTTAATCAGTGAAATGTATAGATGCTGCCCACCCATCCAATCAATAATACAGAGCAGACACAGTAACTCAGTGTAAGCAATGTTTAGGTGACAGAGCCCCTTTAATCAGTGCAATGTATAGATGCTGCCCACCCATCCAATCAATAATACAGAGCAGACACAGTAACTCAATGTAAGCAATGTTTAGGTGACAGAGCCCCTTTAATCAGTGCAATGTATAGATGCTGCCCACCCATCCAATCAATAATACAGAGCAGACACAGTAACTCAATGTAAGCAATGTTTAGGTGACAGAGCCCCTTTAATCAGTGCAATGTATAGATGCTGCCCACCCATCCAATCAATAGTACAGAGCAGACACAGTAACTCAATGTAAGCAATGTCTAGGAGACAGAGCCCCTTTAATCAGTGCAATGTATAGATGCTGCCCACCCATCCAATCAATAATACAGAGCAGACACAGTAACTCAATGTAAGCAATGTCTAGGAGACAGAGCCCCTTTAATCAGTGCAATGTATAGATGCTGCCCACCCATCCAATCAATAATACAGAGCAGACACAGTAACTCAGTGTAAGCAATGTTTAGGTGACAGAGCCCCTTTAATCAGTGCAATGTATAGATGCTGCCCACCCATCCAATCAATAATACAGAGCAGACACAGTAACTCAGTGTAAGCAATGTTTAGGTGACAGAGCCCCTTTAATCAGTGCAATGTATAGATGCTGCCCACCCATCCAATCAATAATACAGAGCAGACACAGTAACTCAGTGTAAGCAATGTTTAGGTGACAGAGCCCCTTTAATCAGTGCAATGTATAGATGCTGCCCACCCATCCAATCAATAATACAGAGCAGACACAGTAACTCAGTGTAAGCAATGTTTAGGTGACAGAGCCCCTTTAATCAGTGCAATGTATAGATGCTGCCCACCCATCCAATCAATAATACAGAGCAGACACAGTAACTCAATGTAAGCAATGTTTAGGAGACAGAGCCCCTTTAATCAGTGCAATGTATAGATGCTGCCCACCCATCCAATCAATAATACAGAGCAGACACAGTAACTCAGTGTAAGCAATGTTTAGGTGACAGAGCCCCTTTAATCAGTGCAATGTATAGATGCTGCCCACCCATCCAATCAATAATACAGAGCAGACACAGTAACTCAGTGTAAGCAATGTCTAGGAGACAGAGCCCCTTTAATCAGCGCAATGTATAGATGCTGCCCACCCATCCAATCAATAATACAGAGCAGACACAAACCCTCCCTCACCCCCTATCTGTGCTACACCCCCTGCCCCAAACTCCCCCCCCCCCCCGTCTGTGCTACACCCCCTGCCCCAAACCCTCCCTCCCCTATCTGTGCTACACCCCCTGCCCCAACCCCCCCCCCTCCCTCACCCCCTATCTGTGCTACACCCCCTGCCCCAAACTCCCCCCCCCCCCCCGTCTGTGCTACACCCCCTGCCCCAAACCCTCCCCCCCTGTCTGTGCTACACCCCCTGCCCCAAACCCTCCCTCCCCCTGTCTGTGTGTGCTGCTGGGGATCTGCTGGAAACACGTGGTTTGGGTGAGTAGGAAACAGTGTGTGCGGCAGTGTGTATGTGTGTGTGTTACACACAACAGGAGCACAGTCCCTGTGTGTGTGTGTATGTGTGTGTGTTACACAGAACAGGAGCACAGTCCCTGTGTGTGTGTGTTACACACAACAGGAGCACAGTCCCTGTGTGTGTGTGTATGTGTGTGTGTTACACACAACAGGAGCACAGTCCCTGTGTGTGTGTGTGTTACACAGAACAGGAGCACAGTCCCTGTGTGTGTGTGTGTGTTACACAGAACAGGAGCACAGTCCCTGTGTGTGTGTGTGTTACACAGAGCAGGAGCACAGTCCCTGTGTGTGTGTATGTGTGTGTGTTACACAGAACAGGAGCACAGTCCCTGTGTGTGTGTGTTACACAGAGCAGGAGCACAGTCCCTGTGTGTGTGTGTTACACAGAGAAGGAGCACAGTCCCTGTGTGTGTGTGTTACACAGAGCAGGAGCACAGTCCCTGTGTGTGTGTGTTACACAGAGCAGGAGCACAGTCCCTGTGTGTGTGTGTGTGTGTGTGTGTGTGTTACACAGAGCAGGAGCACAGTCCCTGTGTGTGTGTGTGTGTGTGTGTGTTACACAGAGCAGGAGCACAGTCCCTGTGTGTCTGTGTGTTATACAGAGTAGGAGCACAGTCCCTGTGTGTGTGTGTGTGTTACACAGAGCAGGAGCACAGTCCCTGTGTGTGTGTGTGTGTGTGTGTGTGTGTGTGTGTTACACAGAGCAGGAGCACAGTCCCTGTGTGTGTGTGTGTGTGTGTGTGTTACACAGAGCAGGAGCACAGTCCCTGTGTGTCTGTGTGTTATACAGAGTAGGAGCACAGTCCCTGTGTGTGTGTGTGTGTTACACAGAGCAGGAGCACAGTCCCTGTGTGTGTGTGTGTGTGTGTGTGTGTGTGTGTGTGTGTTACACAGAGCAGGAGCACAGTCCCTGTGTGTGTGTGTTTTACACAGAGCAGGAGCACAGTCCCTGTGTGTGTGTGTGTGTGTTACACAGAGCAGGAGCACAGTCCCTGTGTGTGTGTGTGTTACACAGAGCAGGAGCACAGTCCCTGTGTGTTATACAGAGCAGGAGCACAGTCCTTGTGTGTGTGTGTGTGTGTTACACAGAGCAGGATCACAGTCCCTGTGTGTGTGTGTGTGTGTGTGTGTTACACAGAGCAGGAGCACAGTCCCTGTGTGTGTGTGTGTTACACAGAGCAGGAGCACAGTCCCTGTGTGTGTGTGTGTGTGTGTTACACAGAGCAGGAGCACAGTCCCTGTGTGTGTGTGTGTGTGTGTTACGCAGGAGCACAGTCCCTGTGTGTTATACAGAGCAGGAGCACAGTCCCTGTGTGTTATACAGAGCAGGAGCACAGTCCCTGTGTGTGTGTGTGTGTGTGTTACGCAGGAGCACAGTCCCTGTGTGTTATACAGAGCAGGAGCACAGTCCCTGTGTGTCTGTGTGTTATACAGAGCAGGAGCACAGTCCCTGTGTGTTATACAGAGCAGGAGCACAGTCCCTGTGTGTCTGTGTGTTATACAGAGCAGGAGCACAGTCCCTGTGTGTCTGTGTGTTATACAGAGCAGGAGCACAGTCCCTGTGTGTGTGTGTTGCACAGAGCAGGAGCACAGTCCCTGTGTGTTATACAGAGCAGGAGCACAGTCCCTGTGTGTTATACAGAGCAGGAGCACAGTCCCTGTGTGTCTGTGTGTTATACAGAGCAGGAGCACAGTCCCTGTGTGTCTGTGTGTTATACAGAGTAGGAGCACAGTCCCTGTGTGTGTGTGTGTGTGTGTGTTACACAGAGCAGGAGCACAGTCCCTGTGTGTGTGTGTGTGTGTTACACAGAGCAGGAGCACATTGCAGTGTTATACATGAAGTCTCACTGTGTATTACAGACAGAGAGCTGTGTATAAGGGGGGGGGGGGGGGGGGGAATGTAATAATGCACTCCATGCCTGTGAGGACTGTTTACATGTTATGTTGCAGAGAATGAATGCCATTGTATAAACAATAAATCTTCCTCTCTGAGTGTTAGCTCACTGGCCTTATATAATACTATGTTATAACACTGTGTGTAGGATTCACTCACCATGTCTGAGAATAATACACACTATCAGCTGACCATCCTAAATCTAATATACTGGATCCACCAAAACCAAATCTGTCACATCCCCTCCCGCCCCTCGCACTCTGTATCCTGCCTGTCCTCCACTCACACTCTGTATCCTGCCTGTCCTCCACTCAGTGAGTGAGTATACTGCCTGTCCTCCACTCAGTGAGTGAGTATACTGCCTGTCCTCCACTCAGTGAGCGAGTATTCTGCCTGTCCTCCACTCACACTCTGTATACTGCCTGTCCTCCACTTAGTGAGTGAGTATACTGCCTGTCCTCCACTCAGTGAGTGAGTATACTGCCTGTCCTCCACTCAGTGAGTGAGTATACTGCCTGTCCTCCACTCACACTCTGTATCCTGCCTGTCCTCCACTCAGTGAGTGAGTATACTGCCTGTCCTCCACTCAGTGAGTGAGTATACTGCCTGTCCTCCACTCAGTGAGCGAGTATTCTGCCTGTCCTCCACTCACACTCTGTATACTGCCTGTCCTCCACTTAGTGAGTGAGTATACTGCCTGTCCTCCACTCAGTGAGTGAGTATACTGCCTGTCCTCCACTCAGTGAGTGAGTATACTGCCTGTCCTCCACTCACACTCTGTATCCTGCCTGTCCTCCACTCAGTGAGTGAGTATACTGCCTGTCCTCCACTCAGTGAGCGAGTATTCTGCCTGTCCTCCCCTCACACTCTGTATCCTGCCTGTCCTCCACTCAGTGAGTGAGTATACTGCCTGTCCTCCACTCAGTGAGTGAGTATACTGCCTGTCCTCCACTCAGTGAGTGAGTATACTGCCTGTCCTCCACTCAGTGAGCGAGTATTCTGCCTGTCCTCCCCTCACACTCTGTATCCTGCCTGTCCTCCACTCAGTGAGCGAGTATTCTGCCTGTCCTCCCCTCACACTCTGTATCCTGCCTGTCCTCCACTCAGTGAGTGAGTATTCTGCCTTTCCTCCACTCAGTGAGTGAGTATACTGCCTGTCCTCCACTCAGTGAGCGAGTATTCTGCCTGTCCTCCCCTCACACTCTGTATCCTGCCTGTCCTCCACTCAGTGAGTGAGTATTCTGCCTGTCCTCCACTCAGTGAGTGAGTATTCTGCCTGTCCTCCACTCAGTGAGTGAGTATTCTGCCTGTCCTCCACTCAGTGAGCGAGTATTCTGCCTGTCCTCCCCTCACACTCTGTATCCTGCCTGTCCTCCACTCAGTGAGCGAGTATTCTGCCTGTCCTCCCCTCACACTCTGTATCCTGCCTGTCCTCCACTCAGTGAGTGAGTATACTGCCTGTCCTCCACTCAGTGAGTGAGTATACTGCCTGTCCTCCACTCAGTGAGTGAGTATACTGCCTGTCCTCCACTCAGTGAGTGAGTATACTGCCTGTCCTCCACTCAGTGAGTGAGTATACTGCCTGTCCTCCACTCATTGAGTGAGTATACTGCCTGTCCTCCACTCAGTGAGTGAGTATACTGCCTGTCCTCCACTCAGTGAGCGAGTATACTGCCTGTCCTCCACTCAGTGAGCGAGTATACTGCCTGTCCTCCACTCAGTGAGCGAGTATACTGCCTGTCCTCCACTCAGTGAGCGAGTATACTGCCTGTCCTCCACTCAGGGAGCGAGTATACTGCCTGTCCTCCACTCAGGGAGCGAGTATACTGCCTGTCCTCCACTCACACTCTGTATCCTGCCTGTCCTCCACTCAGTGAGTGAGTATACTGCCTGTCCTCCACTCAGTGAGTGAGTATTCTGCCTGTCCTCCCCTCACACTCTGTATCCTGCCTGTCCTCCACTCAGTGAGTGAGTATACTGCCTGTCCTCCACTCAGTGAGCGAGTATACTGCCTGTCCTCCACTCAGTGAGCGAGTATACTGCCTGTCCTCCACTCAGTGAGCGAGTATACTGCCTGTCCTCCACTCACACTCTGTATTCTGCCTGTCCTCCACTCAGTGAGTGAGTATACTGCCTGTCCTCCACTCAGTGAGTGAGTATACTGCCTGTCCTCCACTCACACTCTGTATCCTGCCTGTCCTCCACTCAGTGAGTGAGTATACTGCCTGTCCTCCCCTCACACTCTGTATCGTGCCTGTCCTCCACTCAGTGAGTGAGTATACTGCCTGTCCTCCACTCACACTCTGTATACTGCCTGTCCTCCCCTCACACTCTGTATACTGCCTGTCCTCCACTCAGTGAGTGAGTATACTGCCTGTCCTCCCCTCACACTCTGTATACTGCCTGTCCTCCACTCAGTGAGTGAGTATACTGCCTGTCCTCCACTCACACTCTGTATCCTGCCTGTCCTCCACTCAGTGAGTGAGTATACTGCCTGTCCTCCACTCAGTGAGCGAGTATACTGCCTGTCCTCCACTCAGTGAGCGAGTATACTGCCTGTCCTCCCCCCTCGGCCAGCGAGGGTTCTGCCTGTCCTCCCCCCTCGGCCAGCGAGGGTTCTGCCTGGCCAGCGAGCGAGGGTTCTGCCTGTCCTCCCCCCTCGGCCAGCGAGGGTTCTGCCTGGCCAGCGAGCGAGGGTTCTGCCTGTCCTCCCCCCTCGGCCAGCGAGGGTTCTGCCTGTCCTCCCCCCTCGGCCAGCGAGGGTTCTGCCTGTCCTCCCCCCTCGGCCAGCGAGGGTTCTGCCTGTCCTCCCCCCTCGGCCAGCGAGGGTTCTGCCTGTCCTCCCCCTCGGCCAGTTTTATGAGGGGGTGTACATTTATTTGTGGTTACTCCGTTTCTCAGGGACCCTGTTATTGCAGTGACGATGGTGGTCTTGCACTTTTACTGCTCCTTCCTGCCGTCAGCCCCCCGTCTGTCAGGGTCGGATTATATCCGGAGCGCGCAGACAGAGCTGTGCTACAATGTGAACTGGACAGGTGAGCTTCACAAGAAGAGATCAGCTGATCAGGCGTGTTCTTACAACTCTCCTACTCTGGCCTTTGATACGTAATTGTGACTGTATCTCCCCAGGTGAATCCCCCCCATCCAGTCATGAGACCAACGCACTTCGCTGGCTCTTTAGTTGTCCATTTGACCCAGACAGTATCTCGGACGTCACTTACCTGCACCCAGAGCCGGCAGACCTTGTCCTTGAGATCGGGCCCAGGTGAGTTCCCTTTCTGTTAACCACGGACCTCACTGTGCAGGCCTTGTACTGACCACCAGCCTCATCTCCCCCCAGGATGAATTTCTCCACTGCCTCTTCTACCAACGCTGTCTCTATCTGTCGCTCTGTGGGTCTCGCAGAGGTTGACAGGATTGAGTGCTCCCGGAGATACCTGATAAAGGTAAGGACCTAGTACCCCCACTCCCATCCAGCCCAGCCAACCACATGCACCTCACTTCTCCCCACCCACCTGCTCTAATACTTCTCTCTCTCTCTGCCCCTCTCTCTTGCTCGCCTCTCCTTATCCTTCTCTATTTGCCCCTCTATTCTTCTCTCTCTGCCCCCCCTCTTGCTTGCCTCTCCTTCTCTATTTGCACCTCTATTCTTCTCTCTCTTGCCCCCCGTGCCTCATTCTTCTCTCTCTTGCCCCATCATTCGTCTCTCTTGCCCCATCATTTGTGTCTCTCTCTCTCTCTCCCCATTCTTCTTCTCTCTCTGCCCCCCCCTCTTGCTCGCCTCTCCTTCTCCTTCTCTATTTGCACCTCTATTCTTCTCTCTCTTGCCCCTGTGCCTCATTATTTCCTCTCTTGCCCCTGTGTCTCATTCTTTCCTCTCTTGCCCCTGTGTCTCATTCTTTCCTCTCTTGCCCCTGTGTCTCATTCTTTCCTCTCTTGCCCCTGTGTCTCATTCTTTCCTCTCTTGCCCCTGTGTCTCATTCTTTCCTCTCTTGCCCCTGTGTCTCATTCTTTCCTCTTTCCCCCCTGTGTCTCATTCTTTCCTCTCTTTCCCCCCTGTGTCTCATTCTTTCCTCTCTTTCGCCCCTGTGTCTCATTCTTTCCTCTCTTCCCCCCCTGTGTCTCATTCTTTCCTCTCTTCCCCCCCTGTGTCTCATTCTTTCCTCTCTTTCCCCCCTGTGTCTCATTCTTTCCTCTCTTTCCCCCCTGTGTCTCATTCTTTCCTCTCTTTCCCCCCTGTGTCTCATTCTTTCCTCTCTTTCCCCCCTGTGTCTCATTCTTTCCCCCCTGTGTCTCATTCTTTCCTCTCTTTCCCCCCTGTGTCTCATTCTTTCCTCTCTTTCCCCCCTGTGTCTCATTCTTTCCTCTCTTTCCCCCCTGTGTCTCATTCTTTCCTCTCTTTCCCCCCTGTGTCTCATTCTTTCCTCTCTTTCCCCCGTGTCTCATTCTTTCCTCTCTTTCCCCCGTGTCTCATTCTTTCCTCTCTTTCCCCCCTGTGTCTCATTCTTTTCTCTCTTTCCCCCTGTGTCTCATTCTTTTCTCTCTTGCCCCTGTGTCTCATTCTTTCCCCTCTTGCCCCTGTGTCTCATTCTTTCCTCTCTTGCCCCTGTGTCTCATTCTTTCCTCTCTTTCCCCCCTGTGTCTCATTCTTTCCTCTTTCCCCCCTGTGTCTCTTTCTTTCCTCTCT
>CM069860.1:2400452-2490452 GCA_036172795.1 Pelodytes ibericus
ATGCTAAACAGCAGGTATTAGACGTGTGCGGGTAAACATGCTAAGAAGAGGGTATGTGACGTGTGCGAGTAAACATGCTAAACAGCAGCTATGTGACGTGTGCGGGTAAACATGCTAAGAAGAGGGTATGTGACGTGTGCGAGTAAACATGCTAAACAGCAGGTATGTGACGTGTGCGGGTAAACATGCTAAACAGCAGGTATGTGACGTGTGCGGGTAAACATGCTATACAGAAGTTATGTGACGTGTGCGGGTAAACATGCTATACAGCAGTTATGTGACTTGTGCGGGTAAACATGCTAAACAGCAGGTATGTGACGTGTGCGGGTAAACATGCTAAGCAGCAGGTATCTGACGTGTGCGGGTAAACATGCTAAACAGCAGGTATGTGACGTGTGCGGGTAAACATGCTAAACAGCAGGTATGTGACGTGTGCGGGTAAACATGCTAAACAGCAGGTATGTGACGTGTGCGGGTAAACAAGCAAAACAGCAGAGTAAACATGCTAAGCAGCAGGTATCTGACGTGGGCGGGTAAACATGCTAAGCAGCAGGTATGTGGTGTGTGTGGGTAAACATGCTAAGCAGCACACACACATGTAACACGGCACTGATTAGTGACATGTCCCCACAGTGCCATCCAAGGACGTGAGGTGAAGTGTCTGATCCCCACCGACCCTTCCCGTGCTGGACCCTACATACTGCGACGTTCCCTGCGCCACCTCATTTTCACTGCAGAAACTCACAACTTCCCCACCGGTGAGACATGTGAGAGACCTTCTGGGGCATTAATAAGATAGTGCGAGGGAATCCAGGAGAGAGACCGAGCTGGACTCAAAGAACCACTTTCTTAATTGAAAGACTGTATCAAGTGCAGGCGTTTTACATAGACATGTTTTAATAGAAGAATACAAATAAAGTAACTTAATACCTTTCCTCTATCAGGGGGCGGACATGTTGTTTAGAATCTTTGCTCTGTATAGCTCTATCAGGGGGCAGACATGTTGTTTAGAATCTTTGCTCTGTATAGCTCTATCAGTGGGCAGACATGTTGTTTAGAATCTTTGCCCTGTATAGCTCTATCAGGGGGTGGACATGTTTAGGGGGGGGGTGGCTTGGGGGTCAGATTAGAGTCTGTAGAACATTCCTGAATCCCTTTTCTTTATCTGGGTTTATCTATTCTAGGAGTTGCCCCATTCAGTGGAGCCACCACTGGGACAGGAGGTCGTATTCGAGATGTGCAGAGCACAGGGAGAGGGGCTCACGTAATCGCTGGTACCGCCGGGTACTGCTTTGGGAATCTCCATATCCCGGGTAAGTGGATTATTCCTCCAAATATCAGTTATTTTACTGGCTTTATACGTATAGTAACATTGACACACATGTTCCCCCTTTTGGCGTTCCTGCCTTGCAGGTTACCCACTTCCCTGGGAGGACTCCTCCTATCCGTACCCAACGCAGTTTGCCCGTCCTCTGGAGATTGCCATCGAAGCCAGTAACGGGGCTTCGGATTATGGCAATAAGTTTGGCGAGCCCGTCCTGACAGGTGAGGGGCTTCTCTAACGGGATGGGATCTCACTGGAGGTCTGCTCCGGCTTCCTTTACCGTATCTCTGCTTCCGGTAGGATTTGCTCGTTCCTTCGGTCTGCGCCTGCCCTGCGGGGAACGGAGAGAATGGGTGAAACCCATCATGTTCAGTGGTGGAATCGGATCAATGGAAGACGCTCATCGCAGCAAGGAAGACCCTGAGCAAGGTGGGCTACACGTGAGAGACTGTGAGCAACAGTAATGCTGGTGCGCTAAGCCGCTCTTAAATCTTTACACCTGGCATGCTTAGAAAGAAAATTAAAGCTAAAATATGTGTTTTCCTGCTCCTGAGTAAACCCAACGTGTAGTTTTAGAGATACTCAAGTTTTTACTCAGTGTTGAGGCAGAGCCAGTCATCCAATCAGAGTGAGGGCTTGTCCTGCTCATCTGTTGGGTCTGGCGTTCTCTCTGCACCACACTTGTTTGTCAAGGGGACCAACAGAGGGGACCTGTGGCTGCCGATCAGAGGATGAACTGCTATATTCCTTAAAAATGACCATTTTATCCTCCTACTAGGTCCATTGGTGGTCTCACTTGGCCCGCAGGGGCTGTAGTCCAGAAGAGGTAGAGTTTTGGTGGTGTACAGCGGTGCAGGCAGCTCAGGATCCAGTTCTCTGCTATTTTGAGGAAATATTTTTTTTTTTCTTTTCAGGAATGCACGTGGTGAAGGTCGGGGGTCCGGTGTATAGGATCGGTGTTGGAGGGGGCGCCGCATCCTCTATTCAGGTAAGTTAAAGTTGACGGGGTTCCTGGTACCCAGTGGACATTGCTTCATGACCGTGGGTGGGTTTCTTGCTTCATGACCGTGGGTGGATTTCTTGCTTCATGACCGTGGATGGGTTTCTTGCTTCGTGACCGTGGATGGGTTTCTTGCTTCGTGACCGTGGATGGGTTTCTTGCTTCGTGACCGTGGATGGGTTTCTTGCTTCGTGACCGCGGATGGGTTTCTTGCTTCGTGACCGTGGATGGGTTTCTTGCTTCGTGACCGTGGATGGGTTTCTTGCTTCATGACCGTGGGTGGATTTCTTGCTTCATGACCGTGGGTGGGTTTCTTGCTTCGTGACTGTGGATGGGTTTCTTGCTTCGTGACCGTGGATGGGTTTCTTGCTTCGTGACTGTGGATGGGTTTCTTGCTTCGTGACTGTGGATGGGTTTCTTGCTTCGTGACTGTGGATGGGTTTCTTGCTTCGTGACCGTGGGTGGGTTTCTTGCTTCGTGACTGTGGATGGGTTTCTTGCTTCGTGACCGTGGATGGGTTTCTTGCTTCGTGACTGTGGATGGGTTTCTTGCTTCGTGACTGTGGATGGGTTTCTTGCTTCGTGACCGTGGGTGGGTTTCTTGCTTCGTGACCGTGGATGGGTTTCTTGCTTCGTGACCGTGGATGGGTTTCTTGCTTCGTGACCGTGGATGGGTTTCTTGCTTCGTGACCGCGGATGGGTTTCTTGCTTCGTGACCGTGGATGGGTTTCTTGCTTCGTGACCGTGGATGGGTTTCTTGCTTCGTGACCGTGGATGGGTTTTTTGCTTCGTGACCGTGGGTGGGTTTCTTGCTTCGTGACCGTGGATGGGTTTCTTGCTTCGTGACCGTGGATGGGTTTCTTGCTTCGTGACCGTGGGTGGGTTTCTTGCTTCGTGGATGGGTTTCTTGATTCGTGACCATGGATGGGTTTCTTGCTTCGTGACCGTGGATGGGTTTCTTGCTTCGTGACCGTGGATGGGTTTCTTGCTTCGTGACCGTGGATTTGTTTCTTGCTTCGTGACCGTGGGTGGGTTTCTTGCTTCATGAACGTGGATAGGTTTCTTGCTTCATGACCGTGGGTGGGTTTCTTGCTTCATGACCGTGGATGGGTTTCTTGCTTCATGACCGTGGATGGGTTTCTTGCTTCGTGACCGTGGGTGGGTTTCTTGCTTCGTGACCGTGGATGGGTTTCTTGCTTCGTGACCGTGGATGGGTTTCTTGCTCCATGACCGTGGATGGGTTTCCTGCTTCGTGACCGTGGATGGGTTTCCTGCTTCGTGACCGTGGATGGGTTTCTTGCTTCGTGACCGTGGATGGGTTTCTTGCTTCGTGACCGTGGGTGGGTTTCTTGCTTCGTGACCGTGGATGGGTTTCTTGCTTCGTGACCGTGGGTGGGTTTCTTGCTTCGTGACCGTGGGTGGGTTTCTTGCTTCGTGACCGTGGGTGGGTTTCCTGCTTCGTGACCGTGGATGGGTTTTTTGCTTCGTGACCGTGGATGGGTTTCCTGCTTCGTGACCGTGGATGGGTTTCCTGCTTCGTGACCGTGGATGGGTTTCCTGCTTCGTGACCGTGGATGGGTTTCTTGCTTCGTGACCGTGGATGGGTTTCTTGCTTCGTGACCGTGGATGGGTTTCTTGCTTCATGATTCAAGCAGTTGGGTACACTGTGCCACTGTCCTGTTTATAGGTTCAGGGAGATAACGCCAGTGATCTGGATTTTGGAGCGGTACAGAGAGGAGATGCAGAGATGGAGCAGAAGATGAACAGGGCAGTGAGGGCCTGTGTGGAGAGGGCTTCTGGGAATCCCATCTGTAGCATCCACGACCAGGGTGCAGGTGGCAATGGTGAGACCCCCACATGGCATGCATTCCTCCCTTACCATAAACCATAGCTCATTGTAACCCCGCTGTCTGACCCCCAGGTAACGTCCTGAAGGAGCTGAGTGAACCTCAGGGAGCTGTGATCTACACACATAACTTTCAGGTGTGTCTGTGCCTCTGTCCCCGCTGCACTCTTCCTCTCTCACTGTCTACACAAGTCCAGTTTCTTTACCCTCTCTGTCTGTCTGAAGCTCGGAGACCCGACCCTGAGTGTGCTGGAGATCTGGGGTGCAGAGTATCAGGAGTCAAACGCTCTGCTGCTGCGTCCTGAGGATGCTGTATTCCTGCGTGCCGTGTGCCGCAGGGAGAGGAGCCCTGTGGACTTTGTGGGAAAGATTACAGGAGATGGCAGAGTAAGCAGCCCCTACCACCGTCCTGCCGCCCCCTCTCACCCCTCCCCTCCAGCCGCCCCCTCTCTCCCCTCCAGCCGCCCCCTCTCTCCCCTCCCCACCAGCCGCCCCCTCTCTCCCCTCCCGCCGCCCCCTCTCTCCCCTCCGCTGCCCCCTCTCTCCCCTCACCTCCCGCCGCCCCCTCTCTCCCCTCCCCTACCCTCCCGCTGCCCCCTCTCTCCCCTCCCCTCCAGCCGCCCCCTCTCTCCCCTCCCGGCCGCCCCCTCTCTCCCCTCCCGGCCGCCCCCTTTCTCCCCTCCCGGCCGCCCCCTTTCTCCCCTCCCCTCCCCTCCCCTCAAAGCCGCCCCCCCTCTCCCCTCCCCTCAGCAGGGTTTAATCCTGCTTTGAAACTTTTCAAGATTCTCTCTTTTTACCCCCTCCTGCAGATTGTGTTGGTAAATGGCAGTGAGACGGACCCTGTACCGGATTCCAGCGACCGGAATGTCGTTCCTGTTGATCTGCAGCTGGAGTGGGTTCTGGGAAAGATGCCACGCAAGGTAGTGTCCCCGTGGACAAATTTTGTTGGTGTCTCCCCCTTCTCATTTGCTTATACTATCTCCCCCCATGTTAGGAATTTGTCCTAAACCGCAGTGCCCCCAACCTACAAGGCTTGGCCTTGCCTGCTGAGCTGACAGTCCGACAAGCACTGGAGCGGGTTTTAAGGTTACCCGCCGTGGGGAGCAAGAGGTACCTGACAAACAAGGTAAGTTCTGGGCTCTAGTGGGCTTTATTCTGTGGTACATTATTATTATATATCTCGCTTTCATGTTCCCTCTATCTCGCCCTGCGTCAGGTGGATCGCTCCGTCACAGGACTCGTAGCCCAGCAGCAGTGCGTGGGCCCACTCCACACCCCCCTGGCTGACGTGGCTGTGGTCTCCCTGTCTTATTCGGACATTGTGGGAGGAGCCACCGCGATCGGTGAGCAGCCAATCAAAGGGCTGATAAACCCGGCGGCAGGAGCCCGTCTGGCGGTGGGAGAAGCGCTGACCAACTTGGTTTTTGCCCAAGTGACTGACCTGAAGGTGAGATTGAGCCCCAGCTGCTCTTATGACTCTGGTTTAACTTGTTTGGTGGTCTCCATGAGCAGCTAGGAGAAGTTCTTGGCCTGCGTTTGGATTGGACCGTCCTCGGCCTGCGTCCGGTTTGGACCATCCTCGCCCTGCGTCGGAATTGGACCATCCTCGGCCTGTTTTGTATTCTCTCGTTGACAGTTTTGTATTCTCTCCCCAGGATGTAAAATGCAGTGGGAACTGGATGTGGGCGGCCAAGCTCCCCGGTGAGGGGGCTGCGCTGTACGATGCCTGTGTGGCTATGTGTGACGTCATGGCGGAGCTAGGAGTGGCTGTGGATGGCGGGAAGGATTCTCTCAGCATGGCTGCTAGGGTGGGAACGGAGACCGTGAAAGCCCCAGGTGATGATAGCGGCTCCGTGCTGTGCACACATCTTACCCTCCGTGCAGTGCACCACGCTCTGCCACGTCTTACCCTCCGTGCTGTGCACCACGCTCTGCCACGTCTTACCATCTGTGCTGTGCACCGCGCTCTGCCACTTCTTACCCTCCCTGCTGTGCACCGCGCTCTGCCACGTCTTACCCTTTGTACTTTTTAAATAACTGAGATCTCCTCCAGGCTCTCTCGTGATCTCCGTGTATGCCGTGTGTCCTGATATAACCACCACGCTGACACCAGACCTAAAAAATCCCGGACAGAAAGGTAACGTCCTCTGATGGGGCACTTTGGGGTTTGAATGTCACTGATGAGGTTGTGAGTGTAGCTCATTGGGAAGTTTGGGGTTGGGTTTGAGTGTAGCTCGTGGGGAAGTTTGGGGTTGGGTTTGAGTGTAGCTCGTGGGGAAGTTTGGGGTTGGGTTTGAGTGTAGCTCGTGAGGAAGTTTGGGGTTGGGTTTGAGTGTAGCTCGTGGGGAAGTTTGGGGTTGGGTTTGAGTGTAGCTTGTGGGGAAGTTTGAGGTTGGGTTTGAGTGTAGCTTGTGGGGAAGTTTGAGGTTGGGTTTGAGTGTAGCTCGTGGGGAAGTTTGGGGTTGGGTTTGAGTGTAGCTCGTGGGGAAGTTTGGGGTTGGGTTTGAGTGTAGCTCGTGGGGAAGTTTGGGGTTGGGTTTGAGTGTAGCTCGTGGGGAAGTTTGGGGTTGGGTTTGAGTGTAGCTCGTGGGGAAGTTTGGGGTTGGGTTTGAGTGTAGCTCGTGGGGAAGTTTGGGGTTGGGTTTGAGTGTAGCTCGTGGGGAAGTTTGGGGTTGGGTTTGAGTGTAGCTCGTGGGGAAGTTTGGGGTTGGGTTTGAGTGTAGCTTGTAAGGAAGTTTGGGGTTGGGTTTGAGTGTAGCTCGTGGGGAAGTTTGGGGTTGGGTTTGATGCTGTCTTCTGGTTCCAGGTGTCTTGGTTTATGTTCCGGTCAGTCCTGGAAAGCACCGGTTGGGTGGTAGTGCTTTAGCTCAGTGCTACTCGCAGCTTGGGGACCAGACCCCCGATCTGGATGTCCCCCAGAACCTGGTTTCCTGCTTCCAAGTCACACAGGGGCTTCTACGAGGTGAGCAGACGTGCTGGTGTGTCCTACAAAGTGCATCCGTTGATATCGAGCATGTTATTCATTCCGCTATTAGACATTCATCCCGGTCTCTCTCCTGCCTCTTCCCTCCTCGAATTAGATCATTTGCTGAGCGCTGGACATGACGTCAGTGACGGAGGGTTGATCACATGTCTCCTGGAAATGGCATTTGCAGGAAATTGTGGCCTGGACATTGAGGTTTCTTCCCCTGGTGCTGGAGGTTAGTACCTCAGTCTGTGACCTTGCTCTCTGCTAAATACATGTAAAATCCTAGCATCCTCAGCCTTACCGCTTGTGTGTCTCTCTTCTTGCATGCTCAGCCCTGGAGCTCCTGTTTGCAGAAGAGCTGGGGCTGGTTCTGGAGATGTCTGAGCTGGTTCTGGAGGATGTTCTAGAGCAGTACAGAGCAGCAGGTGTCCACTGTTTGAAGATTGGATCTACCAAGGGCCATGGACCAAACGCCCAAGTGAGACTTATTTGATCTCTTTTTGAGAACCTAAGATCAAGGAACGGGTTGAAAGGTAACAGTATTGAGTTCTTCCCAGGTTAGAGTTCGTGTGAATGGACAAGAGGTGGTGTGTGACGAGGTGGGGACCCTGCGAGCCGTGTGGGAGGAAACTAGCTTCCAGCTGGAGCGTTTGCAGGCCAATCCCAGCTATGTCTCCCAGGAGGAGGCTGGACTGCGCCAGAGGGTGGGGCCTAAGTTCCATCTAACCTACGACCCCTCAGAAAGCCCTCTTCAGTCATCATTGACTGGTACAGTATAAGAGAGCACCTGTTGTATTATTTGGGAGTAACGTATGACTGGTTATCTAACACTTTCTCATGGTAGGTTTATCTCCGCCCCGGGTTGCTGTTCTCCGTGAGGAAGGGAGTAACGGGGACAGAGAGATGGCGGCTGCACTGATGATGGCTGGATTCGAGGTGAGAACTTTTTGTTCTGTTGGTTGAGAGATCCATAACACCCCACTGAGGACACTAATTGGTTTGTTCCTTTCAGGTGTGGGACCTCACTATGGAAGACCTTCTCTCTGGAGCAGCCACCTTGGATTCTTTCAGAGGGGTCGTCTTCGTAGGGGGCTTCAGCTACGCTGATGTCTTGGGTTCTGCAAAGGGTAACGGTTAACAAGCTCCTAGTTACATTTGGACATTGCTAGTTACCCGCGGGCGTTGCTAGTTGCCCGCGGGCGTTGCTAGTTGCCCGCGGGCGTTGCTAGTTGCCCGCGGGCGTTGTTAGTTGCCCGCGGACGTTGCCTTACAGTCATCGTTAATGTTTTGCTATTTAATCCCGCGCTGCAGGCTGGGCTGCGTCTGTCCGATATAACGCCACCGTCCGTGACCAGTTTGAGGCTTTCCGGAGTCGGGAGGACACATTCAGCCTGGGCGTCTGTAACGGGTGCCAGCTCATGGCTCTCCTGGGCTGGGTCGGTCCTGTAAATCCCCCAGCGAAAGGTGAGTAGCCATCATGCTTGAACTGACGCCTGTTCCCCTTGGTTGTATGGAATCTACTCATACTAAATCTCCCTCCGTCAGGCGTACTTCCGAATCAAGGCGTTCTCCTCAGCCACAATCTGTCTGGGCGTTTTGAGTCCCGCTTTGTGACTGTAAAAATTGAGGCCAGCCCCTCGGTTCTTCTGCGGGGAATGGAAGGCTCCTCACTGGGTGTTTGGGTGGCCCACGGAGAAGGTAATCCATATGTCTATCCATATTATTGTCCATCTTTTCCCTTGCGTCTCTTTTTCCGTAGCCTCTGCATTTTGCATTTATAAAGATCAGATGTTGACCTGTTTCTTTCATTTAGGTCTTGTGAGATTCCAGTCTCAAAAGGTCCAAGACTATGTGACCTCCCATCACTTGGCTCCTTTCCGTTATGTAGATGACTTGGGCGATCCCACCGAGAAGTACCCCATGAACCCTAATGGCTCTCCTCTTGGTATTGCTGGACTTTGCTCTGTTGATGGGCGACATTTGGCCCTGATGCCCCATCCCGAGAGGTGTGTCCTGACGTGGCAGTGGCCTTGGATGCCTGAAGATTGGCGCCGTTCCTTAGATACGTCCCCTTGGATGCGTCTGTTTCAAAATGGCCACCGCTGGTGCCTGGAGAACCAGTCATCTCAAGTTTAACATGAAAACTGGGATTTTTTTTATTTCTTTACATTAAACCATTCCACTTCTGTTGCTGGAATAATTGCTCTTGTAATGCTGCTAGTGCTTCTCTGAGATTTGATCTGGGGTCCCCATGGGTTTAACTCCAAAAGGAGGCTCTTCCTCAGGCCTGAGATCCTATCTCTCTCTATGGGTCACTAATATAACGTGACTGTTCCATACTGTCGTTTGTGCCTAATTACCTGCACCCACAACCTCCTGGCTCCCACAGAGAGATCGGGGAAAGGAGAATCCTCTGTGACCCCACCAGTCTGACGTGCTACGTCCTAAGCCCGGAAACGATCCCACCCCATCCTCCTGATTCTTTAAAGGACCACTGTAGTGCTAAAATCATCTCCCGTGTATTAAAATGCTTGCAAGAAGTTATCACCTTGTTAAAAAATGACTGAACTAAATAAATGCCTCTCTTCTCTAGCCAGCCCCTTGGTTATTATCTACTCAGCGTTGTCATGGTAAAATGATGGGCGTCTTCCCTCTTTCACACAGCCGTCGTGACAATGTGTCTTTACTGTCAATCTTTAGCTATCATGAGATACAATGTATTAACCTGTTGTGGCTGATATTGAGTGGTCACCCTTGTCATGTGCCCTGTGTTTTTATCTGGTGTCTCCACATATTTTTAACCCATGTTGTAGGCTAAAACAGAGAGCATGTTCTGTACAGGTCTATTAATTAACATTATATCCATGAGGGTCATTTTTGTTTCAGTAAGATGAAATGCAGAATGTCCCAGAGGGAGGAGTGCTGGGGGAGGGCGGTGGATCTGCACAGATCTTCTTTTATTCACCCACAGACCTGAAAATCCTAAGGAAATAGATTCCTAGGTTGGATTTTTTTTTTGATATGCAGTTTAAATCGCTGCTGTACTCAGGGGGCTAGTTATGGGGGGCTCTACATTGGATGGAGACCCCCCGTCAGCTACTTTCTTCCTCCTACTTCTGTTCTGTATAGCCGCTTATTTTGCTTATGTGGTAGGGCTACCACTGGCAATATACCAGATCTGCCCTGCTTGAGCACTGGTGTAGACATGTCTCGTGGGTGAGTGAAAGATCTGGAAAATATAGTCCTTTAGCCATTTAATTGGCAGAGCGGTAACGTAAGGGGCTGCATTCCTCATGGTCGGTTTGCAAATTATCACCTTGAAAAATGTTACTTAAAGTGACGGCCCTGTAAATGGTACAGCGTCACTTTAAGGACCGTAACGTCTCATCCACACAGAGGGCTGTCAATAACTCTGCTCCTCCACCTTTCTGGGTCAGCCCCAGAGCTGTCCATCTTCACTGACCCCTCCCACCCAGACTGAGACCCTGCTCTGCCCCCACCTCCGGCTGCACCTGTATAGCCACTCCTCCTCAAGATGATCTGAGAAGGCATGGCAAGAGAAATAAAATCCCAGAATCCTTAGGGTGAGAGACAATGGGGACGACTTATACAACTCCATTTTGGAGGTTGAGCTCTAAAACTAGAGAGTATATTATTATTATTATAGAGAGGGAAGAGTATATTAGTATTATTATAGAGAGGGGAGAGTATATAAGAATTGATATTATAGAGAGGGGAGAGGATATTAGTATTGTTATTATTATAGAGAGGGGAGAGGATATAAGTATTGTTATAGAGAGGGGAGAGTATATAAGAATTGATATTATAGAGAGGGGAGAGTATATTAGTATTATAGAGAGGGAAGAGTATATTAGTATTGTTATTATTATAGAGAGGGGAGAGGATATAAGTATTGTTATTATTAAAGAGAGGGGAGAGTATATAAGAATTGATATTATAGAGAGGGGAGAGTATATTAGTATTGTTATTATAGAGAGGGGAGAGTATATTAGTATTATTATAGAGAGGGGAGAGTATATTAGTATTGTTATTATAGAGAGGGGAGAGTATATTAGTATTATTATAGAGAGGGGAGAGTATATTAGTATTGTTATTATAGAGAGGGAGAGGATATAAGTATTGTTATTATTATAGAGAGGGGAGAGTATATAAGAATTGATATTATAGAGAGGGGAGATTATATTAGTATTATTATAGAGAGGGGAGAGTATATTAGTATTGTTATTACAGAGAGGGGAGATTATATTAGTATTATTATAGAGAGGGGAGAGTATATTAGTATTGTTCTTACAGAGAGGGGAGAGTATATAAGAATTGATATTATAGAGAGGGGAGAGTATATTAGTATTGTTATTACAGAGAGGGGAGAGGATATAAGTATTGTTATTACAGAGAGGGGAGAGTATATAAGAATTGATATTATAGAGAGGGGAGAGTATATTAGTATTGTTATTACAGAGAGGGGAGATTATATTAGTATTATTATAGAGAGGGGAGAGTATATTAGTATTGTTCTTACAGAGAGGGGAGAGTATATAAGAATTGATATTATAGAGAGGGGAGAGTATATTAGTATTGTTATTACAGAGAGGGGAGAGGATATAAGTATTGTTATTACAGAGAGGGGAGAGTATATAAGAATTGATATTATAGAGAGGGGAGAGTATATTAGTATTGTTATTACAGAGAGGGGAGAGTATATTAGTATTGTTATTACAGAGAGGGGAGAGTATATTAGTATTGTTATTACAGAGAGGGGAGAGTATATAAGAATTGATATTATAGAGAGGGGAGAGTATATTAGTATTGTTATTACAGATAGGGGAGAGTATATTAGTATTGTTATTACAGAGAGGGGAGAGTATATTAGTATTGTTATTACAGAGAGGGGAGAGTATCTTCTTCTTCTTCTTCTTCTTCTTCTTCTGTATATAAGTATTGTTATTATTATAGTTATAGAGAGGGAAGAGTATATAAGTATTGTTATTATTATTATTATTAGAGAGAGGGGAGAGTATATAAGTATTGTTATTATTATTATTATTAGAGAGAGGGGAGAGTATATAAGTATTGTTATTATTATTATTATTATTAGAGAGAGGGGAGAGTATATAAGTATTGTTATTATTATTATTATTATTATTAGAGAGAGGGGAGAGTATATAAGTATTGTTATTATTATTATTATTATTATTATATTTATTATTATTATTAGAGAGAGAGGGGAGAGTATATAAGTATTGTTATTATTATTATTATTATTATTATTATTAGAGAGAGGGGAGAGTATATAAGTATTGTTATTATTATTATTATAATTATTATTATTATTAGAGAGAGGGGAGAGTATATAAGTATTGTTATTATTATTATTATTATAATTATTATTATTAGAGAGAGGGGAGAGTATATAAGTATTGTTATTATTATTATTATTATTATTATTATTAGAGAGAGGGGAGAGTATATAAGTATTGTTATTATTATTATAATTATTATTATTATTAGAGAGAGGGGAGAGTATATAAGTATTGTTATTATTATTATTATTATTAGAGAGAGGGGAGAGTATATAAGTATTGTTATTATTATTATTATTAGAGAGAGGGGAGAGTATATAAGTATTGTTATTATTATTATTATTATAATTATTATTATTATTATTAGAGAGAGGGGAGAGTATATAAGTATTGTTATTATTATTATAATTATTATTATTATTATTAGAGAGAGGGGAGAGTATATAAGTATTGTTATTATTATTATTATTATTATTATTATTATTAGAGAGAGGGGAGAGTATATAAGTATTGTTATTATTATTATAATTATTATTATTATTAGAGAGAGGGGAGAGTATATAAGTATTGTTATTATTATTATTATTATTAGAGAGAGGGGAGAGTATATAAGTATTGTTATTATTATTATTATTATTAGAGAGAGGGGAGAGTATATAAGTATTGTTATTATTATTATTATTATTATTATTATTATTATTATTAGAGAGAGGGTAGAGTATATAAGTATTGTTATTATTATTATTATTATTATTATTATTAGAGAGAGGGGAGAGTATATAAGTATTGTTATTATTATTATTATTATTATTATTATTATTATTATTAGAGAGAGGGGAGAGTATATAAGTATTGTTATTATTATTATTATTATTATCATTATTATTATTAGAGAGAGGGGAGAGTATATAAGTTTATATAAGTTGTATAGATCCTGGCTCAGGTTATATAACACATTTAGCCAACATGGCAGCGTCCTTGGTTACAGGGTTAAAGGTCTGCCTGTGTTCATATATCAGGCAGCAGGGCGAGGGGAGGGGGCAGTACAGATACCCCACCCTCCTTAAATCCTCTGCTTGTGTAATGAATCCTCTCAATCACAGCCGGCTCCAAGACAGAGACACACCGTGAGACAGACACAAGAGAGACAACCACGAGGGAGACAGGTACACGAGAGAGTCAGAAACAAGATAGAGACAGGAAGGAGAGAGACAGGCACAAGAGAGTCAGAAACAAGAGAGACAAGGCACAAGAGAGACAACCACGAGAGAGACAGGAAGGAGAGAGACAGGCACAAGAGAGTCAGAAACAAGAGAGACAAGGCACGAGAGAGACAGGAAGGAGAGAGACAGGAAGGAGAGAGACAAGGCACAAGAGAGTCAGAAACAAGAGAGACAAGGCACGAGAGAGACAGGAAGGAGAGAGACAGGAAGGAGAGAGACAGGCACAAGAGAGTCAGAAACAAGAGAGACAAGGCACAAGAGAGACAACCACGAGAGAGACAGGAAGGAGAGAGACAAGGCACAAGAGAGTCAGAAACAAGAGAGACAAGGCACAAGAGAGACAACCACGAGAGAGACAGGAAGGAGAGAGACAAGGCACAAGAGAGTCAGAAACAAGAGAGACAAGGCACAAGAGAGACAACCACGAGAGAGACAGGAAGGAGAGAGACAGGCACAAGAGAGTCAGAAACAAGAGAGACAAGGCACAAGAGAGACAACCACGAGAGAGACAGGAAGGAGAGAGACAAGGCACAAGAGAGTCAGAAACAAGAGAGACAAGGCACAAGAGAGACAACCACGAGAGAGACAGGAAGGAGAGAGACAGGCACAAGAGAGTCAGAAACAAGAGAGACAATGCATGAGAGAGACAGGAAGGAGAGAGACAGGCACAAGAGAGTCAGAAACAAGAGAGACAAGGCACAAGAGAGAGAACCATGAGAGAGACAGGAAGGAGAGAGACAGGCACAAGAGAGTCAGAAACAAGAGAGACAAGGCACGAGAGAGACAGGAAGGAGAGAGACAGGCACAAGAGAGTCAGAAACAAGAGAGACAAGGCACAAGAGAGACAACCACGAGAGAGACAGGAAGGAGAGAGACAAGGCACAAGAGAGTCAGAAACAAGAGAGACAAGGCACAAGAGAGACAACCACGAGAGAGACAGGAAGGAGAGAGACAGGCACAAGAGAGTCAGAAACAAGAGAGACAAGGCACGAGAGAGACAACCACGAGAGAGACAGGAAGGAGAGAGACAAGGCACAAGAGAGTCAGAAACAAGAGAGACAAGGCACGAGAGAGACAACCACGAGAGAGACAAGAAGGAGAGAGACAAGGCACAAGAGAGTCAGAAACAAGAGAGACAAGGCACAAGAGAGACAACCACGAGAGAGACAGGAAGGAGAGAGACAGGCACAAGAGAGTCAGAAACAAGAGAGACAAGGCACAAGAGAGACAACCACGAGAGAGACAGGCACGAGAGAGACAGGAAGGAGAGAGACAGGCACAAGAGAGTCAGAAACAAGAGAGACATGGCACGAGAGAGACAGGCACGAGAGAGACAGGCACGAGAGAGACAGAAACAAGAGAGAGACAGGCAGGAGAGAGACAGGCACGAGAGAGAGACAGGCACGAGAGAGACAACCATGAAGGAGACAAAAACAAGAGAGAGACAGGTACGAGAGAGACAGGCACGAGAGAGACAGAAACAAGAGAGAGACAGGCACGAGAGAGTCAGAAACAAGAGAGACATGGCACGAGAGAGACAGGCAAGAGAGAGACAGGCACGAGAGAGACAGAAACAAGAGAGAGACAGGCAGGAGAGAGACAGGCACGAGAGAGAGACAGGCACGAGAGAGACAACCATGAAGGAGACAAAAACAAGAGAGAGACAGGTACGAGAGAGACAGGCACGAGAGAGACAGAAACAAGAGAGAGACAGGCACGAGAGAGACAGAAACAAGAGAGAGACAGGCAGGAGAGAGACAGGCAGGAGAGAGAGACAGGCACGAGAGAGACAGAAACAAGAGAGAGACAGGCAGGAGAGAGACAGGCACGAGAGAGAGACAGGCACGAGAGAGACAACCATGAAGGAGACAAAAACAAGAGAGAGACAGGTACGAGAGAGACAGGCACGAGAGAGACAGGCACGAGAGAGACAGGCACGAAAGAGACAGGCAGGAGAGAGACAGGCACGAGAGAGACAACCATGAGAGAGACAAAAACAAGAGAGAGACAGGTACGAGAGAGACAGGCACGAGAGAGACAGGCACGAAAGAGACAGGCACGAAAGAGACAACCACGAGAGAGACAGGCAGGAGAGAGACAGGGACGCGAGAGAGACAGAAACAAGATAGAGACAGGCAGGAGAGAGAGACAGGCACGAGAGAGACAACCACGAGAGAGACAGGCACGAAAGAGACAACCACGAGAGAGACAGGCAGGAGAGAGACAGAAACAAGATAGAGACAGGCAGGAGAGAGAGACAGGCAGGAGAGAGACAGAAACAAGATAGAGACAGGCAGGAGAGAGACAGGCAGGAGAGAGACAGGCAGGAGAGAGAGACAGGCAGGAGAGAGACAGAAACAAGATAGAGACAGGCAGGAGAGAGACAGGCATGAGAGAGAGACAGGCATGAGAGAGAGACAGGCATGAGAGAGAGACAGGCAGGAGAGAGACAGGCATGAGAGAGACAGAAACAAGAGAGAGACAGGCATGAGAGAGAGACAGGCATGAGAGAGACAGAAACAAGAGAGACAGGCATGAGAGAGAGACAGGCATGAGAGAGAGACAGGCATGAGAGAGAGACAGGTATGAGAGAGACAGGCATGAGAGAGAGACAGGCATGAGAGAGAGACAGGCAGGAGAGAGACAGGCATGAGAGAGAGACAGGCATGAGAGAGACAGGCATGAGAGAGAGACAGGCATGAGAGAGAGACAGGCATGAGAGAGAGACAGGTATGAGAGAGAGACAGGCATGAGAGAGAGACAGGCATGAGAGAGAGACAGGCATGAGAGAGAGACAGGTATGAGAGAGAGACAGGCATGAGAGAGAGACAGGCATGAGAGAGAGACAGGCATGAGAGAGAGACAGCCCCACTGTGTTGTATGTGGATTTAAAACAGTTTAAGAAGCTTTTTAAATACAAAAGAGAGAACTAGAACAAGAAAGTATTCATCTCATGCAGAGGGTGAAATACCAAGCAGAATTATAAAGAAAGAGTAGTAGATACCTGGAATAACCTTCCAGCGGAAGCAGTAACGGCTGACACTGTAATGAGTAGTAGATACCTGGAATAACCTTCCAGCGGAAGCAGTAATGGCTGACACTGTAAGGAGTAGTAGATACCTGGAATAACCTTCCAGCGGAAGCACTAAAGGCTGACACTGTAAGGAGTAGTAGATACCTGGAATAACCTTCCGGCGGAAGCAGTAACTGCTGACACTGTAAATAGTAGTAGATACCTGGAATAACCTTCCAGTGGAAGCAGTAATGGCTGACACTGTAAGGAGTAGTAGATACCTGGAATAACCTTCCAGCGGAAGCAGTTAAGGCTGACACTGTAAAGAGTAGTAGATACCTGGAATAACCTTCCAGCGGAAGCAGTTAAGGCTGACACTGTAAAGAGTAGTAGATACCTGGAATAACCTTCCAGAGGAAGCAGTAAAGGCTGACACTGTAAATAGTAGTAGATACCTGGAATAACCTTCCAGTGGAAGCAGTAAAGGCTGACATGTAAATAGTAGTAGATACCTGGAATAACCTTCCAGTGGAAGCAGTAAAGGCTGACACTGTAAGGAGTAGTAGATACCTGGAATAACCTCCCAGCGGAAGCAGTAACGGCTGACACTGTAAAGAGTAGTAGATACCTGGAATAACCTCCCAGCGGAAGCAGTTAAGGCTGACACTGTAAAGAGTAGTAGATACCTGGAATAACCTCCCAGTGGAAGCAGTAAAGGCTGACACTGTAAGGAGTAGTAGATACCTGGAATAACCTTCCAGCGGAAGCAGTAAAGGCTGACGCTGTAAGGAGTAGTAGATACCTGGAATAACCTCCCAGTGGAAGCAGTTAAGGCTGACACTGTAAAGAGTAGTAGATACCTGGAATAACCTTCCAGCGGAAGCAGTAATGGCTGACACTGTAAAGAGTAGTAGATACCTGGAATAACCTTCCAGCGGAAGCAGTAAAGGCTGACACTGTAAGGAGTAGTAGATACCTGGAATAACCTTCCAGTGGAAGCAGTAACGACTGACACTGTAAAGAGTAGTAGATACCTGGAATAACCTCCCAGCGGAAGCAGTAAAGGCTGACACTGTAAAGAGTAGTAGATACCTGGAATAACCTTCCAGCGGAAGCAGTTAAGGCTGACACTGTAAAGAGTAGTAGATACCTGGAATAACTTCCCAGAGGAAGCAGTAAAGGCTGACACTGTAAAGAGTAGTAGATACCTGGAATAACCTCCCAGCGGAAGCAGTAAAGGCCGACTCTGTAAAGAGTAGTAGATACCTGGAATAACCTTCCAGCGGAAGCAGTAAAGGCTGACACTGTAAAGAGTAGTAGATACCTGGAATAACCTTCCAGCGGAAGCAGTAAAGGCTGACACTGTAAGGAGTAATAGATACCTGGAATAACCTTCCAGTGGAAACAGTAAAGGCTGACACTGTAAGGAGTAGTAGATACCTGGAATAACCTCCCAGTGGAAGCAGTTAAGGCTGACACTGTAAAGAGTAGTAGATACCTGGAATAACCTTCCAGCGGAAGCAGTAAAGGCTGACACTGTAAATAGTAGTAGATACCTGGAATAACCTCCCAGCGGAAGCAGTAAAGGCTGACACTGTAAAGAGTAGTAGATACCTGGAATAACCTCCCAGTGGAAGCAGTTAAGGCTGACACTGTAAATAGTAGTAGATACCTGGAATAACCTCCCAGTGGAAGCAGTTAAGGCTGACACTGTAAAGAGTAGTAGATACCTGGAATAACCTTCCAGCGGAAGCAGTAAAGGCTGACACTGTAAAGAGCAGTAGATACCTGGAATAACCTTCCAGTGGAAGCAGTAAAGGCTGACACTGTAAATAGTAGTAGATACCTGGAATAACCTTCCAGGGGAAGCAGTAAAGGCTGACACTGTAAATAGTAGTAGATACCTGGAATAACCTCCCAGCGGAAGCAGTAAAGGCTGAAACTGTAAAGAGTAGTAGATACCTGGAATAACTTCCCAGAGGAAGCAGTAAAGGCTGACACTGTAAAGAGTAGTAGATACCTGGAATAACCTCCCAGCGGAAGCAGTAAAGGCCGACTCTGTAAAGAGTAGTAGATACCTGGAATAACCTTCCAGCGGAAGCAGTAAAGGCTGACACTGTAAAGAGTAGTAGATACCTGGAATAACCTTCCAGCGGAAGCAGTAAAGGCTGACACTGTAAGGAGTAATAGATACCTGGAATAACCTTCCAGTGGAAACAGTAAAGGCTGACACTGTAAGGAGTAGTAGATACCTGGAATAACCTCCCAGTGGAAGCAGTTAAGGCTGACACTGTAAAGAGTAGTAGATACCTGGAATAACCTTCCAGCGGAAGCAGTAAAGGCTGACACTGTAAATAGTAGTAGATACCTGGAATAACCTCCCAGCGGAAGCAGTAAAGGCTGACACTGTAAAGAGTAGTAGATACCTGGAATAACCTCCCAGTGGAAGCAGTTAAGGCTGACACTGTAAATAGTAGTAGATACCTGGAATAACCTCCCAGTGGAAGCAGTTAAGGCTGACACTGTAAAGAGTAGTAGATACCTGGAATAACCTTCCAGCGGAAGCAGTAAAGGCTGACACTGTAAAGAGCAGTAGATACCTGGAATAACCTTCCAGTGGAAGCAGTAAAGGCTGACACTGTAAATAGTAGTAGATACCTGGAATAACCTTCCAGGGGAAGCAGTAAAGGCTGACACTGTAAATAGTAGTAGATACCTGGAATAACCTCCCAGCGGAAGCAGTAAAGGCTGAAACTGTAAAGAGTAGTAGATACCTGGAATAACCTTCCAGCGGAAGCAGTAATGGCTGACACTGTAAGGAGTAGTAGATACCTGGAATAACCTCCCAGTGGAAGCAGTAAAGGCTGACACTGTAAATAGTAGTAGATACCTGGAATAACCTTCCAGTGGAAGCAGTAAAGGCTGACACTGTAAATAGTAGTAGATACCTGGAATAACCTTCCAGTGGAAGCAGTAACGGCTGACATGTAAATAGTAGTAGATACCTGGAATAACCTCCCAGCGGAAGCAGTAAAGGCTGACACTGTAAAGAGTAGTAGATACCTGGAATAACCTCCCAGTGGAAGCAGTTAAGGCTGACGCTGTAAGGAGTAGTAGATACCTGGAATAACCTTCCAGTGGAAGTAGTAACGGCTGACACTGTAAAGAGTAGTAGATACCTGGAATAACCTCCCAGCGGAAGCAGTAAAGGCTGACACTGTAAATAGTAGTAGATACCTAGAATAACCTCCCAGTGGAAGCAGTTAAGGCTGACGCTGTAAGGAGTAGTAGATACCTGGAATAACCTCCCAGTGGAAGCAGTTAAGGCTGACGCTGTAAGGAGTAGTAGATACCTGGAATAACCTTCCAGTGGAAGCAGTAACGGCTGACACTGTAAAGAGTAGTAGATACCTGGAATAACCTCCCAGTGGAAGCAGTTAAGGCTGACACTGTAAAGAGTAGTAGATACCTGGAATAACCTCCCAGCGGAAGCAGTAAAGGCTGACACTGTAAAGAGTAGTAGATACCTGGAATAACCTTCCAGTGGAAGCAGTAAAGGCTGACACTGTAAAGAGTAGTAGATACCTGGAATAACCTTCCAGTGGAAGCAGTAAAGGCTGACACTGTAAAGAGTAGTAGATACCTGGAATAACCTTCCAGTGGAAGCAGTAAAGGCTGACACTGTAGATAGTAGTAGATACCTGGAATAACCTTCCAGTGGAAGCAGTAAAGGCTGACACTGTAAAGAGTAGTAGATACCTGGAATAACCTTCCAGTGGAAGCAGTAAAGGCTGACACTGTAAATAGTAGTAGATACCTGGAATAACCTTCCAGTGGAAGCAGTAAAGGCTGACACTGTAAAGAGTAGTAGATACCTGGAATAACCTTCCAGTGAAAGCAGTAAAGGCTGATACTCTAAAGAGTAGTAGATACCTGGAATAACCTTCCAGTGGAAGCAGTAAAGGCTGACACTGTAATGAGTAGTAGAAACCTGGAATCACCTCCCAGCGGAAGCAGTAAAGTCTGACACTATAAAGAGTAGTAGATACCTGGAATAACCTTCCAGCGGAAGCAGTAAAAGGCTGACGCTGTAAGGAGTAGTAGATACCTGGAATCACCTCCGAGCGGAAGCAGTAAAGGCTTACACTGTAAAGAGTAGTAGATACCTGGAATATATAATAATGTTCAGATCTTTTACAGAGCGCGGATTCGGAGACCCTCTCCATTACAGCATGGGGTCCGTCTGGGAGAGAGTGCAGGATTTCTACACGTGGGCACTAATAAATGGAGGTAAAAAAGGGACATAGAGTCAGCCCATCCCACTGCAGGGTGACACAAACAGAAGGGAGCTTTGGGACACGGAGTCTGCCCCTCCCACTGCAGGGTGACAGACAGAAGGGAGCTATGGGACACCCAGTCTGCCCCTCCCACTGCAGGGCACAGACAGAAGGGAGCTATGGGACACCCAGTCTGCCCCTCCCACTGCAGGGTGACACAAACAGAAGGGAGCTATGGGACACGGAGTCTGCCCCTCCCACTGCAGGGTGACAGAAAGAAGGGAGCTATGGGACATGGAGTCTGCCCCTCCTACTGCAGGTTGACAGACAGGAGGGAGGTATGGGACACGAAGTCTGCCCCTCCCACTGCAGGGCGACACAGAGAGAAGGGAGCTATGGGACACGAAGTCTGCCCCTCCCACTACAGGGCGACACAGACAGGAGGGAGGTACGGGACACGGAGTCTGCCCCTCCCACTGCAGGGCGATGGCGGAGGTACTTTATGATTATGCCCCCTTTTCCCTGCAGACAGTCGGACGGAGTCCTGGCTCCTGGTTTACTCCCCGGTTCCTGTGCTCCTGATTTTCAGTGTTTACCTCGTGCTTGTGGCCCTCGGGCCCCGGTTAATGGATGGTCGGGAGCCCTTCACCCTGCGAGCCATCCTTCTGATCTATAATCTGGCTCTCGTCGGACTGTCCGCCTATATGTTCTATGAGGTAAGTGGCCGCGGGGGAGTCATGTGACGCCATAAAAACTCGAGTTAATTCATATTCTATTCTTTTAGTTCCTGGTGACCTCGTTACTGGCGGGTTACAGCTACCTGTGCCAACCGGTGGATTACAGCAACAGCGAGCTAGGGATGAGGGTGAGTGGACATACACCTGATATATTATACAGCACACCAGCCTGAGTGGACATACACCTGATATATTATACAGCACACCAGCCTGAGTGGACATACACCTAATATATTATACAGCACACCAGCCTGAGTGGACATACACCTGATATATTATACAGCACACAAGCCTGAGTGGACATACACCTGATATATTATACAGCACACCAGCCTGAGTGGACATACACCTGATATATTATACAGCACACCAGCCTGAGTGGACGTACACCTGATATATTATACAGCACACAAGCCTGAGTGGACATACACCTGATATAATATACAGCACACCAGCCTGAGTGGACATACACCTGATATATTATACAGCACACCAGCCTGAGTGGACATACACCTGATATATTATACAGCACAGCAGCCTGAGTGGACGTACACCTGATATATTATACAGCACACAAGCCTGAGTGGACATACACCTGATATAATATACAGCACACCAGCCTGAGTGGACATACACCTGATATATTATACAGCACACCAGCCTGAGTGGACATACACCTGATATATTATACAGCACACCAGCCTGAGTGGACATACACCTGATATATTATACAGCACACCAGCCTGAGTGGACATACACCTGATATATTATACAGCACACAAGCCTGAGTGGACATACACCTGATATATTATACAGCACACAAGCCTGAGTGGACATACACCTGATATATTATACAGCACACAAGCCTGAGTGGACGTACACCTGATATATTATACAGCACACCAGCCTGAGTGGACATACACCTGATATATTATACAGCACACAAGCCTGAGTGGACATACACCTGATATAATATACAGCACACCAGCCTGAGTGGACATACACCTGATATATTATACAGCACACCAGCCTGAGTGGACATACACCTGATATATTATACAGCACACAAGCCTGAGTGGACATACACCTGATATAATATACAGCACACCAGCCTGAGTGGACGTACACCTGATATATTATACAGCACACCAGCCTGAGTGGACATACACCTGATATATTATACAGCACACCAACCTGAGTGGACATACACCTGATATATTATACAGCACACCAGCCTGAGTGGACATACACCTGATATATTATACAGCACACCAGCCTGAGTGGACATACACCTGATATATTATACAGCACACCAGCCTGAGTGGACATACACCTGATATATTATACAGCACACCAACCTGAGTGGACATACACCTGATATATTATACAGCACACCAGCCTGAGTGGACATACACCTGATATATTATACAGCACACCAGCCTGAGTGGACATACACCTGATATATTATACAGCACACCAGCCTGAGTGGACATACACCTGATATATTATACAGCACACCAGCCTGAGTGGACATACACCTGATATATTATACAGCACACCAGCCTGAGTGGACATACACCTAATATATTATACAGCACACCAGCCTGAGTGGACGTACACCTGATATATTATACAGCACACAAGCCTGAGTGGACATACACCTGATATATTATACAGCACACCAACCTGAGTGGACATACACCTGATATATTATACAGCACACCAGCCTGAGTGGACATACACCTGATATATTATACAGCACACCAGCCTGAGTGGACATACACCTGATATATTATACAGCACACCAGCCTGAGTGGACATACACCTGATATATTATACAGCACACCAGCCTGAGTGGACATACACCTGATATATTATACAGCACACCAGCCTGAGTGGACATACACCTGATATATTATACAGCACACCAACCTGAGTGGACATACACCTGATATATTATACAGCACACCAGCCTGAGTGGACATACACCTGATATATTATACAGCACACCAGCCTGAGTGGACATACACCTGATATATTATACAGCACACCAGCCTGAGTGGACATACACCTGATATATTATACAGCACACCAGCCTGAGTGGACATACACCTGATATATTATACAGCACACCAGCCTGAGTGGACATACACCTAATATATTATACAGCACACCAGCCTGAGTGGACATACACCTAATATATTATACAGCACACCAGCCTGAGTGGACGTACACCTGATATATTATACAGCACACAAGCCTGAGTGGACATACACCTGATATATTATACAGCACACCAGCCTGAGTGGACATACACCTGATATATTATACAGCACACCAGCCTGAGTGGACATACACCTGATATATTATACAGCACACCAGCCTGAGTGGACATACACCTGATATATTATACAGCACACCAGCCTGAGTGGACATACACCTGATATATTATACAGCACACCAACCTGAGTGGACATACACCTGATATATTATACAGCACACCAGCCTGAGTGGACATACACCTGATATATTATACAGCACACCAGCCTGAGTGGACATACACCTGATATATTATACAGCACACCAGCCTGAGTGGACATACACCTGATATATTATACAGCACACCAGCCTGAGTGGACATACACCTGATATATTATACAGCACACCAGCCTGAGTGGACATACACCTGATATATTATACAGCACACCAGCCTGAGTGGACATACACCTGATATATTATACAGCACACCAGCCTGAGTGGACATACACCTGATATATTATACAGCACACCAGCTGAGTGGACATACACCTGATATATTATACAGCACACCAGCCTGAGTGGACATACACCTGATATATTATACAGCACACCAGCCTGAGTGGACATACACCTGATATATTATACAGCACAGCAGCCTGAGTGGACATACACCTGATATATTATACAGCACACCAGCCTGAGTGGACATACACCTGATATATTATACAGCACACCAACCTGAGTGGACATACACCTGATATATTATACAGCACACCAGCCTGAGTGGACATACACCTGATATATTATACAGCACACCAGCCTGAGTGGACATACACCTGATATATTATACAGCACACCAGCCTGAGTGGACATACACGTGATATATTATACAGCACACCAGCCTGAGTGGACATACACCTGATATATTATACAGCACACCAGCCTGAGTGGACATACACCTGATATATTATACAGCACACCAGCCTGAGTGGACATACACCTGATATAATATACAGCACACCAGCCTGAGTGGACATACACCTGATATATTATACAGCACACCAGCCTGAGTGGACATACACCTGATATAATATACAGCACACCAGCCTGAGTGGACATACACCTGATATATTATACAGCACACCAGCCTGAGTGGACATACACCTGATATATTATACAGCACACCAGCCTGAGTGGACATACACCTAATATATTATACAGCACACCAGCCTGAGTGGACATACGCCTGATATATTATACAGCACACCAGCCTGAGTGGACATACACCTGATATATTATACAGCACACCAACCTGAGTGGACATACACCTGATATATTATACAGCACACCAGCCTGAGTGGACATACACCTGATATATTATACAGCACACCAGCCTGAGTGGACATACACCTGATATATTATACAGCACACCAACCTGAGTGGACATACACCTGATATATTATACAGCACACCAGCCTGATGGACGTACACCTGATATATTATACAGCACACCAGCCTGAGTGGACATACACCTAATATATTATACAGCACACCAGCCTGAGTGGACATACACCTGATATATTATACACCACACCAGCCTGAGTGGACATACACCTGATATATTATACAGCACACCAGCCTGAGTGGACATACACCTGATATAATATACAGCACACCAGCCTGAGTGGACATACACCTGATATATTATACAGCACACCAGCCTGAGTGGACGTACACCTAATATATTATACAGCACACAAGCCTGAGTGGACATACACCTGATATATTATACAGCACACCAGCCTGAGTGGACATACACCTGATATATTATACAGCACACCAGCCTGAGTGGACATACACCTGATATATTATACAGCACAGCAGCCTGAGTGGACATACACCTGATATATTATACAGCACACCAGCCTGAGTGGACATACACCTGATATATTATACAGCACACCAGCCTGAGTGGACATACACCTGATATATTATACAGCACACAAGCCTGAGTGGACATACACCTGATATATTATACAGCACACCAGCCTGAGTGGACATACACCTGATATATTATACAGCACACCAACCTGAGTGGACATACACCTGATATATTATACAGCACACCAACCTGAGTGGACATACACCTGATATATTATACAGCACACCAACCTGAGTGGACATACACCTGATATATTATACAGCACACCAGCCTGAGTGGACATACACCTGATATATTATACAGCACACCAGCCTGAGTGGACATACACCTGATATATTATACAGCACACCAGCCTGAGTGGACATACACCTGATATATTATACAGCACACCAACCTGAGTGGACATACACCTGATATATTATACAGCACACCAGCCTGAGTGGACATACACCTGATATATTATACAGCACACCAGCCTGAGTGGACATACACCTGATATATTATACAGCACACCAACCTGAGTGGACATACACCTGATATATTATACAGCACACCAACCTGAGTGGACATACACCTGATATATTATACAGCACACCAGCCTGAGTGGACATACACCTGATATATTATACAGCACACAAGCCTGAGTGGACATACACCTGATATAATATACAGCACACCAGCCTGAGTGGACGTACACCTGATATATTATACAGCACACCAGCCTGAGTGGACATACACCTGATATATTATACAGCACACCAGCCTGAGTGGACATACACCTGATATATTATACAGCACACAAGCCTGAGTGGACATACACCTGATATATTATACAGCACACCAGCCTGAGTGGACATACACCTGATATATTATACAGCACACCAGCCTGAGTGGACATACACCTGATATATTATACAGCACACCAGCCTGAGTGGACATACACCTGATATATTATACAGCACACCAGCCTGAGTGGACATACACCTGATATATTATACAGCACACCAGCCTGAGTGGACATACACCTGATATATTATACAGCACACCAGCCTGAGTGGACATACACCTGATATATTATACAGCACACCAGCCTGAGTGGACATACACCTGATATATTATACAGCACACCAGCCTGAGTGGACATACACCTGATATATTATACAGCACACCAGCCTGAGTGGACATACACCTGATATATTATACACCACACCAGCCTGATGGACGTACACCTGATATATTATACAGCACACCAGCCTGAGTGGACATACACCTGATATATTATACAGCACACCAGCCTGAGTGGACATACACCTCATATATTATACAGCACACCAGCTGAGTGGACATACACCTGATATATTATACAGCACACCAGCCTGAGTGGACATACACCTGATATATTATACAGCACATTATATTATATATAATTATTACATATTATTATTTCTCGCACAGATGGCTAGCGTCTGCTGGTGGTTCTTTTTTTCCAAAGTGATTGAGCTGCAAGACACGGTGAGATTCTGAGAGGTGATATAGTCACAGTATAAGCAGTGTTTAGGTGATACAGTCACAGTATAAGCAGTGTTTGGGTGATACAGTCACAGTATAAGCAGTGTTTGGGTGATACAGTCACAGTATGAGCAGTGTTTAGGAGATACAGTCACAGTATAAGCAGTGTTTGGGTGATACAGTCACAGTATAAGCAGTGTTTGGGTGATTTAGTCAAAGTATAAGCAGTGTTTGGGTGACACAGTCACAGTATAAGCAGTGTTTAGGTGATACAGTCACGGTATAAGCAGTGTTTAGGTGATACAGTCACAGTATAAGCAGTGTTTGGGTGATACAGTCACAGTATAAGCAGTGTTTGGGTGATACAGTCACAGTATAAGCAGTGTTTGGGTGATACAGTCACAGTATAAGCAGTGTTTAGGTGATACAGTCACAGTATAAGCAGTGTTTAGGTGATACAGTCACAGTATAAGCAGTGTTTAGGTGATACAGTCACAGTATAAGCAGTGTTTAGGTGATACAGTCACAGTATAAGCAGTGTTTGGGTGATACAGTCACAGTATAAGCAGTGTTTAGGTGATACAGTCACTGTATAAGCAGTGTTTAGGTGATACAGTCACAGTATAAGCAGTGTTTAGGTGATACAGTCACAGTATAAGCAGTGTTTAGGTGATACAGTCACAGTATAAGCAGTGTTTGGGTGATACAGTCACAGTATAAGCAGTGTTTGGGTGATACAGTCACAGTATAAGCAGTGTTTGGGTGATACAGTCACAGTATAAGCAGTGATTAGGTGATACAGTCACAGTATAAGCAGTGTTTGGGTGATACACTCACAGTATAAGCAGTGTTTGGGTGACACAGTCACAGTATAAGCAGTGTTTGGGTGATACAGTCACAGTATAAGCAGTGTTTGGGTGATACAGTCACAGTATAAGCAGTGTTTGGGTGATACAGTCACAGTATAAGCAGTGTTTGGGTGATACAGTCACAGTATAAGCAGTGTTTAGGTGAGACAGTCACAGTATAAGCAGTGTTTAGGTGATACAGTCACAGTATAAGCAGTGTTTGGGTGATACAGTCACAGTATAAGCAGTGTTTGGGTGATACAGTCACAGTATAAGCAGTGTTTAGGTGATACAGTCACAGTATAAGCAGTGTTTGGGTGATACAGTCACAGTATAATCAGTGTTTGGGTGACACAGTCACAGTATAAGCAGTGTTTGGGTGATACAGTCACAGTATAAGCAGTGTTTATGTGATACAGTCACAGTATGAGCAGTGTTTGGGTGATACAGTCACAGTATAAGCAGTGTTTGGGTGATACGGTCACAGTATGAGCAGTGTTTAGGTGATACAGTCACAGTATAAGCAGTGTTTGGGTGATACTGTCACAGTATGAGCAGTGTTTATGTGATACAGTCACAGTATAAGCAGTGTTTGGTTGATACAGTCACAGTATAATCAGTGTTTGGGTGATGCAGTCACAGTATAAGCAGTGTTTGGGTGATACAGTCACAGTATAAGCAGTGTTTGGGTGATACAGTCACAGTATAAGCAGTGTTTGGGTGATATAGTCACAGTATAAGCAGTGTTTATGTGATACAGTCAGAGTATAAGCAGTGTTTGGGTGATACAGTCACAGTATAAGCAGTGTTTGGGTGACACAGTCACAGTATAAGCAGTGTTTGGGTGATACAGTCACAGTATAAGCAGTGTTTGGGTGACACAGTCACAGTATAAGCAGTGTTTAGGTGATACAGTCACAGTATAAGCAGTGTTTAGGTGATACAGTCACAGTATAAGCAGTGTTTGGGTGATACAGTCACAGTATAAGCAGTGTTTGGGTGACACAGTCACAGTATAAGCAGTGTTTATGTGATACAGTCACAGTATAAGCAGTGTTTATGTGATACAGTCACAGTATGAGCAGTGTTTGGGTGATACAGTCACAGTATAAGCAGTGTTTGGGTGATACGGTCACAGTATGAGCAGTGTTTAGGTGATACAGTCACAGTATAAGCAGTGTTTGGGTGATACTGTCACAGTATGAGCAGTGTTTATGTGATACAGTCACAGTATAAGCAGTGTTTGGTTGATACAGTCACAGTATAATCAGTGTTTGGGTGATGCAGTCACAGTATAAGCAGTGTTTGGGTGATACAGTCACAGTATAAGCAGTGTTTGGGTGATACAGTCACAGTATAAGCAGTGTTTGGGTGATATAGTCACAGTATAAGCAGTGTTTATGTGATACAGTCAGAGTATAAGCAGTGTTTGGGTGATACAGTCACAGTATAAGCAGTGTTTGGGTGACACAGTCACAGTATAAGCAGTGTTTGGGTGATACAGTCACAGTATAAGCAGTGTTTGGGTGACACAGTCACAGTATAAGCAGTGTTTAGGTGATACAGTCACAGTATGAGCAGTGTTTGGGTGATACAGTCACAGTATAAGCAGTGTTTGGGTGATACAGTCACAGTATTAGCAGTGTTTAGGTGACACAGTCACAGTATAAGCAGTGTTTGGGTGTTACAGTCACAGTATAAGCAGTGTTTAGGTGACACAGTCACAGTATAAGCAGTGTTTGGATGATACAGTCACAGTATAAGCAGTGTTTGGGTGATAGTCACAGTATAAGCAGTGTTTGGGTGATACAGTCACAGTATAAGCAGTGTTTAGGTGATACAGTCACAGTATAAGCAGTGTTTAGGTGATACAGTCACAGTATAAGCAGTGTTTAGGTGATACAGTCACAGTATAAGAAGTGTTTAGGTGATACAGTCACAGTATAAGCAGTGTTTGGGTGATACAGTCACAGTATAAGCAGTGTTTAGGTGATACTGTCACAGTATAAGCAGTGTTTAGGTGATACAGTCACAGTATAAGCAGTGTTTAGGTGATACAGTCACAGTATAAGCAGTGTTTGGGTGATACAGTCACAGTATGAGCAGTGTTTAGGTGATACAGTCACAGTATATGCAGTGTTTGGGTGATAGTCACAGTATAAGCAGTGTTTGGGTGATAGTCACAGTATAAGCATTGTTTGGGTGATACAGTCACAGTATAAGCAGTGTTTGGGTGATACAGTCACAGTATAAGCAGTGTTTAGATGATACAGTCACAGTATAAGCAGTGTTTAGGTGATACAGTCACAGTAAGCAGTGTTTGGGTGATACAGTCACAGTATGAGCAGTGTTTGGGTGATACAGTCACAGTAAGCAGTGTTTGGGTGATACAGTCACAGTATGAGCAGTGTTTGGGTGATACAGTCACAGTATATGCAGTGTTTGTGTGATACAGTCACAGTATGAGCAGTGTTTGGGTGATACAGTCACAGTATATGCAGTGTTTGGGTGATACAGTCACAGTATAAGCAGTGTTTAGGTGATACAGTATAAGCAATGTTTGGGTGATACAGTCACAGTATAAGCAGTGTTTATGTGATACAGTCACAGTATGAGCAGTGTTTGGGTGACACAGTCACAGTATAAGCAGTATTTAGGTGATACAGTCACAGTATGAGCAGTGTTTGGGTGATAAAGTCACAGTATAAGCAGTGTTTGGGTGATACAGTCACAGTATAAGCAGTGTTTGGGTGATACATTCACAGTATAAGCAGTGTTTAGGTGATACAGTCACAGTATAAGCAGTGTTTAGGTATTTATTAAAAAAAACCCGAAGTACTTTTATTAGTCCCTGGCCGTATCTTATATCTAGGATAGCCTTATACCTATCCCATGCATGCTTAAACTCCTTCACTGTATTAACCTCTACCACTTCTACTAGAAGACTATTCCATGCATCCACTACCCTCTCAGTAATGTAATACTTTCATTAGTCCCTGGCCTTATCTTATATCTAGGATAGCCCTATACCTATCCCATGCATGCTTAAACTCCATCACTGTATTAACCTCTACCACTTCTACTGGAAGACTATTCCATGCATCCACTACCCTCTCAGTAATGTAATACTTTCATTAGTCCCGGACCTTATCTTATATCTAGGATAGCCTTATACCTATCCCATGCATGCTTAAACTCCTTCACTGTATTAACCTCTACCACTTCTACTGGAAGACTATTCCATGCATCCACTACCCTCTCAGTAATGTAATACTTTCATTAGCCCCTGGCCTTATCTTATATCTAGGATAGCCTTATACCTATCCCATGCATGCTTAAACTCCTTCACTGTATTAACCTCTACCACTTCTACTGGAAGACTATTCCATACATCCACTACCCTCTCAGTAATGTAATACTTTCATTAGTCCCTGACCTTATCTTATATCTATAATAGCCTTATACCTATCCCATGCATGCTTAAACTCCTTCACTGTATTACCCTCTACCACTTCTACTGGAAGACTATTCCATACATCCACTACCCTCTCAGTAAAGTAATACTTTCATTAGTCCCTGACCTTATCTTATATCTAGGATAGCCTTATACCTATCCCATGCATGCTTAAACTCCTTCACTGTATTAACCTCTACCACTTCTACTGGAAGACTATTCCATACATCCACTACCCTCCCAGTAATGTAATACTTTCATTAGTCCCTGACCTTATCTTATATCTAGGATAGCCTTATACCTATCCCATGCATGCTTAAACTCCTTCACTGTATTACCCTCTACCACTTCTACTGGAAGACTATTCCATACATCCACTACCCTCTCAGTAAAGTAATACTTTCATTAGTCCCTGACCTTATCTTATATCTAGGATAGCCTTATACCTATCCCATGCATGCTTAAACCCCTTCACTGTATTAACCTCTACCACTTCTACTGGAAGACTATTCCATACATCCACTACCCTCTCAGTAAAGTAATACTTTCATTAGTCCCTGACCTTATCTTATATCTAGGATAGCCTTATACCTATCCCATGCATGCTTAAACTCCTTCACTGTATTACCCTCTACCACTTCTACTGGAAGACTATTCCATACATCCACTACCCTCTCAGTAAAGTAATACTTTCATAAGTCCCTGGCCTTATCTTATATCTAGGATAGCCTTATACCTATCCCATGCATGCTTAAACTCCTTCACTGTATTAACCTCTACCACTTCTACTGGAAGACTATTCCATACATCCACTACCCTCTCAGTAATGTAATACTTTCATTAGTCCCTGGCCTTATCTTATATCTAGGATAGCCTTATACCTATCCCATGCATGCTTAAACTCCTTCACTGTATTAACCTCTACCACTTCTACTGGAAGACTATTCCATGCATCCACTACCCTCTCAGTAATGTAATACTTTCATTAGTCCCTGGCCTTATCTTATATCTAGGATAGCCTTATACCTATCCCATGCATGCTTATACTCCTTCACTGTATTAACCTCTACCACTTCTACTGGGAGACTATTCTATACATCCACTACCCTCTCAGTAATGTAATACTTTCATTAGTCCCTGGCCTTATCTTATATCTAGGATAGCCATATACCTATCCCATGCATGCTTAAACTCCTTCACTGTATTAACCTCAACCACTTCTACTGGAAGACTATTCCATACATCCACTACCCTCTCAGTAATGTAATACTTTCATTAGTCCCTGGCCTTATCTTATATCTAGGATAGCCTTATACCTATCCCATGCATGCTTAAACTCCTTCACTGTATTAACCTCTACCACTTCTACTGGAAGACTATTCCATGCATCCACTACCCTCTCAGTAATGTAATACTTTCATTAGTCCCTGGCCTTATCTTATATCTAGGATAGCCTTATACCTATCCCATGCATGCTTAAACACCATCACTGTATTAACCTCTACCACTTCTACTGGAAGACTATTCCATGCATCCACTACCCTCTCAGTAATGTAATACTTTCATTAGTCCCTGGCCTTATCTTATATCTAGGATAGCCTTATACCTATCCCATGCATGCTTAAACTCCTTCACTGTATTAACCTCTACCACTTCTACTGGAAGACTATTCCATGCATCCACTACCCTCTCAGTAATGTAATACTTTCATTAGTCCCTGACCTTATCTTATATCTAGGATAGCCTTATACCTATCCCATGCATGCTTAAACTCCATCACTGAATTAACCTCTACCACTTCTACTGGAAGACTATTCCATGCATCCACTACCCTCTCAGTAATGTAATACTTTCATTAGTCCCTGACCTTATCTTATATCTAGGATAGCCTTATACCTATCCCATGCATGCTTAAACTCCTTCACTGTATTAACCTCTACCACTTCTACTGGAAGACTATTCCATGCATCCACTACCCTCTCAGTAATGTAATACTTTCATTAGTCCCTGGCCTTATCTTATATCTAGGATAGCCTTATACCTATCCCATGCATGCTTAAACTCCATCACTGTATTAACCTCTACCACTTCTACTGGAAGACTATTCCATGCATCCACTACCCTCTCAGTAATGTAATACTTTCATTAGTCCCTGGCCTTATCTTATATCTAGGATAGCCTTATACCTATCCCATGCATGCTTAAACTCCTTCACTGTATTAACCTCTACCACTTCTACTGGAAGACTATTCCATGCATCCACTACCCTCTCAGTAATGTAATACTTTCATTAGTCCCTGACATTATCTTATATCTAGGATAGCCTTATACCTATCCCATGCATGCTTAAACTCCTTCACTTTATTAACCTCTACCACTTCTACTGGAAGACTATTCCATACATCCACTACCCTCTCAGTAAAGTAATACTTTCATTAGTCCCTGGCCTTATCTTATATCTAGGATAGCCTTATACCTATCCCACGCATGCTTAAACTCCTTCACTGTATTAACCTCTACCACTTCTACTGGAAGGCTATTCCATATATCCACTACCCTCTCAGTAATGTAATACTTTCATTAGTCCCTGACCTTATCTTATATCTAGGATAGCCTTATACCTATCCCATGCATGCTTAAACTCCTTCACTGTATTAACCTCTACCACTTCTACTGGAAGACTATTCCATGCATCCACTACCCTCTCAGTAATGTAATACTTTCATTAGTCCCTGGTCTTATCTTATATCTAGGATAGCCTTATACCTATCCCATGCATGCTTAAACCCCTTCACTGTATTAACCTCTACCACTTCTACTGGAAGACTATTCCATACATCCACTACCCTCTCAGTAAAGTAATACTTTCATTAGTCCCTGACCTTATCTTATATCTAGGATAGCCTTATACCTATCCCATGCATGCTTAAACTCCTTCACTGTATTACCCTCTACCACTTCTACTGGAAGACTATTCCATACATCCACTACCCTCTCAGTAAAGTAATACTTTCATAAGTCCCTGGCCTTATCTTATATCTAGGATAGCCTTATACCTATCCCATGCATGCTTAAACTCCTTCACTGTATTAACCTCTACCACTTCTACTGGAAGACTATTCCATACATCCACTACCCTCTCAGTAATGTAATACTTTCATTAGTCCCTGGCCTTATCTTATATCTAGGATAGCCTTATACCTATCCCATGCATGCTTAAACTCCTTCACTGTATTAACCTCTACCACTTCTACTGGAAGACTATTCCATGCATCCACTACCCTCTCAGTAATGTAATACTTTCATTAGTCCCTGGCCTTATCTTATATCTAGGATAGCCTTATACCTATCCCATGCATGCTTATACTCCTTCACTGTATTAACCTCTACCACTTCTACTGGGAGACTATTCTATACATCCACTACCCTCTCAGTAATGTAATACTTTCATTAGTCCCTGGCCTTATCTTATATCTAGGATAGCCATATACCTATCCCATGCATGCTTAAACTCCTTCACTGTATTAACCTCAACCACTTCTACTGGAAGACTATTCCATACATCCACTACCCTCTCAGTAATGTAATACTTTCATTAGTCCCTGGCCTTATCTTATATCTAGGATAGCCTTATACCTATCCCATGCATGCTTAAACTCCTTCACTGTATTAACCTCTACCACTTCTACTGGAAGACTATTCCATGCATCCACTACCCTCTCAGTAATGTAATACTTTCATTAGTCCCTGGCCTTATCTTATATCTAGGATAGCCTTATACCTATCCCATGCATGCTTAAACACCATCACTGTATTAACCTCTACCACTTCTACTGGAAGACTATTCCATGCATCCACTACCCTCTCAGTAATGTAATACTTTCATTAGTCCCTGGCCTTATCTTATATCTAGGATAGCCTTATACCTATCCCATGCATGCTTAAACTCCTTCACTGTATTAACCTCTACCACTTCTACTGGAAGACTATTCCATGCATCCACTACCCTCTCAGTAATGTAATACTTTCATTAGTCCCTGACCTTATCTTATATCTAGGATAGCCTTATACCTATCCCATGCATGCTTAAACTCCATCACTGAATTAACCTCTACCACTTCTACTGGAAGACTATTCCATGCATCCACTACCCTCTCAGTAATGTAATACTTTCATTAGTCCCTGACCTTATCTTATATCTAGGATAGCCTTATACCTATCCCATGCATGCTTAAACTCCTTCACTGTATTAACCTCTACCACTTCTACTGGAAGACTATTCCATGCATCCACTACCCTCTCAGTAATGTAATACTTTCATTAGTCCCTGGCCTTATCTTATATCTAGGATAGCCTTATACCTATCCCATGCATGCTTAAACTCCATCACTGTATTAACCTCTACCACTTCTACTGGAAGACTATTCCATGCATCCACTACCCTCTCAGTAATGTAATACTTTCATTAGTCCCTGGCCTTATCTTATATCTAGGATAGCCTTATACCTATCCCATGCATGCTTAAACTCCTTCACTGTATTAACCTCTACCACTTCTACTGGAAGACTATTCCATGCATCCACTACCCTCTCAGTAATGTAATACTTTCATTAGTCCCTGACATTATCTTATATCTAGGATAGCCTTATACCTATCCCATGCATGCTTAAACTCCTTCACTTTATTAACCTCTACCACTTCTACTGGAAGACTATTCCATACATCCACTACCCTCTCAGTAAAGTAATACTTTCATTAGTCCCTGGCCTTATCTTATATCTAGGATAGCCTTATACCTATCCCACGCATGCTTAAACTCCTTCACTGTATTAACCTCTACCACTTCTACTGGAAGGCTATTCCATATATCCACTACCCTCTCAGTAATGTAATACTTTCATTAGTCCCTGACCTTATCTTATATCTAGGATAGCCTTATACCTATCCCATGCATGCTTAAACTCCTTCACTGTATTAACCTCTACCACTTCTACTGGAAGACTATTCCATGCATCCACTACCCTCTCAGTAATGTAATACTTTCATTAGTCCCTGGTCTTATATTATATCTAGGATAGCCTTATACCTATCCCATGCATGCTTAAACTCCTTCACTGTATTAACCTCTACCACTTCTACTGGAAGACTATTCCATGCATCCACTACCCTCTCAGTAATGTAATACTTTCATTAGTCCCTGACCTTATCTTATATCTAAAATAGCCTTATACCTATCCCATGCATGCTTAAACTCCTTCACTGTATTAACCTCTACCACTTCTACTGGAAGACTATTCCATGCACCCACTACCCTCTCAGTAATGTAATACTTTCATTAGTCCCTGACCTTATCTTATATCTAGGATAGCCTTATACCTATCCCACGCATGCTTAAACTCCTTCACTGTATTAACCTCTACCGCTTCTACTGGAAGACTATTCCATACATCCACTACCCTCTCAGTAATGTAATACTATCATTAGTCCCTGGCCTTATCTTATATCTAGGATAGCCTTATACCTATCCCATGCATGCTTCAACTCCTTCACTGTATTAACCTCTACCACTTCTACTGGAAGACTATTCCATGCATCCACTACCCTCTCAGTAATGTAATACTTTCATTAGTCCCTGACCTTATCTTATATCTAGGATAGCCTTATACCTATCCCACGCATGCTTAAACTCCTTCACTGTATTAACCTCTACCGCTTCTACTGGAAGACTATTCCATACATCCACTACCCTCTCAGTAATGTAATACTATCATTAGTCCCTGGCCTTATCTTATATCTAGGATAGCCTTATACCTATCCCATGCATGCTTCAACTCCTTCACTGTATTAACCTCTACCACTTCTACTGGAAGACTATTCCATGCATCCACTACCCTCTCAGTAATGTAATACTTTCATTAGTCCCTGACCTTATCTTATATCTAGGATAGCCTTATACCTATCCCATGCATGCTTAAACTTCTTCACTGTAGTAACCTCTACCACTTCTACTGGAAGACTATTCCATACATCCACTACCCTCTCAGTAATGTAATCCTTTCATTAGTCCCTGGCCTTATCTTATATCTAGGATAGCCTTATACCTATCCCATGCATGCTTAAACTCCTTCACTGTATTAACCTCTACCACTTCTACTGGAAGACTATTCCATACATCCACTACCCTCTCAGTAATGTAATACTTTCATTAGTCCCTGGCCTTATCTTATATCTAGGATAGCCTTATACCTATCCCATGCATGCTTAAACTCCTTCACTGTATTAACCTCTACCACTTCTACTGGAAGACTATTCCATACATCCACTACCCTCTCAGTAATGTAATACTTTCATTAGTCCCTGGCCTTATCTTATATCTAGGATAGCCTTATACCTATCCCACGCATGCTTAAACTCCTTCACTGTATTAACCTCTACCACTTCTACTGGAAGACTATTCCATGCATCCACTACCCTCTCAGTAAAGTAATACTTGAAGCTTTATTCGAGATTAAGAAACAATCATTCCTCTCCCAGTTTAGGTTAAGGTATTGGGTATAACCTCCTGTTATAAGATCACAGGTCAGTTCCTGACTTCGTTATCTCGTTCACATGCTGGCTGAGCCTCCATACTGTTTGCTGCTCCTGTCTCAGCGCTGAATCCCATATTGTTTAGATCTATAGCCTTGTGGATATGTGATGCTCAGTGAGACCCCACTCTCAGTAAGACCCCCATAGCCTCCATCTCTGCTGAGCTCTCCTAACTCATTGGCCTTTTCCCCCAGATCTTTTTCATCCTGAGGAAGAAGTTTAATCAGATCTCCTTCCTCCACGTTTATCACCATGCAACCATGATCTTCAACTGGTGGGCAGGGGTCAAATACGTGGCTGGAGGCCAAGGTAACGCTTTCACATATCTCTTGCGTGGGGTCACAGAGACAGTCCACGTTTCCACGAGGGTGACCTTCCTCTAGCGAGTCTGCTTTATGGCCTCTGACCCATATTGTGGAGGTTCTCTTCCATTCTGAAACAGATCTCCTCTCCACAACAGAGTTACAGAAAGTGTGAACCACTTTTACCTGGGAAGCCCTCCAACTTCAAAGTTAATAAAATGCTTTTTGAATTATTTTACCTTCACGAGAGATTAAAAAATAATCAGTTTCTATTTAAGCAATCAGCTCCCATTTTAACATGAGAGAATTTTATCACCCACTTCAGTGACCTTTATATTGTTTCAATAGTTACTACAGGGACATTTGCATCTCTAAGTCCTGTACAATGTATCCTGTGAGATGCTGATGTACCTTATTGCTACAGCTGTGGATGTTGATACATTAAGAGATCACTGAGAAAGCCACACTGTTTTCTACACTGATTCTCTCCTGACAGCAGACATTTATTAACATGAATCTTCCCTGTTTGTGAAATCCAGTAAGGAGATGATTTAACTATGATCCTGGTGGCTCTTTATATAGGATCTGCTATCTATAGGGGGAGACCAACCCCAAATCAATAAAGTCCAAAGCCAAAACGAAGGTGATAAATTTCTCGAAACAATTGACAAAGCTTGACGTGTTTTACACACTCAGTGTTTAGTCTAAAACATACATAGTGATATACAACATACACAACGTGAACAAACCTTGTGACAGGTAAGTAAACAAACAAATCAACGCGAGGAAAACAAACGTCTGTAATTAATAAAAAAGAGAGCAGCATAGTAATTGCTATAAATAAATATATAAACATGTAAAAAGAAATTCATAAAAAGCACACTATCAGCTCCTTTACACTAAACAAATAATATATCATATATATATATATAGCAATGAACTGCTGCAAAAAAATGTTTTTTTTGTTAAAAGATTACAGCAAGTGCAGACATAAAGCACCTTATTGAGCCATCTGTGCTTTGTATAGCTCTATCAGGGGGCGGACATGTTGTTTACAATCTTTGCTCTGTATAGCTCTATCAGGGGGCGGACATGTTGTTTAGAATCTTTGCTCTGTATAGCTCTATCAGGGGGCGGACATGTTGTTTAGAATCTTTGCTCTGTATAGCTCTATCAGGGGGCGGACATGTTGTTTAGAATCTTTGCTCTGTATAGCTCTATCAGAGGGCGGACATGTTGTTTAGAATCTTTGCTTTATATAGCTCTATCAGGGGGCGGACATGTTGTTTAGAATCTTTGCTCTGTATAGCTCTATCAGGGGGCGGACATGTTTAGAATCTTTGCTCTGTATAGCTCTATCAGAGGGCGGACATGTTGTTTAGAATCTTTGCTCTGTATAGCTCTATCAGGGGCAGACATGCTGTTTAGAATCTTTATAGTTACCATCACCAAAGCGGACTCAAGGTGCTTTCTCTGTATTCTCCTTTAAAGCATTTCTATGTAATATGTCTATTAAACAGGATTTATTGCTGACATTCCTTTACATGTGTAATTCTCTCCTCCATGAATAATTCCTGTCCTGTCTCCTGTTTGACCTTCATTAATATGTCAGGGCCTGAGTAAGAGATATAGTGGGGGTTATGTATATAGACTGGACCCGCCCATAGCGCCAAATAGTCTCCCTAATGCCCGTCCTTTGTACCCACAGCATTTTTCATCGGCATGTTGAATTCATTCGTTCACATCTTCATGTATCTGTATTACGCACTCGCTGTGCTGGGTCCATCGGTACAGAAATATCTCTGGTGGAAACGTTACCTTACATTGCTCCAACTGGTAAGTACGCCACGTGCAACCCACGCAAAAAAATCTGAGCCAATACAATACGGACTTAAGCGTGACCATATGGTGGGAATCGTGGTCAGACAGGGTGAAAATCGGGGCGTGGCAATATAAAACCATAGGTGGCAGACTGGGCGGGGCTGTATGAACCAGTGGGTCGGGAGAGTGGGCGTGGCTATATGAACCAGTGGGTCGGGAGAGTGGGCGTGGCTATATGAACCAGTGGGACGGGAGAGTGGGCGTGGCTATATGAACCAGTGGGACGGGAGAGTGGGCGTGGCTATATGAACCAGTGGGCAGCAGACTGGGTGTGACATTATGAACCAGCAGATGAGAGAGTGGGTGTGGCTATATGAACCTACAGATGAGAGAGTGGGTGTGGCTATATGAACCAGCAGACGGGAGAGTGGGCGTGGCTATATGAACCAGCAGACGAGAGAGTGGGTGTGGCTATATGAACCAGCAGACGGGAGAGTGGGCGTGGCTGTATGAACCAGTGGGTGGGAGACTGGGCGTGGCTATATGAACCAGCAGGCAGGCGAGTGGGCGTGGCTGTATGAACCAGTGGGTGGGAGACTGGGCGTGGCTGTAAGAACCAGTGGGCGTGGCTATATGAACCAGCAAGCCAGAGAGTGGGCGTGGCTATATGAACCAGCAGGCCGTAGAGTTGGTGTGGCTATCTGAACCAGCAGGCCGGAGAGTGGGTGTGGCTATCTGAACCAGCAGGCCGGAGAGTGGGTGTGGCTATCTGAACCAGCAGGCCGGAGAGTCAGTGTGACTATATGAACCAGCAGGCCAGAGAGTGGGCGTGGCTATATGAACCAGCAGGCCAGAGAGTGGGCGTGGCTATATGAACCAGTAGGCCGGAGAGTGGGTGTGGCTATATGAACCAGCAGGCCAGAGAGTGGGCGTGGCTATATGAACCAGCAGGCCGGAGAGTGGGTGTGACTATATGAACCAGCAGGCCGGAGAGTGGGTGTGACTATATGAACCTGCAGGCCGGATAGTGGGCATGGCTATATGAACCAGCAGGCCAGAGAGTGGGTGTGGCTATATGGGTCACACATTGATTTTATGAATAGTTTTGGGACATTGTTAGGGATCCCTCTGACCCCTCTGTTTTCTTTCAGACTCAGTTTGGTGCCATTGCCCTTCATTCCGGCTATAACCTGGTGACTGACTGCCCCTTCCCCGATGGCTTTAATGGGGCTGTTTTTGGTTACATCCTCACCCTCATACTTCTCTTCCTCAACTTTTACTACCAGACTTACCTGAGCAGGAGACAAAAGAAGAAACTCTGAGAAACCACAGGGAATAAACGGCATGAGGACCCCCTGTGGAGATGGGGGAAGACGGGGGCACTTTATTTACCAAGCCAAGGCAAGAGGAAGGGACTTTGGCAGCGAACATTAGATGTCCTGGCAGGGGCATCGTTAGTGGGGGGCTAAGGGACCTGACACCCTGAATGTGCACGGGAAAGCCCATTATAATAGCTGCTCTATCGGGAGCTCTGTGATTGCTCCACCCCCTGTGTAACTCTTCCATCATCCCTCACACAGTGCGCCTTATAATGATCGGCATGCAGAGTGATGTATCAGCCAGTCAGTGCAGGCCATATATACAGCGTCACACTGTGTGCAGGGAGCAGCCAAAGCTCCATATAGGACAGAGCACCAGCAGCTCTGAAGAAAGGAGAATCTAGCTACCTGTAACCTGCCTGCCGCTACCTGTAACCTGCCTGCCGCTACCTGTAACCTGCCTGCCGCTACCTGTAACCTGCCTGCCGCTACCTGTAACCTGCCTGCCGCTACCTGTAACCTGCCTGCCGCTACCTGTCACCTGCCTGCCGTTACCTGTCACCTGCCTGCCGCTACCTGTCACCTGCCTGCCGCTACCTGTAACCTGCCTGCCGCTACCTGTCACCTGCCTGCCGCTACCTGTCACCTGCCTGCCGCTACCTGTCACCTGCCTGCCGCTACCTGTCACCTGCCTGCCGCTACCTGTCACCTGCCTGCCGCTACCTGTCACCTGCCTGCCGCTACCTGTAACCGGCCTGCCGCTACCTGTAACCTGCCTGCCACTACCTGTAACCTGCCTGCCGCTACCTGTCACCTGCCTGCCGCTACCTGTAACCTGCCTGCCGCTACCTGTCACCTGCCTGCCGCTACCTGTAACCTGCCTGCCGCTACCTGTAACCTGCCTGCCGCTACCTGTAAACTTACACCTGTAATTCACCTCATCTCACCTGCAAAACGTCACCTAGAATGACATTTTTTCATGTAACGTGATTATCTCAATAATACAAATAAATCCTTTCTTATATTTTCCAATGTGTGGATATTTTATTGAGTTCAGAGTTTCCTATAATAATAACAATAATAATAATAATTAATACCCAGTCTCTAAATGTGTGTAAAGATGTAACTCTGCATTATCCATGGCCAGCTGAGCTCTTCTATATATTCTTCTATACATTGTGCAGGGCCTGGTGAGTTTCTCCTGCTAGAAGAACAGAGTTGGCCCTGTATAATGCATTGTTATAAAGTGACAGTGTGTAAAGATGTAACTCTGTATTAGTCATGGCCAGCTGAGCTCTTCTATATATTCCTCTATACATTGTGCAGGGTCTGGTGAGTTTCTCCTGCTAGAAGAACAGAGTTGCCCCTGTATAATGCATTGTTATAAAGTGACAGTGTGTAAATATGTAACTCTGCATTATCCATGGCCACCTGAGCTCTTCTATATATTCTTCTATACATTGTGCAGGGTCTGGTGAGTTTCTCCTGCTAGAAGAACAGAGTTGGCCCTGTATAATGCATTGTTATAAAGTGACAGTGTGTAAAGATGTAACTCTGCATTATCCATGGCCAGCTGAGCTCTTCTATATATTCTTCTATACATTGTGCAGGGTCTGGTGAGTTTCTCCTGCTAGAAGAACAGAGTTGGTCCTGTATAATGCATTGTTAGAAAGTGACAGTGTATAAAGATGTAACTCTGTAATATCCGTGGCCAGCTGAGCTCTTCTATATATTCTACTATACATTGTGCAGGGTCTGGTGAGTTTCTCCTGCTAGAAGAACAGAGTTGGCCCTGTATAATGCATTGTTATAAAGTGACAGTGTGTAAAGATGTAACTCTGTAATATCCGTGGCCAGCTCAGCTCTTCTATATATTATACTATACATTGTGCAGGGCCTGGTGAGTTTCTCCTGCTAGAAGAACAGAGTTGGTCCTGTATAATGCATTGTTATAAAGTGACAGTGTGTAAAGATGTAACTCTGCATTATCCATGGCCAGCTGAACTCTTCTATATATTCCTCTATACATTGTGCAGGGTCTGGTGAGTTTCTCCTGCTAGAAGAACAGAGTTGCCCCTGTATAATGCATTGTTATAAAGTGACAGTGTGTAAAGATGTAACTCTGCATTATCCATGGCCAGCTGAGCTCTTCTATATATTCTTCTATACATTGTGCAGGGTCTGGAGAGTTTCTCCTGCTAGAAGAACAGAGTTGGCCCTGTATAATGCATTGCTATAAAGTGACAGTGTGTAAAAATGTAACTCTGTATTATCCATGGCCAGCTGAGCTCTTCTATATATTCTTCTATACATTGTGCAGAGTCTGGTGAGTTTCTCCTGCTAGAAGAACAGAGTTGGCCCTGTATAATGCATTGTTATAAAGTGACAGTGTGTAAAGATGTAACTCTGCATTATCCATGGCCAGCTGAGCTCTTCTATATATTCTTCTATACATTGTGCAGGGTCTGGTGAGTTTCTCCTGCTAGAAGAACAGAGTTGGCCCTGTATAATGCATTGTTATAAAGTGACAGTGTATAAAGATGTAACTCTGCAATATCCGTGGCCAGCTGAGCTCTTCTATATATTCTTCTATACATTGTGCAGGGTCTGGTGAGTTTCTCCTGCTAGAAGAATAGAGTTGGCCCTGTATAATGCATTGTTATAAAGTGACAGTGTGTAAAGATGTAACTCTGTAATATCCGTGGCCAGCTGAGCTCTTCTATATATTCTTCTATACATTGTGCAGGGTCTGGTGAGTTTCTCCTGCTAGAAGAACAGAGTTGGTCCTGTATAATGCATTGTTAGAAAGTGACAGTGTATAAAGATGTAACTCTGTAATATCCGTGGCCAGCTGAGCTCTTCTATATATTCTTCTATACATTGTGCAGGGTCTGGTGAGTTTCTCCTGCTAGAAGAACAGAGTTGGCCCTGTATAATGCATTGTTATAAAGTGACAGTGTGTAAAGATGTAACTCTGTAATATCCGTGGCCAGCTCAGCTCTTCTATATATTATACTATACATTGTGCAGGGTCTGGTGAGTTTCTCCTGCTAGAAGAACAGAGTTGGTCCTGTATAATGCATTGTTAGAAAGTGACAGTGTGTACAGATGTAACTCTGTAATATCCGTGGCCTCTGTGTCCTGAGATCCTGCACGTTTCGCCCTCCGCCCTGTGACATTTGCTTGTTTGGTAATCACAGCCTCTGCAATATTTAAGTTTACATTTAGAACAATTTATTCCTATCAGACACCAGTTAAAATGCTACATTAATACCACAGATGGACAGACAGCCATTGAGAAACTGAAGGGTAAATAAAGCATCGATTGTGACATTAGATTTCAAAGTAACATAAATTTAATAGTTTTTTCCAATCTAAACAGGTGTTAATTACTGTGAGACACAAATAACCAAACGAATGATGTAAAGATGTGACTCATACACAGCATTATCCATCGGATATACGTTGTGTAAGTAGAATAGCAGTAAATGCCTACATTAAGAGAAAGGAGTGGTATAAATGTGTCTGTGGGGACTCCCTGCTTATGACATCACCTTGTGACTGCAGAGAGAGACTCATGGTCAATGCAGCCGCCGGCACTGTCTCAGCATTGAGGCAGAGCAGAGAGTACACCTGCCTATAGCTGGAAGCATACATGATGTGTTTATTAAAGAGAAGGAAGTGAGGGTTGGTAAGATTGTATCCTTGGCTAAAGCTCCTCAATCTGTGACAGTCATGGGTTCATTTCTTCATTATACGCTTGTCCCCCGGAGCTCTGACTGACTGTATAATAAACTGAGAGCGATAACAAGTGATACCAGGGTGGGGGCGGGGGTAAATAGGGGGTAACTAAGATGAAAGAGAGAAGTAAACTGCTTGAGGGGCCTCAGGGTAAAATATCCAACTGACTCGGGACAACATAGTGAACTCAGCCATACGGCCCCCCTATCATCCTACTGATACCCAAACATTGCCACGCTGCACTCACTGCACCCCTATCATCCTACTGATACCCAAACATTGCCACGCTGCACTCACTGCCCCCTATCATCCTACTGATACCCAAACATTGCCACGCTGCACTCACTGCACCCCTATCATCCTACTGATACCCAAACATTGCCACGCTGCACTCACTGCACCCCTATCATCCTACTGATACCCAAACATTGCCACGCTGCACTCACTGCACCCCTATCATCCTACTGATACCCAAACATTGCCACGCTGCACTCACTGCCCCCCTATCATCCTACTGATACCCAAACATTGCCACGCTGCACTCACTGCACCCCTATCATCCTACTGATACCCAAACATTGCCACGTTGCACTCACTGCACCCCTATCATCCTACTGATACCCAAACATTGCCACGCTGCACTCACTGCACCCCTATCATCCTACTGATACCCAAACATTGCAACGCTGCACTCACTGCACCCCTATCATCCTACTGATACCCAAACATTGCCACGCTGCACTCACTGCACCCCTATCATCCTACTGATACCCAAACATTGCCACGCTGCACTCACTGCACCCCTATCATCCTACTGATACCCAAACATTGCCACGCTGCACTCACTGCACCCACTGCACCCCTATCACCCCTATTTTGTAATAAAGATGGTAAAATAAATTGAAACAGCAGCATTACAAGTTCCTTTTATTTTAGTTAAAGGGCCAGTAATATTTTTTTATTGAAACCTATAAAATGAAATAAACAAAACTACAATGAAATAGTCGTATACACTGAACCCGAGTGACCCACTAACAGTATATAAACTTCACCAAAGAGAACCAGAAAGTAGAATAATATACTCGTATCCACATGAAAAAAGAAATAGAGAAAAACCTATAATGGGAGAAACCAGGGGACATAAAACACACAAAACCCCAAAGCCTTCCACTCGAGGATATCACCATCTGATATATGTAACGCCCGTGGGCAGAATCGTCCTGCTGACCTGACCGCCAAGGATTCTGGGAAATGGTGTACATGACTCTCGTCACATACAGATACTCAGCCGCAAACAACACAAAGGAACCAGTAACAAAAGGAACAAAAACAACCAAAAGTGGCTCCTTTATTGAGTTAATTGGACAGAGACACAGTAACAAGTAAAGACTTCAATAAGAAATGAACAATCGCTCAGGAGATTCAAACTCTTTTATGGTCCTTTGCCAGGGAGATCCTCTGTATTGGACCAGTGATTAGTGACCTGTATTCAGTGGTGTATCTTGGGTTTAAGCTGCCCTAGGCAGACAAAATTCGGGCACCCCCCACCCATGCTGCACACGCACAACATGCTCCATAACCCACATCACCCCATTACATGACCCCATCACCCCCATTACATGCCCCATCACATGCCTCCATCACCCCCATTATATGCCCCCATCACCCCATTGCATGCCTCCACCACCCCAATTACATGCCCCATTACATGCCTCCATCACCCCCATTAAACTCCTGTATTAACCTCTACCACTTCTACTGGAAGACTATTCCATACATCCACTACCCTCTCAGTAATGTAATACTTTCATTAGTCCCTGGCCTTATCTTATATCTAGGATAGCCTTATACCTATCCCATGCATGCTTAAACTCCCTCACTGTATTAACCTCTACCACTTCTACTAGAAGACTATTCCATGCATCCACTACCCTCTCAGTAATGTAATACTTTCATTAGTCCCTGACCTTATCTTATATCTAGGATAGCCTTATACCTATCCCACGCATGCTTAAACTCCTTCACTGTATTAACCTCTACCACTTCTACTGGAAGAGTATTCCATGCATCCACTACCCTCTCAGCAATGTAATACTTTCATTAGTCCCTGGCCTTATCTTATATCTAGGATAGCCTTATACCTATCCCACGCATGCTTAAACTCCTTCACTGTATTAACCTCTACCACTTCTACTGGAAGACTATTCCATACATCCACTACCCTCTCAGTAAAGTAATACTTTCTTTAGTCCCTGACCTTATCTTATATCTAGGATAGCCTTATACCTATCCCACACATGCTTAAACTCCTTCACTGTATTAACCTCTACCACTTCTACTGGAAGACTATTCCATGCATCCACTACCCTCTCAGTAATGTAATCCTTTCATTAGTCCCTGGCCTTATCTTATATCTAGGATAGCCTTATACCTATCCCATGCATGCTTAAACTCCAACACTGTATTAACATCTACCACTTCTACTGGAAGACTATTCCATACATCCACTACCCTCTCAGTAATATAATACTTTCATTAGACCCTGGCCTTATCTTATATCTAGGATTGCCTTCTACCTATCCCATGCATGCTTAAACTCCTTCACTGTATTAACCTCTACCACTTCTACTGGAAGACTATTCCATGCACCTACTACCCTCTCAGTGATGTAATACTTTCATTAGTCCCTGGCCTCATTTCTAGGATAGCCTTATACCTATCCCTTCCCTGTAGTAACCTCTACCATTTGGTGTATTTTGCACACTGTGCGTGGTGTGTGTGCAGCTGAGCCAGTGTGACCAGTAATTTCCCACTGTAACTCTGGTTTTTCCAGACAGATTCTTTGTCATGGGATAATTCTCTGATTTACTGGAAGATTCCCTAATATGTGTGTCTAATTCCTGCCCCCAAACAGGACATGCAGGCAAGGGACAGGGGGATACGTGACAGACTAACTCTCCCTACAGGCAGAGTAAAAAGTCCAATCTGCCTCACAATATGGGGAAACACAGCCCAATAATGCATTGAGATAAAATGGGCGGAGTCACGTGACGCCACATGATGTCATGCCATGTGACCCCGGGAGAATGAGCCCCAGCGTTCCCAGTACTGATACCAAGTGTCTGAAGAACAATTCTGCTCTTTTACACTGTATATGTCTGATGGGACAGACACAATGCTGCCTGCGCGCAGTGCTGAGAATACTGTACATAGACAGTATTAATGCCGGGACAGATACAATGCTGCCTGCGCGCAGTGCTGAGCATACTGTACATAGACAGTATTAATACTGGGACAGACACAATGCTGCCTGCGCGCAGTGCTGAGAATACTGTACATAGACACAATGCTGCCTGCGCGCAGTGCTGAGCATACTGTACATAGACACAATGCTGCCTGCGCGCAGTGCTGACCATACTGTACATACACAGTATTAATGCCGGGACAGACACAATGCTGCCTGCGCGCAGTGCTGAGCATACTGTACATAGACGGGATTAATGCCGGGACAGACACAATGCTGCCTGCGCGCAGTGCTGAGCATACTGTAGACAGACAGTATTAATCGCAAGACAGACACAATGCTGCCTGCGCGCAGTGCTGAACATACTGTACATAGACAGTATTAATGCCGGGACAGACACAATGCTGCCTGCGCGCAGTGCTGAGCATACTGTACATAGACAGTATTAATACCAGGACAGACACAATGCTGCCTGCGTGCAGTGCTGAGCATACTGTACATAGACATTATTAATACCAGGACAGACACAATGCTGCCTGCGCGCAGTGCTGAGCATACTGTACATAGACAGTATTAATACCAGGACAGACACAATGCTGCCTGCGCGCAGTGCTGAGCATACTGTACATAGACGGTATTAATGCCAGGACAGACACAATGCTGCCTGCGCGCAGTGCTGAGCATACTGTACATAGACAGTTTTAATACCAGGACAGACACAATGCTGCCTGCGCGCAGTGCTGAGCATACTGTACATAGACAGTTTTAATACCAGGACAGACACAATGCTGCCTGCGCGCAGTGCTGAGCATACTGTACTTAACCGTATGGATATTATTAATTAGACAGGATTGGGCAGAGTAGACGGCTGAATGGTTCTGCCACTGTGACCGTCTATGATTCTGTGTATTATGCAATCATTAACTGGTGATGATTAATATAAACTGATATATTAAATAATTTGTTGGGTTATAACCTGTGTCTCTCGCATTGAGAAGTCTCCATGTGCTGACGTCACATGACTAATTTGCAGGTGATTGAGGTCAGAACTGGTCAGACCACTCCTGGCTCTATAAACCCAGCTTCTCAGATCCTCGCATCATGTCCTCAGAGGTCCAGCCAAGAGACAGGAACATCCTGAAGATGACTGTGTTTGTCCTGCTCCTTCTACTGCAAAGTAAGAAACACCTCTCACCAATATCAGGTCATAGGGGAGACCCCAAGGGCCCCTCGGGTGGGTAACCCACAGATGATGCATTGGGATGATTGTACCAATTCTCTGGGTGATGCCTTGTCATTTTATAGTAAGACATGCTTTTGGGTTTGTACTAATTGACCTGTTTTTCCATGAGAGAGGCCAGTGGCAAAGGAATTTCAAACTTAAGAGTTAGAAAAATTCCCCGAATTCAGAGTCGAATTTCTGCTACTTTGTCCTTAATTTGTGGAATTCCCTTTTCAGCTCCCAGTACTTCCCTCTTTCAGGAATAAAGCCCTTAATATATTATTTTATATATATATATTTGTTTATTGTTATGTTGTGTCTCTGGTTCTATATTCACAATCTACTGTAATAAGCCAAATATTGGGGATTTGGGATTTATTTACACCTCCCAATCACCAAGCTTCTGACTCTATCTGCTAGGATGGCACAGCTGCTCCCTTCACCTGAACTTTATCTCGTTCACTCTTCTGCTGATGCATTTCTGCTAGAATTAATTAATCTCTATTTCTCTTCAGTGCTCCAGGGAAAAACGGCCACACCAGGTAACGTAACTGAATTATTCTATAATGAGTTGTCTAAATGTTGTTGTGTTTTTTTTTGTTTTGTTTTTTTAATTAATTATTGTGAATGTAGATGATAATTAGGGAAAGTGTTTGGAAACAAAGAGACCAGTCTCCATTCCCATTATTCTCCTGAAAATGCTGCTCATATATTTAACAATACAATCAGTATGGGGCAGTTTTTAGGGGCCTGATAGATTTTGGAGACTCTCTGTATTTATAGTGCATTTACATTATGCTGTGCTATTGTGATTAATGGTCTATATTTATTATATAGTAGTGAACTGTAATATTATGTTGGTGAGTGGTGACTTTTTGGGGGTTTGGGAGATAGATTCACCAATATTTAAAAACTTAACTTTGATTGAAGTAGTAAAAAAAAAAAAAAAAAAAAAAAAAAAAAAAAAGTAGTTAAACAATCTAAATAAAACCAGTGAATGTGTGATTAGGTACAATGAATACAAATATTTATTAAAACCAGAAAGTGGTTGTGGTTTGTTTATTTATAAGATTTATTAATTTAATTTCAGAGCAGTTTGAATTGTGTTATATATGTATATGTTCAAAAATGTAACAGAATGTCACACATATGCATGAAATAATATTGAGCTAGGTGATTTAGACAAAGGTTGTTATAAATGGTACTTGTAACGGACCGTCTACCGGACGAAGTAGACCCTCTGTCCGTTGTGTGAAATCACCTCCTAAGCCCCCAATTAAAGCTCAGCATTCACCCAGTAAGTCTTTCCTGGACCCTTGCTCTTTGTACCCAAATAGACAGGACATCTAGCAGTTAGGTACAGCAAGATTGAACTACTTTATTTGACAAACAACACAGACTTATAAAAGACATACACATGACATCACAGACATTAGTATACAATGGGGGGATGGAACTAAACATAGATCTCCAACTAACTGGGGCTAGGAAAACATTAGACATTGAGACTGCAAACCAAATAGGAATTAACATAGAGTGAGTAGACCTAATTACAATACACACAGTAATGTACACAACATAATCAGTTTACCAGTTAATCCAGTTACTACAGAACAATGGATGTTGGAGTAAACTATTGGAGTCACTGTCACATTATAAACCTTCAGAGTGGTCTACTAACAGAATTAAACATTACACATAAACCAATACACTAACAGAATATAACTAACTAACAACATTAAAGTGTAGAGTTATGGTACATAAGCCAGGGTCCATAATCTACAGGGAGGTGTTTGGCCCTCAGGCCCCTCCAAGACCCCCAGTCAGGCAGGCTGTCAGAATTCACTTCACGACAGTACTTATTATACAAAAATCAGGAAACCCAAGATATTATAAAACTAAGGATCAAGTTTTTATTTTGAGTTACAAATGGATCCGGTGAATATATTTGTAACCAACAAATGTCACTGTTAAATTGTAACAATATAATATATCTGGAGCCTGAGGAAGTGGTATATACAGGAAATAGATGAGGTCCTTATAATAAATCTTGACTCTGATTGGTCAATGAGTTTCTGTAGCTAGACATGTGTTTTGTTAGTCATGTCTGTCTGTCCCATTGCATTTATCTTCTTTTATCATCTTCCAGTGTGCGGGAAACAACTGCTCGCCAATCGGATTGTGGGAGGGGTTGACACACATAAAGGGGAGTGGCCTTGGCAAGTGAGCTTGCAAACAGATGGCATGCACATATGTGGAGGCAGCCTCATCGCAGAGTCCTGGGTTCTCTTGGCTGCTCACTGCTTTGAAGTGTAAGCTTACCATACCTTATAAAAAATACTACCCCTGCAGGGTATCTCTCTCTCCTGCGGGGTATCTCTCTCTCCTGCGGGGTATCTCTCTCTCCTGCGGGGTATCTCACTCTCCTGCGGGGTATCTCACTCTCCTGCGGGGTATCTCACTATGCTGCACCTCGTTTCCGATGCCTGCAGAGTATCTCACTCTCCTGCAGAGTATCTCTCTCCTGCACCTCGTTTCTCATGCCTGCAGAGTATCTCACTCTCCTGCACCTCGTTTCTCATGCCTGCAGTGTATCTCACTCTCCTGCAGGGTATCTCACTCTCCTGCACCTCGTTTCTCATGCCTGCAGTGTATCTCACTCTCCTGCAGGGTATCTCACTCTCCTGCACCTCGTTTCCGATGCCTGCAGAGTATCTCACTCTCCTGCACCTCGTTTCCGATGCCTGCAGAGTATCTCACTCTCCTGCAGAGTATCTCACTCTCCTGCACCTCGTTTCTCATGCCTGCAGAGTATCTCACTCTCCTGCACCTCGTTTCCGATGCCTGCAGAGTATCTCACTATGCTGCACCTCGTTCCGATGCCTGCAGAGTATCTCACTCTCCTGCACCTCGTTTCTCATGCCTGCAGTGTATCTCACTCTCCTGCACCTCGTTTCTCATGCCTGCAGAGTATCTCTCTCCTGCACCTCGTTTCTCATGCCTGCAGTGTATCTCACTCTCCTGCAGTGTATCTCACTCTCCTGCACCTCGTTTCCGATGCCTGCAGAGTATCTCACTATGCTGCACCTCGTTCCGATGCCTGCAGAGTATCTCACTCTCCTGCACCTCGTTTCCGATGCCTGCAGTGTATCTCACTCTCCTGCACCTCGTTTCTCATGCCTGCAGTGTATCTCACTCTCCTGCACCTCGTTTCTCATGCCTGCAGAGTATCTCTCTCCTGCACCTCGTTTCTCATGCCTGCAGAGTATCTCTCTCCTGCACCTCGTTTCTCATGCCTGCAGTGTATCTCACTCTCCTGCAGTGTATCTCACTATGCTGCACCTCGTTTCCGATGCCTGCAGAGTATCTCACTCTCCTGCACCTCGTTTCTCATGCCTGCAGAGTATCTCACTCTCCTGCAGTGTATCTCACTATGCTGCACCTCGTTTCCGATGCCTGCAGAGTATCTCACTCTCCTGCACCTCGTTTCTCATGCCTGCAGAGTATCTCACTATGCTGCACCTCGTTCCGATGCCTGCAGTGTATCTCACTATGCTGCACCTCGTTTCTCATGCCTGCAGTGTATCTCACTCTCCTGCACCTCGTTTCCGATGCCTGCAGAGTATCTCACTCTCCTGCACCTCGTTTCTCATGCCTGCAGAGTATCTCTCTCCTGCACCTCGTTTCTCATGCCTGCAGTGTATCTCACTCTCCTGCAGTGTATCTCACTATGCTGCACCTCGTTTCCGATGCCTGCAGAGTATCTCACTCTCCTGCACCTCGTTTCTCATGCCTGCAGAGTATCTCTCTCCTGCACCTCGTTTCTCATGCCTGCAGAGTATCTCTCTCCTGCACCTCGTTTCTCATGCCTGCAGAGTATCTCACTATGCTGCACCTCGTTTCTCATGCCTGCAGTGTATCTCACTCTCCTGCACCTCGTTTCCGATGCCTGCAGAGTATCTCACTCTCCTGCACCTCGTTTCTCATGCCTGCAGAGTATCTCTCTCCTGCACCTCGTTTCTCATGCCTGCAGAGTATCTCACTATGCTGCACCTCGTTCCGATGCCTGCAGTGTATCTCACTATGCTGCACCTCGTTTCTCATGCCTGCAGTGTATCTCACTCTCCTGCACCTCGTTTCCGATGCCTGCAGAGTATCTCACTCTCCTGCACCTCGTTTCTCATGCCTGCAGAGTATCTCACTATGCTGCACCTCGTTCCGATGCCTGCAGTGTATCTCACTATGCTGCACCTCGTTTCTCATGCCTGCAGTGTATCTCACTCTCCTGCACCTCGTTTCCGATGCCTGCAGAGTATCTCACTCTCCTGCACCTCGTTTCTCATGCCTGCAGAGTATCTCACTCTCCTGCACCTCGTTTCGATGCCTGCAGAGTATCTCACTATGCTGCACCTCGTTTCGATGCCTGCAGAGTATCTCACTATGCTGCACCTCGTTTCGATGCCTGCAGAGTATCTCACTATGCTGCACCTCGTTTCGATGCCTGCAGAGTATCTCACTATGCTGCACCTCGTTTCGATGCCTGCAGAGTATCTCACTATGCTGCACCTCGTTTCTCATGCCTGCAGAGTATCTCACTATGCTGCACCTCGTTTCGATGCCTGCAGAGTATCTCACTATGCTGCACCTCGTTTCTCATGCCTGCAGAGTATCTCACTATGCTGCACCTCGTTTCGATGCCTGCAGAGTATCTCACCTCCTGTTTCTCTGTTCCCAGACCAGACCAGCCTGAGTTGTACACAGTGTACCTTGGTGTGTTCCAGCTGTCAAACCTCAGTGACCCCAATGTCGTGTCCGTGGGGGTGAAACAGATCATTATAAATGCTGATTACACAGAGGAGGGGTCCAGTGGTGATATCGCTCTGATTCAGTTGCAGAGTCCTGTGCAATACACTCCTTTCATCCTACCTGTCTGCCTCCCCTCCTCGTCACTCACACTGCCCCCCGGGACCCTGTGTTGGGTGACGGGCTGGGGGGACATTGAAAGTGGAGGTGAGTCAGTAACACGCAGGGGGCTGGAGGTTGGAGATGACTGTCAGTCCTATCATCCTCCTGTATCTCACTGAATCTCTCTCTCATTCCCACAGTTGCTCTAAGTTCCCCAAAAACCCTCCAGGAGGTGGAAGTCACTCTGATTGCCAGAAACACGTGTGAATCTATGTATCAATCCAGCCTGGGATATAATCCTAAATTCCACCTTATCCAGGAGGACATGATCTGCGCCGGGTACAAGAAGGGAGGAAAGGATGCTTGTCAGGTATGCAGACAGTCAGTCTTATATTAACATGGACTCACTAACTGGTATATCTGTCTGTCTGTCGGCCTATTTCTGTCTCTGTCTTACTTTCTGTCTGTCTCTATTTGTCCGTCTGTGTCTCTGTCTGTCTCTTTCTGTCTGAGGGATCCCTTTGTACAAGTCTTTCCCTTGCTCCCTCGGTTCTCCCTTTTAAGACGTGTAGAGATGGGCTGTGGCTCTTTACTGATAAGACACCTTTATTTTAACACAGGGAGACTCTGGCGGACCCCTCATATACAGCCACAATAATATCTGGCTCCAGGTGGGAATCATTAGCTGGGGGGTGGGCTGTGCTAACCCCAATAATCCAGGCGTCTACACCAGAGTCCAGAGCTACAATACCTGGATACAGCACTACGTGCCTTCCATCAGCTTCAGTAATGGTGGCCAAGTCCAAACACAAAGTCTTCTTCTGAACACAACCGATACCCATGTAATAACCCTGACAAGTAGTCTGCGTGATACAGCCAACAGAAGCTCCTCTGCCATCGCCAAAAATACCTCCTCTACCATCGCCAAAGATACCTCCTCTGCCACCGCCAACAGAACCTCCTCTACCATCGCCAAAGATACCTCCTCTGCCACCGCCAACAGAACCTCCTCTACCATCGCCAAAGATACCTCCTCTGCCACCGCCAACAGAACCTCCTCTACCATCACCAAAGATACCTCCTCTGCCACCGCCAACAGAACCTCCTCTACCATCGCCAAAGATACCTCCTCTGCCATCGCCAACGAAAGCTTATCTGCCAACAACTCTTCTGCCATTGCAGGCTATGAAGGCTCTTCATCATCTTCTGGCCAGGAAAGGGAGAATCTATCATTGGATAATGGGGCTGGTACCCACACATTACCCATGATCTGCCTAGTACTGACTCTTATAAATCTATGGGCCAACCTTGTTTGGTGAGGTCTACGGTACAGCCTCATTACACCAAGTCAAGGTCAATACTGAGTATGCGGAGATTATTGCAAAATACTACAGCTTTAAACCCAAGAGACACATTTTGGACCCAATGTGAGGTCATTAGTGTCTACCATGAAGCTGGTCTTTGTGGTGAGGGAGAGGTTTGGCTCGCTAGTTCACCATTTAAAAGATTTATTGACATAAAAATAAAAAAATAAAAATTCTGTTTAATTGAAAGATTGCATCAAGTGTAGACATTTTATCAGAGGAGGACATGTTGTCAGATCTTCCTTCATCCAACAAAAGATTGTAAGCAACATGTCTGCCCTGTGCTAGAGCTCTAGGAAGCAAATTGGTTTCAATAAAATGTGCTTTATTTATATTTTATCATTAAAACATTTAACATTTCTGCATTTGATGCAATCTTTCAGTTAAACAAACCTTGACATTTTTTTTCCATCAATTGTCCTTGAAAAATGACATATATATATATATATATATATATATATATATATATATATATATGTATATATATATGTGTGTGTGTTTTTATTTTAAAATCACACATAGGATCTTGTGAGATTTACTGGTTTTTATCCTTTAACCTTGGTAAAACACACTAGTCTATTTAATTATTCCCCTGATTTACTATACTTTGTTTAACCCTTTAAAGGACAAGGGGATTTTTAGATTAAATATGTTTAAATGTAATACAAACTATATATTTTATTTTTAAGTAAACAGGGCTTTCCTATACCATATTTATTCTAATAAATGAGTTTAAAATGATTATTTGTTTTTAAATGGCCACACCCCTTGTTTACATTCCGGATGTGAGATGGTCATGTGTTATTAAGGGGTTAAAACAAATGTATATGAAAAATCGATTTTCCTTTTATTTTAATTTATAGTAACAGGTGTTTGTTTGTTTTTAACTATTTCTAAACACTTGTTTTTACTTTATCTCCGACTATTTTAATACCGGTTGTACATTGATCGGTTCAAAATAAAAGGAACGAGAAAAATAAATAAATTCTACCTTGTTCATATCTTTTTATTTCATTTGAAAATAATCCTGTTTTTATAACGACGCCACTAATAATTGTGTTAGTTGAAATGGGGAGTAACAGGCCAACTGTGGAACAGGAGGGAACCAGTAGACCAAGAAGGGATCTAATATCTCTGGAGTCGATTCACTAAAGTCCAAGATTGGACTCGTTATACGTTATAAATATTGAATCCCAAACTATCCCCCGTTTCCAAAATAGTACCAGCGTTACGGTTGTCCCAGGCTTGCTGGGAGCTTTGGATACCCGGGTTCCCGAATCCAGTGAGACGAACGCTGTTTCAACGCTGTGTGGTAACATCCCACTAGCTACGGCACCGCTAGGATACTCTTCCCTACCAAACGAGTCGGGGCTGCGATTTGAGGGTTACACGAACACACCTTTAATGGCTCCCGGTGGGACAATTTATACAGCCTTACAGACCACGGGACAGCCCCCTCCCCCCTGAAGGTACACAGGACAATCACATTCTATCCAATGGACACACAGTGCAACATCTGAAAACATCCCTGCCTAGCTGGGAGATAATTGGCTTTAACGGTTCCAATAACCTAATTATCTCCGAGCACATGGAACTACTGCATTTTACACCCATAAAGGAAATAAACACATAAAAACATATACCTTTGTCATTTTAAGATGAACATAGGTCATGTGACCATTCGCCAGACGCTCAGGTCTGAGCGCACAAGATGTACGCATTGCGCTCCGATCTCACGAACGATGTGCCAGAGTAATTAATATCTTATTACCCATAATGTGGTTCTCTCTCTTTTGACCAATTATGAGAATACATCCTTTCCATTGGCTGACATTTTCGGTAAGAGAAAAAAAATTATGAAATCTAGAACAAAACGCAGATGGAGTTTATTTCAGAGAAAGTGGACACTTTATAAAATGTTATATATATATATATATATATATATATATATATTACTAGTATTTATTTAATGCATCTTAAAAACATTCAATAAAAATAAAATAAAAAAACACACAACTAAAATATCTTTACTAAAGCAGAGAAGAGGACGAACCCAGGGGAGACGCAGGCAAAATACACAAATTGGTTCACTAGGTGAAGAGATCACAGTGTAACGGTTATTGGGGAACTAAACTTTGGGATATAGTGTCCAAATAGATCTCTGTTCTCATAAGCAAGTGGAAACATAATATTTTGTGTAGCTATTACTCTTAATGTGCCCTGTAACCTTTATACAAAGCATTAAAAAAAAAAAAAAAAAAAGTTTTTTTCTTTTTAAAAAAAGAGACATATTGATAATGAATGGTTGTTCTAAGTGAGCAGAGAATTTCCCCAGAGCAATCTAGGAATACAATGATTAAAAATCCTAAAAATGGCAGGGAAAAAACAATCAAGGATACAAAATGTAACCAAAATAAATTAAACTTTTTTGTACATGAAAAGGCAGCACTTAGAGGACAACAGTCTGCTAAAAAATAATTCCTGTTTAATGCAAAGAGTGTATAAGATGGAGATCCCAGTAAGGTTTTAAGATCCAGACTCAGTCACCAGTGTAGGAATAAGGTGAGGCCTAGTAGAAGCAGCGAAATGCGTGGGACATACGAAGAGGAGAGGATATTTGTCGTTGCTCTATAGGATGTAAGCCATGGATGATATTTGGACACCAAAGTGTAAACTCCAGGTCTGTTGGGCAGTGCGCACTCATCTCCCCAGCTGACCAGCCCAACTTGATACCAGACCCCCTGCAGGTTACAGACCAGTGGTCCTCCGGAGTCACCCTGGAACAAAACAAGGATTCTGACCAACATGTCCACCAACAGACAAAAGGAAGCATGGAGGTCCACCAAGGGAGACAGCGTATTGTTCTATAGCACCACTGCATGCCAGAGAGCATACTGTGTTTATATTCACCTGGCAGGAGTCTTTCTTTCCAGACTTGTACCCGGCGCAGATCTGGTCTTCCTGGATCATGGGGACGGTGGGAGGCAGCATGGAGTTTATGTGGTACATCTTAATACAGGTTTCTCTGCTGATAAGCTCAATCTTCACCTCCTGGAGGGTTTCAGGGTATGGGAGGCTTGCTAGGGAGAGAAAACAAAATCAGAAATGTCTTTAAAAATTGTCCTGATAATCCATTTACTTGCAATCCTTCTCATAGACACAGGATGAACATCAATGAATAAACAATCAGAACCGAGCTCCACAGCAATAAGACACAGTAATGTGCGGCGTGTATCACAGTAATGGGCAGCGTGTGAGTGTATCACAGTAATGGGCAGCGTGTGAGTGTATCACAGTAATGGGCAGCGTGTGAGTGTATCACAGTAATGTGCGGCGTGTGAGTGTGTCACAGTAATGTGCGGCGTGTGAGTGTGTCACAGTAATGTGCGGCGTGTGAGTGTGTCACAGTAATGTGCAGCGTGTGAGTGTATCCCAGTAATGGGCAGCGTGTGTGTGTATCCCAGTAATGGGCAGCGTGTGTGTGTATCCCAGTAATGGGCAGCGTGTGAGTGTATCACAGTAATGTGCAGCGTGTGAGTGTATCACAGTAAGGGGCAGCGTGTGAGTGTATCACAGTAATGTGCAGTGTGTGAGTGTATCACAGTAATGTGCAGTGTGTGAGTATCACAGTAATGGGCAGCGTGTGAGTGTATCAAAGTAATGGGCGGCGTGTGAGTGTATCCCAGTAATGGGCAGCGTGTGAGTGTATCCCAGTAATGGGCAGTGTGTGAGTGTATCCCAGTAATGGGCAGTGTGTGAGTGTATCCCAGTAATGTGCAGTGTGTGAGTGTATCACAGTAATGTGCAGCGTGTATCACAGTAATGGGCAGTGTGTGAGTGTATCACAGTAATGTGCAGCGTGTATCACAGTAATGGGCAGTGTGTGAGTGTATCACAGTAATGTGCAGCGTGTATCACAGTAATGGGCAGTGTGTGAGTGTATCACAGTAATGTGCAGTGTGTGAGTGTATCACAGTAATGGGCGGCGTGTATCACAGTAATGTGCAGCGTGTGAGTGTATCACAGTAATGTGCAGCGTGTGAGTGTATCACAGTAATGTGCAGCGTGTGAGTGTATCACAGTAATGTGCAGCGTGTATCACAGTAATGTGCAGCGTGTATCACAGTAATGTGCAGCGTGTATCACAGTAATGTGCAGCGTGTATCACAGTAATGTGCAGCGTGTATCACAGTAATGTGCAGCGTGTATCACAGTAATGTGCAGCGTGTATCACAGTAATGTGCGGTGTGTGAGTGTATCACAGTAATGTGCGGTGTGTGAGTGTATCACAGTAATGTGCAGCGTGTGAGTGTATCACAGTAATGTGCGGTGTGTGAGTGTATCACAGTAATGTGCAGCGTGTGAGTGTATCACAGTAATGTGCAGCGTGTGAGTGTATCACAGTAATGTGCAGCGTGTGAGTGTATCACAGTAATGTGCAGTGTGTGAGTGTATCACAGTAATGTGCAGCGTGTGAGTGTATCACAGTAATGTGCAGCGTGTGAGTGTATCACAGTAATGTGCAGCGTGTATCACAGTAATGTGCAGCGTGTGAGTGTATCACAGTAATGTGCAGCGTGTATCACAGTAATGTGCAGTGTGTGAGTGTATCACAGTAATGTGCAGTGTGTGAGTGTATCACAGTAATGTGAAGCGTGTGAGTGTATCACAGTAATGTGCAGTGTGTGAGTGTATCACAGTAAGGGGCAGCGTGTGAGTGTATCACAGTAATGGGCAGTGTGTGAGTGTATCACAGTAATGGGCAGTGTGTGAGTGTATCACAGTAATGTGCAGTTTGTGAGTGTATCACAGTAATGTGCAGTGTGTGAGTGTATCACAGTAATGTGCGGTGTGTGAGTGTATCACAGTAATGTGCAGCGTGTGAGTGTATCACAGTAATGTGCGGTGTGTGAGTGTATCACAGTAATGTGAAGCGTGTGAGTGTATCACAGTAATGTGCAGTGTGTGAGTGTATCACAGTAAGGGGCAGCGTGTGAGTGTATCACAGTAATGGGCAGTGTGTGAGTGTATCACAGTAATGGGCAGTGTGTGAGTGTATCACAGTAATGTGCAGTTTGTGAGTGTATCACAGTAATGTGCAGTGTGTGAGTGTATCACAGTAATGTGCAGTGTGTGAGTGTATCACAGTAATGTGCAGCGTGTGAGTGTATCACAGTAATGTGCAGTGTGTGAGTGTATCACAGTAATGTGCAGCGTGTGAGTGTATCACAGTAATGTGCAGTGTGTGAGTGTATCCCAGTAATGGGCAGCGTGTGAGTGTATCCCAGTAATTGGCAGCGTGTGAGTGTATCCCAGTAAGGGGCAGCGTGTGAGTGTATCACAGTAAGGGGCAGCGTGTGAGTGTATCACAGTAAGAGGCAGCGTGTGAGTGTATCACAGTAAGGGGCAGCGTGTGAGTGTATCACAGTAAGGGGCAGCGTGTGAGTGTATCACAGTAATGTGCAGCGTGTGAGTGTATCACAGTAATGTGCAGCGTGTGAGTATATCACAGTAATGTGCAGCGTGTGAGTGTATCTCAGTAATGTGCAGTGTGTGAGTGTATCACAGTAATGTGCAGTGTGTGAGTGTATCACAGTAATGTGCAGTGTGTGAGTGTATCACAGTAATGTGCAGTGTGTGAGTGTATCACAGTAATGTGCAGCGTGTGAGTGTATCACAGTAATGTGCAGCGTGTGAGTGTATCACAGTAATGTGCAGCGTGTGAGTATATCACAGTAATGTGCAGCGTGTGAGTGTATCACAGTAATGTGCAGTGTGTGAGTGTATCACAGTAATGTGCAGTATGTGAGTGTATCACAGTAATGTGCAGCATGTGAGTGTATCACAGTAATGTGCAGTGTGTGAGTGTATCACTGTAATGTGCAGTGTGTGAGTGTATCACAGTAATGTGCAGCGTGTGAGTATATCACAGTAATGTCCTTTCCAGACTCACCTCCATACTGTACGTTACCCCACCCAGTAACCCAACACTCCATGCCGGGCTGGAAGAGAGTGGCTGCTGACGTCAGACAGACAGGTTGGATGAAATTGTTGAAGGTGACTGTTGAAGACAGTTTGATGAGAGCAATGTCACCATCGGAGCCTGTGCCACTGTAAGCAGAGTCCAGAATAACCTGCTGCACATTAAATGACTCCTCATTACGGCTGGGCTGAAAGATCTTATACACGCCGACATACACTTTGTATGAAGAGGGCTTTAATGAGCTGTATAGAGAGAGAGACGGGGGTCATAGTCATTATAGAGCCAAAAATAAACAGTTTCACAGTTGACTCAGGTCGGTCTGGTTTTCGACATTGCAACGCTGCCTCCAAATTGCAGATTAATTGGAATCACATCAGTTCAAGTTACTCAGGAAGCCCCCCGATCTGCCCCGAATGTGTCCATAATTCAGACATCATAGACAATTTCAGAAATATATATATAAATAAAAATAAAGCTCAGAAAAAAAACCTGGTACATCAAATAAAAATATAGAATATTAGCACAAAACATTAAAATTTAAAATTGCACACACACACACACACACACACACAATATATTATATATATATGTCTGCAGAGACACTTGTGAGGGGAGATCGTTTTTTAATACCTTTAAAAATGTGGCATTTATTTGTTCTGTTTTCTTAGTTTTTGCAGTACTTAACGTGGATGAGAAAAAAACAATAAAAAACTAAAACACTTTTGTAGGATTTTTGCAGATTACTTCCAATGAGCTACGATGTGCAGACAAAAAAAGGGTTTTGTGTATAAAGGACAATTCGAAAAGTGGTCCACTCCCCACTGGAACCAACTGAGCACCCCCCCAAATTAGCATGGGATCCAATCGAGCAAACCCCCAATTCAGCACGGGAACCAATCAAGCCCCCCCAAGTTAGCATGAAAACAAACAGAGCACCCCTCAAATTGAGTGCCCCCAAAGTCAGCACAAAAAGAAGGTTCGGGATTAGTATAGGGGGTCGGGATTAGTATAGGGTCCAGGATTAGTATAGGGGTCCAGGATTAGTATAGGGGGTCCAGGATTAGTATAGGGGGTCCAGGATTAGTATAGGGGGTCCAGGATTAGTATAGGGGGTCCAGGATTAGTATAGGGGTCCAGGATTAGTGGCTTAGTAATAAAGGATAGTATTAGTGTATGTCACTGCTTTCTTGCTCCTGGTTGTTACCCTGGATGTATTATTGACTAGCTCTGTGGGGCCCCACGAACTTGTCACCACCCAGTGCCTTTGCCTGGTACACACTTTGGCAGGGACTTGAGGCACTCATTCAGTGCAGCAAGACTTTCAACACAAGGTGCCCAGGCAAAGCTATTCCAAGTAGTGTGTGCAATTCTTTGTTTTGAGGCGTTAAGAAATGTTATTATACGTTAGTGTTGAAATGTGAACTTATCTAATCAAGGCGTGTTTACCGTCCTCTGAGCCATATTTTGTCTATTGTAGTCTAGATATCTGTATCTTAGTGTCATGCTTAATTATGTTAAGTCATACTGTATTTAATTACACTTTTTAAATTAGGTTTTCTATTTGAGACTTATTATAATTAGTTTCCCCTGTGCCTCATGTGTCATGTTTGTCTGTATATACGTCTGTGCTGTCTTCACAAATAAAGTCCTTGTTCATTCTTGCCGTACCTAACTGCTAGTGATCCTGTCTGCTGTTTGGGTACAAAGAGCAAGGTTCCAGGAAATACTTGCTGGGGGAGTAATTGGGGACTAAGGAGGGGATTTCACACAACTGGCAGAGGTGCTACCGGCCTTGGGTAGCTGTCCCGTTACAGGAGGGTCCCACAATCAGCATGGAAACCAAAAGAAAAGGTTCCTGCTGATTACATCACCTTTAGATCTCTGCTGCAGAGATTTGCTCTCTTTAGATCACCCCCACCTGGAGAATCAAGCTCATCACCAGTTATTCCTCTTGTGGAATTGGTTGAGCCAGGGATTGAACCATTTCCCTGAGAGATAAGAAGTATTTATCCATCACTCACTATCCAAAGCAGTGTGCGGCAGTCAGCACCCATTGATTGGAGATCAGGGACCCTCCACAGACATGAGACCCCTGATACCGTAGACTGATCTGCCAGGGCCATGCTCCTTCCAGGGCATCCGTTCCCCCCACTATCCTGCTGGTGACCACAGGGGAGCCACAGGTCACAGAAGCAGGGTCTTGGGTGGTGTGGTGGGGATGGAGAAGCAAACAAGAACTAGTCAGTTGGATATAACGATCCAGCTTTCCCTCCAGAGACCCCCCCCTTCCCCGTGTGACAGACCCTCTCCCAGTGCATCAGACCAAAAATAACCATCACTCCCAGCTTCACCTCCGAGAACCCCCAGTGTGTCAGACCCTCTCCTAGTGCATCAGACCAAAAGTCCCAGTTTTTTTTTTAAATTACTCCCCCCCCCCCCAGACTGATGACCCTAGGGGATTTACAGAAATATTTACCTGTATATTGAGCATCAGCAATCCCTGCAAAAAAAAAACCAAAACCATAACTGTTCAGTCAACATACAAAGCACCTCCGGTTACACTGTATAGATAGTGGATCAGCCTGTACACACACACACACACACACAAAGCGGTTACACTGTATAGATAGTGGATCAGCCTGTACACACACACACAAAGCGGTTACACTGTATAGATAGGGGATCAGCCTGTACTCACACACAAACACAGCGGTTACACTGTATAGATAGTGGATCAGCCTGTACACACACACACACACACAGCGGTTACACTGTATAGATAGTGGATCAGCCTGTACTCTCACACACACAGCGGTTACACTGTATAGATAGTGGATCAGCCTGTACACACACACACACACAGCGGTTACACTGTATAGATAGTGGATCAGCCTGTACTCTCACACACACACACAGCGGTTACACTGTATAGATAGAGGATCAGCCTGTACACACACACACACACACACACACACACACACACAGCTGTTACACTGTATAGATAGTGGATCAGCCTGTACACACACACACACAGCGGTTACACTGTATAGATAGTGGATCAGCCTGTACTCTCACACACACACACACACAGCGGTTACACTGTATAGATAGTGGATCAGCCTGTACACACACACACACACAGCGGTTACACTGTATAGATAGTGGATCAGCCTGTACTCTCACACACACACACAGCGGTTACACTGTATAGATAGTGGATCAGCCTGTACTCTCACACACACACACAGCGGTTACACTATATAGATAGTGGATCAGCCTGTACACACACACACACACACACAGCGGTTACACTGTATAGATAGCGGATCAGCCTGTACTCACACACACACAGCGGTTACACTGTATAGATAGCGGATCAGCCTGTACTCACACACACACAGCGGTTACACTGTATAGATAGTGGATCAGCCTGTACACACACACACACACACAGCGGTTACACTGTATAGATAGTGGATCAGCCTGTACTCACACACACACAGCGGTTACACTGTATAGATAGCGGATCAGCCTGTACACACACACACACAGCGGTTACACTGTATAGATAGTGGATCAGCCTGTACTCACACACACACAGCGGTTACACTGTATAGATAGTGAATCAGCCTGTACACACACACACGCACACAGCGGTTACACTGTATAGATAGTGGATCAGCTTGTACACACACACACACACACACACACACACACACAGCGGTTACACTGTATAGATAGTGGATCAGCCTGTACACACACACACACACACACACAGCTGTTACACTGTATAGACGAGGCACGGCGCAGGGGACGATGGAAGGTAACGGGGCACGGATGATAGAGCGCGGCACGCACGGATGATAGAGCACGGCACGCACGGATGATAGAGCGCGGCACGCACGGATGATAGAGCGCGGCACGCACGGATGATAGAGCGCGGCACGCACAGCTGATAGAACGGGGCACGCACGGATGATGTAACACACAGAACCATGAGGCCCTTTGAAACCCAGCTGTAATTATTTTCCATTTACTTCTTTAAGACACAAATTCAGACTTTTATTCACTCACCCAGCAGCAGGAGACAAAGAAACACAGACCTCATCTTGCTGTTATTCCCCTCAATACGTCCACACACCACAGCCCAGAATCCTTAGCGCTTTGTGGAATCAGTGGCCAGATATGTGGCCAGGAGGAAATCAATTAACTAATCAAGTAGTGGATCCCACAGAAACATGCTGATTAGTTAATAGATTTCCTTCTGATTAGTTAATCGATTTAATGTAATAAAGAGCTGTATTTATATTCAGCAAGGTCTGCACTTCATGCAATATACACAGCTTCATTTTGAGTTGACCTGTATCTCACTGCTACCCTGGACCATGCATTGTTTAGACTTTATCTGGTCCCCTGAGCCCACATTTCAAACTTAAAGGCCAATGTAGCTAAGTTTGTTATTCCCTTCTCAGTTTCCTATAATTCTCTCTTTCTATCCTTAGTACATAGCTCTGTAGTGATGCGGATATGGAGAGAGTTCTCTCACTGACAGATCTACATCTCTACCTATAGCTAACGTTCCCTGAGGGGGAATACCTATAGGGTTTGAAACTATGGAGGCCACAGACAGCAGCCGGTGGGGAAATGAATAGTATTTGCACCTAACCTGACAGTAAAGCCTTTTATTCATCATTGAAGACAAGCCATGCCTTCACCTCTGTCACGTTAAAGAGACTTCGTCACTGATTACTATCCATTCACAGCATACGCAAACAAGGATGACAACTGCAATCAAATAAAGACACTTAATATGCTTTAAACGTGTCGCCTGCTTATGACATCACCTTGTGGCCCTGATATGCAAATTACACATTGTCAGTTCATTTGCATATCAAGGCACATGTGATGTCCTCAGAAGACACCAGAGACCCATGCAAAAACCTTGTATTCCCAAATGTATGCATTTGCTGCAGTTTATTTAACACAATGTATAGATACAGACTATTTAAGAGGTGGATTTCCCAATTTCCCTTTCTTGGCCTTGGTGATTTGTGATGGGAGTGATAGGAGTTATGGGTGGTTTTTTGTACCTTATTTTCCGTCTGTTTATGGGGATGTTTTGGACACAGATCCCTGCACTGTGTGTACAAAACAAGTGCATACGTTTTCACTGGTAAATATACTACAGGAGACCGATAATAATTAAAAATACCTTTAATGAAAACAACTGCAGAAATGTTAATGAGATAATAATATACAGATATTAAACTCATTTATTTGCACAATCTATTCCTCAAATTCACAGTTTCACATTAGGGGCCAGAAGTATACTAAGCAAGCAAGAAGAAATGGCACAGAGAGAAGGGGAAATGAAGAGACTTGGTGGATGGGATAATCTGCAGGTCAGGGCAGGAGGAACAGGATATCCCCTGTGGGGAGCATTGCCAAAGCAGATAGGAGACATGTTTAGACGGGATCAATCTTCAGGTCAGGGCAGGAGGAACAGGAAGTCCCCTGTGGGGAGCATTGCCAAAGCAGATAGGAGACATGTTTAGACGGGATCAATCTTCAGGTCAGGGCAGGAGGAACAGGAAGTCCCCTGTGGGGAGCATTGCCAAAGCAGATAGGAGACATGTTTAGACTGGATCAATCTTCAGGTCAGGGCAGGAGGAACAGGAAGTCCCCTGTGGGGAGCATTGCCAAAGCAGATAGGAGACATGTTTAGACGGGATCAATCTTCAGGTCAGGGCAGGAGGAACAGGAAGTCCCCTGTGGGGAGCATTGCCAAAGCAGATAGGAGACATGTTTAGACTGGATCAATCTTCAGGTCAGGGCAGGAGGAACAGAAAGTCCCCTGTGGGGAGCATTGCCAAAGCAGATAGGAGACATGTTTAGACTGGATCAATCTTCAGGTCAGGGCAGGAGGAACAGGAAGTCCCCTGTGGGGAGCATTGCCAAAGCAGATAGGAGACATGTTTAGACTGGATCAATCTTCAGGTCAGGGCAGGAGGAACAGGAAGTCCCCTGTGGGGAGCATTGCCAAAGCAGATAGGAGACATGTTTAGACTGGATCAATCTTCAGGTCAGGGCAGGAAGAACAGGAAGTCCCCTGTGGGGAGCATTGCCAAAGCAGATAGGAGACATGTTTAGACTGGATCAATCTTCAGGTCAGGGCAGGAGGAACAGGAAGTCCCCTGTGGGGAGCATTGCCAAAGCAGATAGGAGACATGTTTAGACTGGATCAATCTTCAGGTCAGGGCAGGAGGAACATAATGGCAACAAGACACAGTGCCGACAGAAATGAAACAGACATAAAGGGCAAAGAGGCAGAAGAAACTGCACTGCGGATCCAGGCATTATAATTGGATACGAGGGTGTAAATGCCAGGTCTGTTGAGAAGGGCACAGTCATCACCCCAGCTCACAACTCCAACTTGATACCAGACTCCTTGCACTTTACACACCAGCGGCCCACCAGAGTCACCCTGCAAGACAAGACAGAGTTAAATCCAAAGCTAGAGCCTCCTCCAAGAACGTACGGGAATGCTAGCTAGTGTCTCCACCAATGGAATACTACACTAGCTAGTGTTTAGAATCTTTGCTCTGTATAGCTCTATCAGGGGGCTGACATGGTGTTTAGAATCTTTGCTCTGTATAGCTCTATCAGGGGGAGGACATGTTGTTTAGAATCTTTTCTCTGTTTAGCTCTATCAGGAGGAGGACATGTTGTTTAGAATCTTTGCTCTGTATAGCGCTATCAGGGGGCGAACATGTTGTTTAGAATCTTTGCTCTGTATAGCTCTATCAGGTGGCGTACATGTTGTTTAGAATCTTTGCTTTGTATAGCTCTATCAGGGGGTGGACATGTTGTTAGAATCTTTGCTCTGTATAGCTCTATCAGGGGGCGGACATGTTTAGAATCTTAGCTCTGTATAGCTCTATCAGGGGGAGGACATGTTGTTTAGAATCTTTTCTCTGTATAGCTCTATCAGGGGGCGGACATGTTGTTTAGAATCTTTGCTCTGTATAGCTCTATCAGGGGCGGACATGTTGTTTAGAATCTTTTCTCTGTATAGCTCTATCAGGGGGCGGACATGTTGTTTAGAATCTTTTCTCTGTATACATTGTTACAGATAGTTGTGCCTCAAACATTACATACCCCCCCCCCCCCCCCTTCAGTACCATGCATAGTGCAGAGGGAATAAATGTCAAAATTGGAAAACTTAAAAAAATAAAAGGCCATATTTTCCTGACTTAGTCACTACGTAAGTGATCAAACTGTAATATTTAAATTAGAATGTATCACTGGTTGAGTTGGATATAAACCAAGCACTAGGAAACTTTCTTCCCCGATTCTTCAAAAGGGGCGTGGTCTGGCCTGATAGAAAGAACATTATAAAAATGCTAAAATCAGCAAAACAGGACTGGTGTATTAAGTTTTCAAAAATGTTGGCGTTACTGCTTCTTTAATGAATACAGCTCATTAGGGCTCATTAAAGTACTCATATTTAGTTCCTTTGATGAATGAATAGTAATAAATAAATACTCGCTAGATCAAAACAGGACTGGCTCACCTGGCAGGAATCCTTCACACCGGCTTGGAACCCAGCGCAGATCTGGTCAGACTTGACTATAATCTGGGATGAACTGACATCTGAGCCGATGTGGTACATCGTATTGCATGAAGAACCGCTAATTAGAGGGAGCATCACTTGCTGAAGGGTCTCTGGATACGGGAGGGACACTGTGGGTAGAATTAAATTAACAGGAACATGTTTAGTAGGGTAACCCCAGCAGACATGCCCCACAATGGGTATGTAGTTACATGGTCTGGGGAATTCGCGGGATTTAGGTAGAACAAGTTTCCTTTGAGACAGGATTGTGACGGCATGATCTCAGATCTCCTCACTATTAGGACAAGGCCTGGTGGGACAGAAGACATGACCTGGTGGAAAACCTCAGATGTTCTAGAGCAAAGGGCAGACCCCGCAGAGAGGAGCTCGGGGGTAGATCATTTATAATGGACTCTCACCTCCGGATCCGATATTGCCCCAGCCAGTTACCCAGCACTCCATGCCCTCTGGGAAGTTGATTGATGCTGAAGGAATACACACAGGTAGAATGAATGAGGTATAGGTGACAGGATTTGAGAGTTCGAGCAGAGCGATATCACCGCTGGACCCTGTGCCGCTGTACAGTTTGTTTATAGTTATATTCTTCACGCTGGAATATTCTTGGTGGGAATTGGTTGTAGCCAGTTTATACCCACCCAGGAGAATCCTGTAGTCTGATGGTGAGGTTGAGCTAGAGGAGGAACAGCAAAAAATACAAAACCATTATAATGCATGACCATCCAACTAGATCGCGTGAAAGGGAGAAAACATTTTCAACCCTTAATCTCAAATCGTGATCAGAAACAAATCCTTGTGATTTTGTGAATACAGTTTCTAGAACTTGTTTATATGAAATAGAAGAACATTTGCCAACTGCTCAGGGGTGTGGCTGGAACAGTGCTCAGTAACCTATGGGATTCTGTGTTCTTGGACACACCCGCCCTTGCAGAGCTAATGTCCAGTCTTTCTCAGAAAGTCAAGGCTTTATAAGACCTACAGGACAGCCCTGTAGATATTGTGTGTCGTGTGTCCTGTTCTGAATTGACCCAGGGTTGTGCACTGATAACAATTCATTTAAAAATAAAAACATAGTCCTCAGACTTAGGAATCTCCTAGTACTCCAGTCCGGCACAGTCCCCATCCCACACACAATCATTAGTTTTAATAAACACATTTAGCTTACTAGATACTTACGATACAAAACAGTGCGCTGCCGTCATAACCCACTGATCGGAGATCAATGTCCCCCCACATACATGCTGGTTATTGTATTGTAAACTGATTTGCCAGGGCCAGCTTCCATCTGTAGCGTCTGTTCCCCCAACTATCCTACTGGAGACCACGGGGGAGCCACAATATGGAGGGTCTGGAATAGTGCTATTCCCCAAAGTGGCAGATGGATAAACTGTAGGAGAAAGAATAATAAGTCACCTATAATGGCTGAATATTAAAGGACAACTGTGGGCACAAGATGATCTGTTTAATTTAGTGATTGTAACAAGTGTAACAAATAGAAATGTTTTGATGAAACCATACAACAGCTGTGTTAAGGTGGTCGGCAATGTTGTTTAGAACCTTGGTTCAGGTGAAGAAAGATCTGACCCAACATGTCCTCTGCTGATATCGGGTATGGGCTCAAGGATTTAACCTTTCAGTAAAACAGAACTGGTTTGATGTCTTTTAATATTATACAGAGATACGGGACCGACCTGGGATCTCAAGTCTCAAGGATTATGATTGGGCACGCCGCTCTTTGGGTCGTGGGTAAGCCTTGTGCCCACTTCTGACACCAACTGTGCCTTAACTGGAGCCTTGAGCCTTCAAAGAGATGCCCCCCGGTATAGGCTGATATTTATTAATGAACTGGGAGAGAGGAGCAGCATATACACAACCCTTAGTGGACATGTGTGATGACCTCTAACCCCACACCATGCAGCAGAAGTGATGGAAGGACATTACTTTGGTTTCCATGGTGACTGCTCCAGGTTTAGTACTTTATCCCACAAACCCCGTCGTGTGTGCATTATGGGTTTTGTAGTCCAGATACTATGCTGGCGTGTCACAGGCTGAGGGTGATGACGTGTGCCAACCATTATGGAGAAGCTTTAGTCTGGGCCAAAAACCGGTGGAGCCTGTCTAGCGAAGGCATCGAAGGGAGATATGTAATCACATGGACTTAATCAGCAACTGACTCCTGCAATGCCACTAGATGGCGCCAGAGACAATAGCTCTGCATAGTACAGCTGTACTAACACAGGAGGGCATCAAGGTGGACCTCTGTATTGTGGATACAATTAGGAACAACCAAACATTGCTCACAGGGACAACTGCACCTAGTTTGTACATGTGTTTCAAAGACAAGTGTAGCAAAAGTTTAACTTATGTTGAATTGAAAGATTGCATCAAGTGTAGGCATTGTAAAAATAAATGATTTAATGAAAGCATACAAACAAAGCACTTTATTGAGCACTTTTCACACTATAAGCTCTACCAGGGGCCAGACATGTTGGTTAGAAAATGAATTCACCTTAGTTTAGGTGAAGAAAGATCTGACTCATCTGATCCAATATTCTAAACAACATGTATAGAGTAATACAGAGCAAAGATTCTAAACAACATGTCCGACCCCTTATAGAGCTATACAGAGCAAAGATTATAAACAACATGTACGCCCCCTGATAGAGCTATACAGAGCAAAGATTCTAAACAACATGTCCGCCCCCTGATAGAGCTATACAGAGCAAAAGATTCTAAACAACATGTCCGTCCCCTGATAGAGCTATACAGAGCAAAGATTCTAAACAACTTGTCTGCCCCCTGATAGAGCTATACAGAGCAAAGATTCTAAACAACATGTCCGCCCCCTGATAGAGCTATACAGAGCAAAAGTTTCTAAACAACATGTCCGACCCCTGATAGAGCTATACAGAGCAAAGATTCTAAACAACTTGTCTGCCCCCTGATAGAGCTATACAGAGCAAAGATTCTAAACAACATGTCCGCTCCCTGATAGAGCTATACAGAGCAAAGATTCTAAACAACATGTCCACCCCCTGATAGAGCTATACAGAGCAAAGATTCTAAACAACATGTCCGCCCCCTGATAGAGCTATACAGAGCAAAGATTCTAACCAACATGTCTGCCCACAGATAGAGCTATACAGAGCAAAGATTCTAAACAACATGTCTGCCCACTGATAGAGCTATACAGAGCAAAGATTCTAAACAACATGTCCGCCCCTGATAGAGCTATACAGAGCAGAGATTCTAAACAATATGTCTACCCCCTGATAGAGCTATACAGTGCAAAGATTCTAAACAACATGTCCTGCCCCTGATAGAGCTATACAGAGCAAAGATTCTAAACATGTCTGCCCTCTGATAGAGCTATACAGAGCAAAGATTCTAAACAACATGTCCTGCCCCTGATAGAGCTATACAGAGCAAAGATTCTAAACATGTCTGCCCTCTGATAGAGCTGTATAGAGCGAAAAGGGCTCAATAAGTTACTTTATTTCTATTCTGTCATTAAAATACCCACACTTGATGCATTTACCTTAAGACAAGTCCTAACGGGATGTTGGGTTGGTCTGATTTGCCTCTTTCTCGCTACTTCACTACATTCCTCAGACTCTGGGAATAAGTGTTTTTCTGTTTAAAGAGTATTGTTTCCTCTTGAAGTCATCATATCTGTCTCAGCATGGCCTCCAGACAGTGATTTTATCTTGTAGTAAATCTTTCTTTTTGATTGTATAGTTGGTACATTATTATCTGTCTCTTATTTATTTTGTGTCTTTCATTCTGATCTGGATTCATGTTGCTCGCTCTCTGTCTCTCTCTATCTCTCTCTCTAGCTCTCTCTCTCTCTCTGTCTCTCTCTCTCTCTCTCTCTCTCTCTCTCTAGCTCTCTCTCTAGCCCTCTTGCTGTCTCTCTCTCTGTCTCTCTCTGTCTCTCTCTATCTCTCTCTATCTCTCTCTGTCTCTCTCTCTCTCTCTCAGTCTCTCTCTCTCTCTCTCTGTCTCTCTCTATCTCTCTCTCTCTCTCTCTATCTCTCTCTCTCTCTCTCTGTCTCTCTCTATCTCTCTCTCTCTCTCTCTATCTCTCTCTATCTCTCTCTCTAGCTCTCTCTCTAGCTCTCTCTCTGTCTCTCTCTATCTCTCTCTATCTCTCTCTCTATCTCTCTCTCTAGCTCTCTCTCTAGCTCTCTCTCTGTCTCTCTCTATCTCTCTCTATCTCTCTCTCTATCTCTCTCTCTAGCTCTCTCTCTAGCTCTCTCTCTGTCTCTCTCTATCTCTCTCTCTATCTCTCTCTAGCTCTCTCTCTAGCCCTCTTGCTGTCTCTCTCTCTGTCTCTCTATCTCTCTCTATCTCTCTCTCTATCTCTCTCTCTAGCTCTCTCTCTAGCTCTCTCTCTGTCTCTCTCTATCTCTCTCTATCTCTCTCTCTATCTCTCTCTCTAGCTCTCTCTCTAGCTCTCTCTCTGTCTCTCTCTATCTCTCTCTATCTCTCTCTCTATCTCTTTCTCTAGCTCTCTCTCTAGCTCTCTCTCTGTCTCTCTCTATCTCTCTCTATCTCTCTCTCTAGCTCTCTCTCTAGCCCTCTTGCTGTCTCGTCTCTCTCATTTTCTTTTATTAGTAAAGTATATATTTAGGACGTTATAGAAATGCCCTATTCACTTTTACGATATCACCAGGAAGATATTTCTCAACCGTTAAAGAAACATGTTGATCATTTTTAAGATCCCATCACTTACCCACAAGCAGCAGAAATAGTAGTAGATCTTTCTCTGCCATGGTTGCGCCCTGTATAATGTTCTCCTGCGCGGTTCTGGAGCGGATGGGTCGCCTGATGAAGTCTATGCTCTGGGGAGAGCTCAGGACCCTCTTTGCATCTTGAGTCTTAGACTAACTGATCTCCTCATCCTCCAGTTCATGGCTGAGATTCCTCCTCTATCTCGGAAGTTGACTTTGCAATCTAAGAAAAGACCTGATAGCTCCCGGCCCAGCCACAGAATCCAGCCAGACCTGTTTTTCATCATCTCTGGTTGGGTCTCTCCACCATTCAGTTGCCATTCAGTTCAAAGAGAAACATGAGAAGCATTGCAGAATAGTCACACAATGCTATTGTCACCAAAATGACATCAGCAGCCGTGGTTCAAATAGGAAACATGCTTTGTGTATGTAAAGTGGTCAAAACCGTGGTGAAACCTAGAGAGATACAACAGAGAGAGACAAGATCACCAGGAGCCTTCCCCAGTTACCAATCAACAGAGACGTCATGCGAGGGATCAAGCTGTAATCATACATAGAAACACATAGTATGACACCATCTAGTTTGCCCAGTGATCTTTCATTAGTCCCTGGCCTTATCTTATATCTAGGATAGCCTTATACCTATCCCATGCATGCTTAAACTCCTTCACTGTATTAACCTCTACCACTTCTACTGGAAGACTATTCCATACATCCACTACCCTCTCAGTAATGTAATACTTTCATTAGTCCCTGGCCTTATCTTATATCTAGGATAGCCTTATACCTATCCCATGCATGCTTAAACTCCTTCACTGTATTAACCTCTACCACTTCTACTGGAAGACTATTCCATGCATCCACTACCCTCTCAGTAATGTAATACTTTCATTAGTCCCTGGCCTTATCTTATATCTAGGATAGCCTTATACCTATCCCATGGATGCTTAAATTCCTTCACTGTATTAACCTCTACCACTTCTACTGGAAGACTATTCCATGCATCCACTACCCTCTCAGTAATGTAATACTTTCATTAGTCCCTGACCTTATCTTATATCTAGGATAGCCTTATACCTATCCCATGCATGCTTAAACTCCTTCACTGTATTAACCTCTACCACTTCTACTGGAAGACTATTCCATACATCCACTGCCCTCTCAGTACAGTAATACTTTCATTAGTCCCTGGCCTTATCTTATATCTAGGATAGCCTTATACCTATCCCATGCATGCTTAAACTCCTTCACTGTATTAACCTCTACCACTTCTACTGGAAGACTATTCCATGCATCCACTACCCTCTCAGTAATGTAATACTTTCATTAGTCCCTGGCCTTATCTTATATCTAGGATAGCCTTATACCTATCCCATGCATGCTTAAACTCCTTCACTGTATTAACCTCTACCACTTCTACTGAAAGACTATTCCATACATCCACTAACCTCTCAGTAATGTAATACTTTCATTAGTTCCTGGCCTTATCTTATATCTAGGATAGCCTTATACCTATCCCATGCATGCTTAAACTCCTTCACTGTATTAACCTCTACCACTTCTACTGGAAGACTATTCCATTCATCCACTACCCTCTCAGTACAGTAATACTTTCATTAGTCCCTGGCCTTACCTTATATCTAGGATAGCCTTATACCTATCCCACGCATGCTTAAACTCCTTCACTGTATTAACCTCTACCACTTCTACTGGAAGACTATTCCATACATCCACTACCCTCTCAGTAAAGTAATTTTTTCAATAGTCCTTTACCTGGAAGGGATTGGAAGGGACTGGAAGGTATTGGAGGGGATTCAGTTAAATTATTCTAAATTAAATAATTTGGCACCTGATAGATCACTATTTCTATAGTGTTTAATTTAAACCTCTTGCACTTAGCAATTTAGTTCATTCCTACTATAGGTTTATGTAATGGGACTGGTGTGGGTGCAAGTTCAAAGAGAGAAGGAAAGTGATGGTACCACAGATCTTAAAATATCTAAAGCAATTTTAATGATAAAAATAAGATATAAAACATGTACACCGTAACATTACTAAAGTGATCAATAAAAACATCTACAGTGATAAGTACACAGATTGCACAGTTTGGTGTGTTGGAGTGAACCACATTGCACACTAGACACTAATTGCCACAGGTTATAGCAGACATCCCAATAATATTGACGCGTTTCACCACGTGGGCTTCTTCAGAGGTGATGGAGATGTAGAAATGGTCGTGTGCACTAAATTGTGCTAATCGTGGTATCTTAATATAGGCAAGGTGTATTATATGTCTTAGTAACGTTCGGTTAGAGGGTCACTAGAGAATATGCTAAAATAATGGTATCTAGAGAAAGTTTTTCTTGTCCTGAGGAAAAAAAAAAACAATATATAATTTGTGTGGTTACTGTAAATGAGAGAGGAGACTTACAGCTAAACACAAAAACCGCAGAAGTGTTAAAGAAAACCTGTGTCCTGCCAATGTCTTTGTAAAAACCTAGTTAATAACATGCAGAGAATTCCCGAAGTAGGAAAAAGAGAAAGGGTTTAATGTCTCTTTTAGTAAATCCCCCCTGCACCCACAATCCACCCTTTGTCTGAAGTCATGAGCCAATCAGAGCATCACCCAGACCTCACGCTCTGAAATGAAGCTAATCATTTAGAACAAATCAGGTTCTGTATAAAGAGCAATTATGGAGCAACTTACTAAATGTGGAGCAATCAGCAGGAACATTGCATCGGTTTCCAGGGCAACTGCTCCACTTCTGGAACATAAGCCACCCAATGAACCTCTATAAATAATATAATAAGGAATGTATACAATACTCATTACTTCTATTGCCTGAAAGAATGATGCATGCTTAATGTTATAGAGGAGATTTTATCTCGGCCCAAATCCCGGGGAACCTGTTTAGCGAAGACAGCAGGCCAAGGAAGGGATGTAACCGCATGGAACGCTCAACTGACTCCTGCAACACCACTAGATGGCGCCAGTCAATAATGGCCATAGATCTGCCCTCCACATCTGCATACAGAATGAACGAGCAACGCAGATGGAGCTACGCCAATTTTCAAGGTTCCTTTACACCTTTACGGTAAGGAACATCCGTGGAGCCAAGTTGGGCTCTGAGGATTTATATCAGACGTTTGTTATAAAGCAGAATTAAAAAAAATAAACCCACTGGGCAGACTAGTGCAAAGCCAGTGCAGATACAACATAACACATATAATACATATTCATAGAGATACAAAATAAAATATAACAGACATATTCGTAGAGATAGAATAGAAAATACGGTATGCATATGTACAGAATCAAAATCAAATACTTACATAAAAAGATGCAAAATATAATAAAAATTAAATACATATAATACATGTGCTTAGAGATATACATACTGTAGAGCATACAATGTACCATTACACATTTAATTATCTGTAAATGAAATGACATTTACCAAGCACTGTATGGTTGTTTTACAGGGAATACTAATTACTGTGTATTAATGATACATGGATAATGATACAAGTGATTATAATAAGTGCTCGTTACAGGAAGTTGATTGATAAGCTTAGAACAATTAGCGAATCGTGTTCCCATCTGACTCCAGGAAACGATTACAATGTACAGACTTTCTATGAATCGGTACGTTCCACTGTGAGCCAAGGTCATGCAGTACAGACAGTCATATACCGTCCCACGCAACAGGTCACGGAGTAATCTAAGGCATGTTGGACTCTAAAATAGTATTTGGATTTGGGTGGGGCATTGTGCTGAAAGACATATTACGAGGAGTGTTTGTAAATGGCACATTTTACAGCTGGACAAAGGGTATTCTTGCAGACAATAGACTGTGCAGCTGTGCTCAATCTCAGAATGTTTTCATAAGGATATGACTGTCTCTGTTTTTGTTTTCATGAAGATCTACTAAACTGGATCATGGGTTGAAGGATAAAGGATAAAAAGGTTAAAGTATCTTAACATGTATAGCTTGGAGGAAAGACGTAACAGGGGGGATATGATAGAAACATTTATATACATAAAGGGAATCAACACAGTAAAGGAAGAGAGTATATTTATATGAAGATAAACTACCACAACTAGAGGACATAGTCTTAAATTAGAGGGACAACGATTTAATGTAATATCAGGAAGTATTACTTTACTGAGAGGGTAGTGGATGTATGGCATAGCCTGCCAGCAGAAGTGGTAGAGGTTAATACAGTGAAGGAGTTTAAGCATGCATGGGATAGGTATAAGGCTATCCTAGATATAAGATAAGGTCAGGTACTAATGAAAGGATTACATTACTGAGAGGGTAGTGGATGTATGGAATAGTCTTCCAGTAGAAGTGGTAGAGGTTAATACAGTGAAGGAGTTTAAGCATGCATGGGATAGGTATAAGGCTATCCTAGATATAAGATAAGGTTAGGGACTAATGAAAGTATTACATTACTGAGAGGGTAGTGGATGTATGGAATAGTCTTCCAGTAGAAGTGGTAGAGGTTAATACAGTGAAGGAGTTTAAGCATGCGTGGGATAGGTATAAGGCTATCCTAGATATAAGATAAGGTCAGGGACTAATGAAAGTATTACATTACTGAGAGGGTAGTGGATGCATGGAATAGTCTTCCAGTAGAAGTGGTAGAGGTTAATACAGTGAAGGAGTTTAAGCATGCATGGGATAGGTATAAGGCTATCCTAGATATAAGATAAGGTCAGGGACTAATGAAAGTATTACATTACTGAGAGGGTAGTGGATGTATGGAATAGTCTTCTAGTAGAAGTGGTAGAGGGTAATACAGTGAAGGAGTTTAAGCATGCGTGGGATAGGTATAAGGCTATCCTAGATATAAGATAAGGTCAGGGACTAATGAAAGTATTACATTACTGAGAGGGTAGTGGATGTATGGAATAGTCTTCCAGTAGAAGTGGTAGAGGGTAATACAGTGAAGGAGTTTAAGCATGCATGGGATAGTTATAAGGCTATCCTAGATATAAGATAAGGCCAGGGATTAATGAAAGTATTACTTTACTGAGAGGGTAGTGGATGCATGGAATAGTCTTCCAGTAGAAGTGGTAGAGGTTAATACAGTGAAGGAGTTTAAGCATGCATGGGATAGGTATAAGGCTATCCTAGATATAAGATAAGGCCAGGGATTAATGAAAGTATTACTTTACTGAGAGGGTAGTGGATGCATGGAATAGTCTTCCAGTAGAAGTGGTAGAGGTTAATACATTGAAGGAGTTTAAGCATGCGTGGGATAGGTATAAGGCTATCCTAGATATAAGATAAGGTCAGGGACTAATGAAAGTATTACTTTACTGAGAGGGTAGTGGATGTATGGAATAGTCTTCCAGTAGAAGTGGTAGAGGTTAATACATTGAAGGAGTTTAAGCATGCGTGGGATAGGCACAAGGCTATCCTAGATATAAGATAAGGCCAGGGACTAATGAAAGTATTACTTTACTGAGAGGGTAGTGGATGCATGGAATAGTCTTCCAGTAGAAGTGGTAGAGCTTAATACAGTGAAGGAGTTTAAGCATGCGTGGGATAGGTATAACGCTATCCTAGATATAAGATAAGGCCAGGGACTAATGAAAGTATTACATTACTGAGAGGGTAGTGGATACATGGAATAGTCTTCCAGTAGAAGTGGTAGAGGTTAATACAGTGAAGGAGTTTAAGCATGCGTGGGATAGGTATAAGGCTATCCTAGATATAAGATAAGGCCAGGGACTAATGAAAGTATTACATTACTGAGAGGGTAGTGATTACATGGAATAGTCTTCCAGTAGAAGTGATAGAAGTTAATACAGTGAAGGAGTTTATGCATGCGTGGGATAGGTATAAGGCTATCCTAGATATAAGATAAGGCCAGGGACTAATGAAAGTATTACTTTACTGAGAGGGTAGTGGATGTATGGAATAGTCTTCCAGTAGAAGTGGTAGAGGTTAATACAGTGAAGGAGTTTAAGCATGTATGGGATAGGTATAAGGCTATCCTAGATATAAGATAAGGCCAGGGACTAATGAAAGTATTACATTACTGAGAGGGTAGTGGATGCATGGAATAGTCTTCCAGTAGAAGTGGTAGAGGTTAATACAGTGAAGGAGTTTAAGCATGCATGGGATAGGTATAAGGCTATCCTAGATATAAGATAATGCCAGGGACTAATGAAAGTATTACATTACTGAGAGGGTAGTGGATGTATGGAATAGTCTGCCAGTAGAAGTGGTAAAGGTTAATACAGTGAAGGAGTTTAAGCATGCATGGGATAGGTATAAGGCTATCCTAGATATAAGATAAGGCCAGGGACTAATGAAAGTATTACATTACTGAGAGGGTAGTGGATGTATGGAATAGTCTGCCAGTAGAAGTGGTAAAGGTTAATACAGTGAAGGAGTTTAAGCATGCATGGGATAGGTATAAGGCTATCCTAGATATAAGATAAGACAAGGGACTAATGAAAGTATTACATTACTGAGAGGGTAGTGGGTGCATGGAATAGTCTTCCAGTAGAAATGGTAGAGGTTAATACAGTGAAGGAGTTTAAGCATGCATGGGATAGGTATAAGGCTATCCTAGATATAAGATAAGGCCAGGGACTAATGAAAGTATTACATTACTGAGAGGATAGTGGATGTATGGAATAGTCTTCCAGTAGAAGTGGTAGAGGTTAATACAGTGAGAGAGTTTAAGCATGCGTGGGATAGGTATAAGGCTATCCTAGATATAAGATAAGGCCAGGGACTAATAAAGTATTACATTACTGAGAGGGTAGTGGATGCATGGAATAGTGTTCCAGTAGAAGTGGTAGAAGTTAATACAGTGAAGGAGTTTAAGCATGCGTGGGATAGATATAAGGCTATCCTAGATATAAGATAAGGCCAGGGACTAATGAAAGTATTACATTACTGAGAGGGTAGTGGATGTATGGAATAGTCTTCCAGTAGAAGTGGTAGAGGTTAATACAGTGAAGGAGTTTAAGCATGCATGGAATAGCTATAAGGCTATCCTAGATATAAGATAAGGCCAGGGACTAATGAAAGTATTACATTACTGAGAGGGTAGTGGATGCATGGAATAGTCTTCCAGTAGAAGTGGTAGAGGTTAATACAGTGAAGGAGTTTAAGCATGCATGGGATAGGTATAAGGTTATCCTAGATATAAGATAAGGTCAGGGACTAATGAAAGTATAACATTACTGAGAGGGTAGTGGATGTATGGAATAGTCTTCCAGTAGAAGTGGTAGAGGTTAATACAGTGAAGGAGTTTAAGCATGCATGGGATAGGTATAAGGCTATCCCAGATATAAGATAAGGCCAGGGACTAATGAAAGTATTACATTACTGAGAGGGTAGGGGATGTATGGAATAGTCTTCCAGTAGAAGTGGTAGAGGTTAATACAGTGAAGGAGTTTAAGCATGCGTGGGATAGTTATAAGGCTATCCTAGATATAAGATAAGGCCAGGGACTAATGAAAGTATTACATTACTGAGAGGGTAGTGGATGCATGGAATAGTCTTCCAGTAGAAGTGGTAGAGGTTAATACAGTGAAGGAGTTTAAGCATGCATGGGATAGGTATAGGGCTATCCTAGATATAAGATAAGGTCAGGGACTAATGAAAGTATAACATTACTGAGAGGGTAGTGGATGTATGGAATAGTCTTCCAGTAGAAGTGGTAGAGGTTAATACAGTGAAGGAGTTTAAGCATGCATGGGATAGGTATAAGGCTATCCTAGATATAAGATAAGGCCAGGGACTAATGAAAGTATTAGATTACTGAGAGGGTAGTGGATGTATGGAATAGTCTTCCAGTAGAAGTGGTAGAGGTTAATACAGTGAAGGAGTTTAAGCATGCATGGGATAGGTATAAGGTTATCCTAGATATAAGATAAGGTCAGGGACTAATGAAAGTATAACATTACTGAGAGGGTAGTGGATGTATGGAATAGTCTTCCAGTAGAAGTGGTAGAGGTTAATACAGTGAAGGAGTTTAAGCATGCATGGGATAGGTATAAGGCTATCCCAGATATAAGATAAGGCCAGGGACTAATGAAAGTATTACATTACTGAGAGGGTAGGGGATGTATGGAATAGTCTTCCAGTAGAAGTGGTAGAGGTTAATACAGTGAAGGAGTTTAAGCATGCGTGGGATAGTTATAAGGCTATCCTAGATATAAGATAAGGCCAGGGACTAATGAAAGTATTACATTACTGAGAGGGTAGTGGATGCATGGAATAGTCTTCCAGTAGAAGTGGTAGAGGTTAATACAGTGAAGGAGTTTAAGCATGCATGGGATAGGTATAGGGCTATCCTAGATATAAGATAAGGTCAGGGACTAATGAAAGTATAACATTACTGAGAGGGTAGTGGATGTATGGAATAGTCTTCCAGTAGAAGTGGTAGAGGTTAATACAGTGAAGGAGTTTAAGCATGCATGGGATAGGTATAAGGCTATCCTAGATATAAGATAAGGTCAGGGACTAATGAAAGTATAACATTACTGAGAGGGTAGTAGATACATAGAACCTCCATCTTCCATTCAGCTGCTTTGGTGAATTTATCCAATTTGTCTAATTTGAATGAATGTTTGAAATTCCCATCTCAGTTCCCTATAATTCTCTCTTTAATGAGTAGTAATGTCTTTTCAGATAAGCAGTGGATATGTGTATTGTTGGACTTTGCTTACGGCATCAGTTGACCTCCATTCCATACTGCCCCCAGTCTTTCTCTCTCGCAGTTTCTTGCTTTCATTTATACTTTTCCTCGTATCCTGTAGTTTTACATAAAAAGGATTTCACCGGGGCATCAGAGAGAGGGCGTGCCCATGAGGCGGGGCTGTCTCTCTCTGCAGCAGTTTTCATGCTCCCCCTCTGAGATACTTATGTCATTTATTATTACTGTGGGATCGGTTTCGAGTGCTTGGAATACCGTGGCGCGTGGTTTCGGCCAGCTCTGTGTACTATGACATGACACAAGAAGGCGGAGTTTGAGGCATTATAAGTGGAATATCCCCTTGAAGCACAATGTGCCCCCCGTTGTCTGCATTTGTTCTACAATATCTCCATATTTCATTCATTTTGTACTTTATAGTGTTGGCACACTGCCCAATACTTCTAGATATCGTTATCCACACAATGTTTCAGTTTTCTTTTCCTTTTAATAATCAAACTGTTAGAACATTTCATTGTTTATTAATAATAAGAGTAGATTTATTTACTGCCTTGAGAGAAATGCTTTACACCTGGTAACTCTTGTTCAGTTGACATCTGTATTTTATGAATTGTTTTATTATTATTATTATTGCTGACACTGTGACAAGGTCTTTTGTTAGGTATTTAGTATTGGAAACACTGTAACTATTTACCAGGTGCAGAGGAGAAGGGCAGGACATAGTGAACCAACAACACAAATTGCCTTGGAAATAGCATCACTAAAAGGAAAACTTAACTTTTATCTAATGTGGAAGCACAAGTGAAAAGTTAGTTGTCCCTCGGATGAGGATAATCTGGCCGGTTGTTTTGATTAAATTAGTACGACAAAGAACGTGGTACAAGCAGGAATGTTTACACTTGACACAAAATATTTATTAAACAGAAAAACAGTTTTGTTCACAGATTAAATAGATAAATAGATAAATAGATAATTAGATTCTCATCTACACCAAACACTCCCTAGTTCTGAAAATAAACTTGAAATGTAGATCAGTGTGTTTAATTCAGTTCAATAATATACCCACATGCAATTATTTTAGACTTAAATAAATAAATACTGAGGTTGCTTGGTAACTTGACTACAGCTGAAATTTGCGGAGTGGCACATGGAGGCCACTGATGTCCCTATCACACCCTCGTTAAATTTTGTGGGGCATGATGTAGTCGAAATGCATCAGTCAATGTTTATTCCCATGTGCGCTGTCATTGTGCCCAGAGGTTACAAGTTTTGGGCGATAGTTAGACAGGGTTTCAAGGCCACGTGTAAATCCAAAGGGTGGTCAGCCAACCTTTGAAGGATCAGTCAAAATTATGTCAGCTCCCAAGACGAAGCAAGAGGAAAATCAAAGACAGAATTGTTTCATCTTGAGTTCTCCAGCTCAGGTTAGTACAGTCCGGAAGCAAAGGCACAAGGAAGACAAGCTGGCACATCAGGCCAGTGCAGGAGCAATATGAGGGGCACTATCAGCGGCTGGTAGAGGTGCAAGAAGAATGAAGAACAGGATCCCACTCCAGGTCAGTGCAGGAGCAAGAAGAATGAAGAACAGGATCCCTCTCCAGGTCAGTGCAGGAGCATGAAGAATGAACAATTGGATCCCACTCCAAGTCAGTGCAGGAGCATGAAGAATGAACAATTCGATCCCACTCCAGGTCAGTGCAGGAGCAAGAAGAATGAACAATTGGATCCCACTCCAGGTCAGTGCAGGAGTATGAAGAATGAACAATGGGATCCCACTCCAGGTCAGTGCAGGAGCATGAAGAATGAAGAACTGGATCCTACTCCAAGTCAGTGCAGGAGCATAAAGAATGAACAATTGGATCCCACTCCAGGTCAGTGCAGGAGCAAGAAGAATGAACAATTCGATCCCACTCCAGGTCAGTGCAGGAGCAAGAAGAATGAACAATGGGATCCCACTCCAGGTCAGTGCAGGGGTAATATGAGGGGCACTATCATCTGCTGATGCAGGTGCAAGAAGAATGAATCCAGGTTAGTGCAGGAGGAAGACGAGGGCACCAAGGAGGATCACAATTGATGCAACATTAAAATGCACGAAGGAAGCCGCAGATGCTGCTGGAAGGGATAACATGCCTCCTGAAGTCTGACTGCGGATCCAGTTGGCATAAGCAGGCACGAAGGTGTAAACGCCAGGTCTGTTGGGAAGGGCACATTCATCCCCCCAACTCACAATGCCGACTTGATACCAGACTCCTTGCACGCTACACACCAGCGGCCCACCAGAGTCACCCTGCAAGACAAGACAGAGTTCAATCCAAAGCAAGAGCCTCATCCAAGAACATCCGGGAATGATCAATATGGTAAAGGAGGAGAGTGTAAAAGAAGAAAAACTACCACAACAAGAGGGCACAGTCTTAAATTAGAGGGGCAAAGATTTCAGAATAATATGAGAGGGTAGTGGATGCATGGAATAGTCTTCCAGTAGAAGTGGTAGAGGTTAATACAGTGATGGAGTTTAAGCATGCATGGGATAGGTATAAGGCTATCCTAGATATAAGATAAGGCCAGGGACTAATGAAAGTATTACATTACTGAGAGGGTAGTGGGTGTATGGAATAGTCTTCCAGTAGAAGTGGTAGAGGTTAATACAGTGAAGGAGTTTAAGCATGCATGGGATAGGTATAAGGCTATCCTAGATATAAGATAAGGCCAGGGACTAATGAAAGTATTACATTACTGAGAGGGTAGTGGATGTATGGAATAGTCTTCCAGTAGAAGTGGTAGAGGGTAATACAGTGAAGGAGTTTAAGCATGCATGGGATAGGTATAAGGCTATCCTAGATATAAGATAAGGCCAGGGACTAATGAAAGTATTACTTTAATGAGAGGGTAGTGGATGTATGGAATAGTCTTCCAGTAGAAGTGGTAGAGGTTAATACAGTGAAGGAGTTTAAGCATGCATGGGATAGGTATAAGGCTATCCTAGATATAAGATAAGGCCAGGGACTAATGAAAGTATTCAGAAAATTGGGCAGGGGGCAGACATATTGTTTAGAATATTTGCTCTGTATGGCTCTATCGGGGGGAGGACATGTTTAGAATCTTTGCTTTGTATAGCTCTATCAGGGGGCGGACATGTTGGTTAGAATCTTTGCTCTGTATAGCTCTATCAGGGGGCGGACATGTTGGTTAGAATCTTTGCTCTGTATAGCTCTATCAGGGGGTGGACATATTGTTTAGAATCTTTGCTCTGTATAGCTCTATCAGGGGGAGGACATGTTGGTTAGAATCTTTGCTCTGTATAGCTCTATCAGGGGGTGGACATATTGTTTAGAATCTTTGCTCTGTATAGCTCTATCAAGGGACGGAAGTGTAGTTTAGAATGTTGGGTCAGAAGAAGGAAGATCTGACCCAAGATATCTGCTCTCTTATAGAGCTATACATAGCAAAGAGCGCTCTATAAGTACTTTATTTGTATTTTTTCATTGAAGCATGTCTATGTATATTACCTGCACTTGAGTGAACATTTCATTTCATGTATTAATATTTTCATTGTTATGTCACCACTCTGGCGTTTGCCCCCTCTCTATGTCAGGGGGCGCTGAGTAGACTTTTAGCGATTGATATAGAAGACATGGAGGTTGGGTTGACTCACCTGGCAGGCATCCTGCTTTCCAGCCTGGTATCCGGCGCAGATCTGGTCATTGCGGATGATTTGGCTGGACGCGGAGTTGGTGTTGTACATTTTGTTACAGGCATCTCTGCTGATTAGCGGGACCATCACTTGCTGAAGGGTTTGGGGGAATTTTAATTCAACTGCGGGTACAAGAGAAAAGTCATTTGTTATTTATTCCAAATGGATCATGATACCAGGGACTGTGATGTCAGGCATTAATTGAGCTGTCTCCCACCACAGTCACTGTACAAAATAACACAAAAAGCTAGGAATTGTATATTTCATCGATATATCATTTAGGAAGTGTCCTGAATCTCACCAGATAGACACACCTGTCAGGAATAAACCTGCAAACAGACTACCCATATTTATGTGTTTGGCAAGGGACTGGATTGCATCCTTTCTATTGGTCTATAGAGTAATAGGAGACCAGTAATGTAGAGTTCAGCTTTGGTGGATAAATCACCGGCCGGATGGGAGCCAAGTACCAACGGGACTGAGTCGGCCTTTACTTGACAATGCTCTACTCGATCGACGATAGTTCTGGTCTCTGTGAACTAGTTTGGGACAGCATGAGACGTAGAGGGCAGGTTTGTAAGTTTGGGATTGTAAAATAGAGAAGATGAAGAAGCACAGAGAGCTCCCCACTTTATTTGAAGAATAAATAATGAGGTGGACAACCCACCACTCTCCAGAGCACTAAAGGCCCCTCCAGGACCTGACATCAGGAGAACATCACATATTTCGACACTCACCTAAATAATTGATGTTGCCCCAGCCGGTTACCCAGCACTCGGTGCCTGAAGGGAGGTTCATTGAGGCAGAGGGCAGGCACACGGGCTGAATGAATCGGGTGTAGTCGACGGCACTTGATAATCTCAGCAGAGCGATATCAGCCCTGGTTCCTTTGTCATCCACCATTTGGTCGGCATATATATTCTGAACTCCAGACTTCACCACGTTGGGGCTGGTCACAGACAATTTGTATAACCCCAGGAATACCGTGTAGTCTGCGGGAGAGCTTGAACTGGGGAAGGAAGCAACATACAATCATATTAGGGCAACATATTCACTTAAGAAGGTGTTTAAGCATGCATGGGATAGGTATAAGGCTATCCTAGATACAAGATAAGACCAGGGACTAATGAAAGTATTACATTACTGAGAGGGTAGTGGATGCATGGAATAGTCTTCCAGTAGAAGTGGTAGAGGTTAATACAGTGAAGGAGTTTAAGCATGCGTGGGATAGGTATAAGGCTATCCTAGATACAAGATAAGACCAGGGACTAATGAAAGTATTACATTACTGAGAGGGTAGTGGATGCATGGAATAGTCTTCCAGTAGAAGTGGTAGAGGTTAATACAGTGATGGAGTTTAAGCATGCGTGGGATAGGTATAAGGCTATCCTAGATACAAGATAAGACCAGGGACTAATGAAAGTATTACATTACTGAGAGGGTAGTGGATGCATGGAATAGTCTTCCAGTAGAAGTGGTAGAGGTTAATACAGTGAAGGAGTTTAAGCATGCATGGGATAGGTATAAGGCTATCCTAGATACAAGATAAGACCAGGGACTAATGAAAGTATTACATTACTGAGAGGGTAGTGGATGCATGGAATAGTCTTCCAGTAGAAGTGGTAGAGGTTAATACAGTGAAGGAGTTTAAGCATGCATGGGATAGGTATAGGGCTATCCTAGATATAAGATAAGGCCAGGGACTAATGATAGTATTACATTACTGAGAGGGTAGTGGATGCATGGAATAGTCTTCCAGTAGAAGTGGTAGAGGTTAATACAGTGAAGCAGTTTAAGCATGCATGGGATAGGTATAAGGCTATCCTAGATATAAGATAAGGCCAGGGACTAATGAAAGTATTAGTTTACTGAGAGGGTAGTGGATGCATGGAATAGTCTTCCAGTAGAAGTGGTAGAGGTTAATACAGTGAAGGAGTTTAAGCATGCATGGGATAGGTATAAGGCTATCCTAGATATAAGATAAGGCCAGGGACTAATGAAGGTATTACATTACTGAGAGGGTAGTGGATGTATGGAATAGTCTTCCAGTAGAAGTGGTAGAGGTTAATACAGTGAAGGAGTTTAAGCATGCGTGGGATAGGTATAAGGCTATCCTAGATATAAGATAAGGTCAGGGACTAATGAAAGTATTACATTACTGAGAGGGTAGTGGATGCATGGAATAGTCTTCCAGTAGAAGTGGTAGAGGTTAATACAGTGAAGGAGTTTAAGCATGCATGGGAGGTATAAGGCTATCCTAGATATAAGATAAGGTCAGGGACTAATGAAAGTATTACATTACTGAGAGGGTAGTAGATGTATGGAATAGTCTTCCAGTGGAAGTGGTAGAGGTTAATACAGTGAAGGAGTTTAAGCATGCATGGGATAGGTATAAGGTTATCCTAGATATAAGATAAGGCCAGGGACTAATGAAAGTATTACATTACTGAGAGGGTAGTGGATGTATGGAATAGTCTTCTAGTGGAAGTGGTAGAGGTTAATACAGTGAAGGAGTTTAAGCATGCATGGGATAGGTATAAGGTTATCCTAGATATAAGATAAGGCCAGGGACTAATGAAAGTATTACATTACTGAGAGGGTAGTAGATGTATGGAATAGTCTTCCAGTAGAAGTGGTAGAGGGTAATACAGTGAAGGAGTTTAAGCATGCATGGGATAGGTATAAGGTTATCCTAGATATAAGATAAGGCCAGGGACTAATGAAAGTATTACATTACTGAGAGGGTAGTAGATGTATGGAATAGTCTTCCAGTAGAAGTGGTAGAGGTTAATACAGTGAAGGAGTTTAAGCATGCATGGGATATGTATAAGGCTATCCTAGATATAAGACAACTCTTTTTTTGCAGACATTGAGCAGACTAGATGGCCGAATTGTTTTTATCTACTGGCACATTCTATGCTTCTGCATTTCTATGTTTAAGTCTAGTTTCCAAATCCGAAGCCTTGCATTTCTAGATACTTCCAGCTGCTTCTAGAGGGGGGATACTTACTATTCCATGCAGTGCGCTGCTGTCAGGACCCACTGATTGGAG
>CM069860.1:2492952-2692952 GCA_036172795.1 Pelodytes ibericus
ACTCACTCTCTCATCAGAGAATGTGGAGGAACCTGTTCCTTGGTACCTCTCGCTAGGATAAGGTATACGAATCATGAACCTTTCTCCCACGCCAGTACATTCATGGATTTGTCACCATGATACAGATGTTACTACAGTCAAGTCACGAGTCCAAAGTCACATGCAAACCACTGTGGTTATACAATTACAGTGACAAACAAATGGGAACATGGGAGAACAAGTGTAATTACCAGTCACCGTAATCCGTTGGATTATTTGATGCTATGAAGTTAGTAAACTTTCCGTAAATCATTTGGATAATGAAAACACACAATTCCCTTTAATCGGACTTTTCCCAAATCCCCAGTGAGTCGGAATCATGGTTTGGACCCCAATAAATTCTCTCCAAACACCGGTGTGGGTTTAACTCCAATCAATCAGTTTTTCAGAAATGTATTTGAATCGTTTATTATTATGAAATAGATGAGCTGAGATAGGCATGTGATAATCTTCATAATACATTTCTTATATGAAGTCATTTTTCTAATAACCCCCATTTTTTTAAAGCATTTCGTGGAATGGTACCTTGTGTCTTTCTTGAGACGGGAATTTTAAACTTAAGATCAAAGTAGTTGAGTTGGAAAAATTCTCCCATTCAGCTGTGCTTACAACTCTGCTTTGGCCTTGCAATTCCCTCATTCAGTAATAAAGCCCATAGCATAACAATACTAGTAACATGAATAAATATAATGTATAAATATAATGTATAAATATAATGTATTAATATAATGTATAAATATAATGAATAAATATAATGTATAAACATAATGTATAAACATAATGTATTAATATAATGTATAAATAAAATGTATAAATATAATGTATAAATATAATGTATAAATATAATGTATAAATATAATGTATTAATATAATGTATAAATAAAATGTATAAATATAATGTATAAAGATAATGTATAAATATAATGTATAAATATAATGTATAAATATAATGTATAAACATAATGTATTAATATAATGTATAAATATAATGTATAAACATAATGTATTAATATAATGTATAAATATAATGTATAAATATAATGTATTAATATAATGTATAAATATAATGTATAAACATAATGTATAAATATAATGTATAAATATAATGTATAAACATAATGTATTAATATAATGTATAAATATAATGTATTAATATAATGTATAAATATAATGAATAAATATAATGTATAAACATAATGTATAAACATAATGTATTAATATAATGTATAAATAAAATGTATAAATATAATGTATAAATATAATGTATAAATATAATGTATAAACATAATGTATTAATATAATGTATAAATAAAATGTATAAATATAATGTATTAATATAATGTATAAATATAATGAATAAATATAATGTATAAACATAATGTATAAACATAATGTATTAATATAATGTATAAATAAAATGTATAAATATAATGTATAAACATAATGTATAAATATTATGTATAAATATAATGTATAAATATAATGTATAAACATAATGTATTAATATAATGTATAAATATAATGTATAAACATAATGTATTAATATAATGTATAAATATAATGTATAAATATAATGTATTAATATAATGTATAAATATAATGTATAAATATAATGTATAAACATAATGTATAAATATAATGTATAAATATAATGTATAAACATAATGTATTAATATAATGTATAAATATAATGTATAAATATAATGTATTAATATAATGTATAAATATAATGTATTAATATAATGTATAAATATAATGGTGAAAGTTTTACGTCTAATCCTTACACAGGTTTTTGCTTTTCCACCTATATAAACCTGTCACAATGACTTTTATACAATAGTAAATAAAAACCGTGACTTGTTATTATCAATATGTGACTTGTTATTATCAGTATGTGACTTGTTATTATCAATATGTGACTTGTTATTATCAGTATGTGACTTGTTATTATCAATATGTGACTTGTTATTATCAGTATGTGACTTGTTATTATCAATATGTGACTTGTTATTATCAGCATTTGACTTGTTATTATCAGTTTGTGACTTGCTATTATCAATATGTGACTTGTTATTATCAGTACGTGACTTGTTATTATCTATATGTGACTTGCTATTATCAGTATGTGACTTGTTATTATCAATATGTGACTTGTTATTATCAGCATGTGACTTGTAATTATCAGTTTGTGACTTGTTATTATCAGTATGTGACTTGTTATTATCAATATGTGACTTGTTATTATCAGCATGTGACTTGTTATTATCAGTATGTGACTTGTTATTATCAATATGTGACTTGTTATTATCAGCATGTGATTTGTTATTATCAGTATGTGACTTGTTATTATCAATATGTGACTTGTTATTATCAGCATGTGACTTGTTATTATCAGTTTGTGACTTGTTATTATCAGTATGTGACTTGTTATTATCAATATGTGACTTGTTATTATCAGCATGTGACTTGTTATTATCAGTATGTGACTTGTTATTATCAATATGTGACTTGTTATTCTCAATATGTGACTTGTTATTCTCAATATGTGACTTGTTATTATCAATATGTGACTTGTTATTATCAGCATGTGACTTGTTATTATCAGCATGTGACTTGTTATTATCAATATGTGACTTGTTATTATCAGTATGTGACTTGTTATTATCAATATGTGACTTGATATTCTCAATATGAGACTTGTTATTATCAGCATGTGACTTGTTATTATCAATATGTGACTTGTTATTATCAGCATGTGACTTGTTATTATCAGCATGTGACTTGTTATTATCAGTATGTGACTTGTTATTATCAATATGTGACTTGTTATTATCAGCATGTGACTTGTTATTATCAGTTTGTGACTTGTTATTATCATTATGTGACTTGTTATTATCAATATGTGACTTGTTATTATCAGTATGTGACTTGTTATTATCAATATGAGACTTGTTATTATCAATATGTGACTTGTTATTATCCGTATGTGACTTGTTATTATCAGTATGTGACTTGTTATTCTCAATATGTGACTTGATATTCTCAATATGTGACTTGTTATTATCAATATGAGACTTGTTATTATCAATATGTGACTTGTTATTATCAATATGAGACTTGTTATTATCAATATGTGACTTGTTATTATCAGTATGTGACTTGTTATTATCAGTATGTGACTTGTTATTCTCAGTATGTGACTTTTTATTATCAATTTGTGACTTGTTATTATCAGTATGTGACTTGTTATTCTCAATATGTGACTTGTTATTATCAATATGTTACTTGTTATTATCAGTATGTGACTTGTTATTATCAGTTTGTGACTTGTTATTATCAGCATGTGACTTGTTATTATCAGTATGTGACTTGTTATTATCAATATGTGACTTGTTATTATCAGTATGTGACTTGTTATTATCAATATGTGACTTGTTATTATCTGTATGTGACTTGTTATTATCAGTATGTGACTTGTTATTATCAATATGTGACTTGTTATTATCAGTATGTGACTTGTTATTCTCAGTATGTGACTTGTTATTATCAATTTGTGACTTGTTATTATCAATATGTGACTTGTTATTATCAGTATGTGACTTGTTATTATCAGCATGTGACTTGTTATTATAAGCATGTGACTTGTTATTATCAGTATGTGACTTGTTATTATCAGCATGTGACTTGTTATTATCAGCATGTGACTTGTTATTATCAATATGTGACTTGTTATTATCAGTATGTGACTTGTTATTATCAATATGTGACTTGTTATTATCAGTATGTGACTTGTTATTATCAGTATGTGACTTGTTATTATCAATATGTGACTTGTTATTATCAGCATGTGACTTGTTATTATCAGTATGTGACTTGTTATTATCAATATGTGACTTGTTATTATCAGTATGTGACTTGTTATTATCAATATGTGACTTGTTATTATCAGTATGTGACTTGTTATTATCAATATGTGACTTGTTATTATCAGCATGTGACTTGTTATTATCAGTATGTGACTTGTTATTATCAATATGTGACTTGTTATTATCAGCATGTGACTTGTTATTATCAGTATGTGACTTGTTATTATCAGCATGTGACTTGTTATTATCAGTATGTGACTTGTTATTATCAATATGTGACTTGTTATTATCAGTATGTGACTTGTTATTATCAGTATGTGACTTGTTATTATCAGCATGTGACTTGTTATTATCAGTATGTGACTTGTTATCAATATGTGATAATACTATCACTCTTCTTAATGGTCTTCAGAGAGCCCACCAGGAACCTAACCTGCAGCTCTGGGGGGTGCACTTGCCCACTAATCTAACATCTAATGTTTGTTTTTCCTTCAGATCAGAGATTTCCTCACCAGAGAATGAGTTACACATTGCTTTCCGATTAATTAGACATCCGGCCTGCATTTTAGCAGAGTATCTGAGCCAGCTTGCCCATCCTAGCGATTGTTTTACGAGGGATAGTAATTGGATTCAGTACAATTGATAATGATGACTGCTCGTGCCGGGATGTGCAGATAATTAAAGCATTGTGTGAAGGACAATAGTTTACTAGAACAATGGGTAAAGGAACCACGTTGCCAAACTGACTCACAAACCAACAGGGAACAATTCTCAATGCAACACACGATCCTGCCAGCAGGGGGAGCACAGGAGCTGATCCCTATACAATAAGAGGGAGAAGATGCTACAAATCCCAGCAGGTGTAATAGAAAGATAACATCAAATGTAGGAGAAATGTTACAGCGCCACATGATGCCCTCTCAGGGGGGAGACATCTTGGGTCTCAGGGGGGAGACATCTTGGGTCTCAGGGGGGAGACATCTTAGGTCAGATTTTCTTTAGACTGATCCATCATGTCCACCCCTGATAGAGCTATACAGAGCAAAGATTCTAAACAACATGTCCAGCCCCTGATAGAGCTATACAGAGCAAAGATTCTAAACAACATGTCCGCCCCCTGATAGAGCTATACAGAGCAAAGATTCTAAATAACATGTCTGCCCCCTGATAGAGCTATACAGAGCAAAGATTCTAAATAACATGTCCGCCCCCTGATAGAGCTATACAGAGCAAAGATTCTAAACAACATGTCCGCCCCCTGATAGAGCTATACAGAGCAAAGATTCTAAATAACATGTCCGCCCCCTGATAGAGCTATACAGAGCAAAGATTCTAAACAACATGTCCGCCCCCTGATAGAGCTATACAGAGCAAAGATTCTAAATAACATGTCCGCCCCCTGATAGAGCTATACAGAGCAAAGATTCTAAACAACATGTCCTCCCATGATAGAGCTATACAGAGCAAAGATTCTAAACAACATGTCCGTCCCCTGATCGAGCTATACAGAGCAAAGATTCTAAACAACATGTCCGACCCCTGATAGAGCTATACAGAGCAAAGATTCTAAACAACATGTCCGTCCCCTGATAGAGCTATACAGAGCAAAGATTCTAAACAACATGTCCGACCCCTGATAGAGCTATACAGAGCAAAGATTCTAAACAACATGTCCTCCCATGATAGAGCTATACAGAGCAAAGATTCTAAACAACATGTCCGTCCCCTGATAGAGCTATACAGAGCAAAGATTCTAAACAACATGTCCGACCCCTGATAGAGCTATACAGAGCAAAGATTCTAAACAACATGTCCGTCCCCTGATAGAGCTATACAGAGCAAAGATTCTAAACAACATGTCCGACCCCTGATAGAGCTATACAGAGCAAAGATTATAAACAACATGTCCGTCCCCTGATAGAGCTATACAGAGCAAAGATTCTAAATAACATGTCCTCCCTGATAGAGCTATACAGAGCAAAGATTCTAAACAACATGTCTGTCCCCTGATAGAGCTATACAGAGCAAAGATTCTAAACAACATGTCCGTCCCCTGATAGAGCTATACAGAGCAAAGATTCTAAACAACATGTCCGACCCCTGATAGAGCTATACAGAGCAAAGATTCTAAACAACATGTCCGTCCCCTGATAGAGCTATACAGAGCAAAGATTCTAAACAACATGTCCGACCCCTGATAGAGCTATACAGAGCAAAGATTCTAAACAACATGTCCGTCCCCTGATAGAGCTATACAGAGCAAAGATTCTAAATAACATGTCCTCCCTGATAGAGCTATACAGAGCAAAGATTCTAAACAACATGTCTGTCCCCTGATAGAGCTATACAGAGCAAAGATTCTAAACAACATGTCCGTCCCCTGATAGAGCTATACAGAGCAAAGATTCTAAATAACATGTCCTCCCTGATAGAGCTATACAGAGCAAAGATTCTAAACAACATGTCTGTCCCCTGATAGAGCTATACAGAGCAAAGATTCTAAACAACATGTCCGCCCCCTGATAGAGCTATACAGAGCAAAGATTCTAAACAACATGTCCGTCCCCTGATAGAGCTATACAGAGCAAAGATTCTAAACAACATGTCCGTCCCCTGATAGAGCTATACAGAGCAAAGATTCTAAACAACATGTCCGCCCCCTGATAGAGCTATACAGAGCAAAGATTCTAAACAACATGTCCGCCCCCTGATAGAGCTATACAGAGCAAAGATTCTAAACAACATGTCCGCCCCCTGATAGAGCTATACAGAGCAAAGATTCTAAACAACATGTCCGCCCCCTGATAGAGCTATACAGAGCAAAAGATTCTAAACAACACGTCCGCCCCCTGATAGCGCTATACAGAGCAAAGATTCTAAACAACATGTCCGCCCCCTGATAGAGCTATACAGAGCAAAGATTCTAAACAACATGTCCGCCCCCTGATAGAGCTATACAGAGCAAAAGATTCTAAACAACAAGTCCGCCCCCTGATAGCGCTATACAGAGCAAAGATTCTAAACAACATGTCCACCCCCTGATAGAGCTATACAGAGCAAAGATTCTACACAACACGTCCGCCCCTGATAGAGCTATACAGAGCAAAGATTCTAAATAACATGTCCGCCCCTGATAGAGCTATAGAGAGCAAGGATTCTACACAACATGTCCGCCCCCTGATAGAGCTATACAGAGCAAAGATTCTAAATAACACGTCCGCCCCCTGATAGAGCTATACAGAGCAAAGATTCTAAACAACATGTCCGCCCCCTGATAGAGCTATACAGAGCAAAGATTCTACACAACATGTCCGCCCCCTGATAGAGCTATACAGAGCAAAGATTCTAAACAACATGTCCACCCCCTGATAGAGCTATACAGAGCAAAGATTCTAACCAACATGTCCACCCCTGATAGAGCTATACAGAGCAAAGATTCTAAACAACATGTCCGCCCCCTGATAGAGCTATACAGAGCAAAGATTATAAACAACATGTCCGCCCCCTGATAGAGCTATACAGAGCAAAGATTCTAAACAACATGTCCGCCCCCTGATAGAGCTATACAGAGCAAAGATTATAAACAACATGTCTGCCCCCTGATAGAGCTATACAGAGCAAAGATTCTAAACAACACGTCCGCCCCCTGATAGAGCTATACAGAGCAGAGATTCTAAACAACATGTCTGCCCCCTGATAGAGCTATACAGAGCAGAGATTTTAAACAACATGTCCGCCCCCTGATAGAGCTATACAGAGCAAAGATTCTACACAACATGTCCGCCCCCTGATAGAGCTATACAGAGCAAAGATTCTAAACAACATGTCCACCCCCTGATAGAGCTATACAGAGCAAAGATTCTATACAACATGTCCTCCCCCTGATAGAGCTATACAGAGCAAAGGTTCTAAACAACATGTCCACCCCCTGATAGAGCTATACAGAGCAAAGATTCTAACCAACATGTCCACCCCTGATAGAGCTATACAGACCAAAGATTCTAACCAACATGTCCGCCCCCTGATAGAGCTATACAGAGCAAAGATTCTAAACAACATGTTCTCCCCCTGATAGAGCTGTACAGAGCAAAGGTTCTAAACAACATGTCCTCCCCTGATAGAGCTATACAGAGCAAAGGTTCTAAACAACATGTCCACCCCCTGATAGAGCTATACAGAGCAAAGATTCTAAACAACATGTTCTCCCCCTGATAGAGCTATACAGAGCAAAGATTCTAAACAACATGTTCTCCCCCTGATAGAGCTATACAGAGCAAAGATTCTAACCAACATGTCCACCCCTGATAGAGCTATACAGAGCAAAGATTCTAACCAACATGTCCGCCCCCTGATAGAGCTATACAGAGCAAAGATTCTAAACAACATGTCCACCCCCTGATAGAGCTGTACAGAGCAAAGGTTCTAAACAACATGTCCTCCCCTGATAGAGCTATACAGAGCAAAGGTTCTAAACAACATGTCCGCCCCCTGATAGAGCTATACAGAGCAAAGATTCTAAACAACATGTCCGCCCCCTGATAGAGCTGTACAGAGCAAAGGTTCTAAACAACATGTCCGCCCCCTGATAGAGGGAAGATTTTATAGGACTACTGTCTGCAAAAATGAAGTTCTACTTAATTGAAGAATTGCATCAAATCTAGACATTTGAAAATGAAATGCTTCAATGAAAGAAAAATCAAATAAATAACCTTATTGAGCCCCATTTGCTCTGCATGGCTCTATCAGGGGAACAGACTGCTGCCAGCAAAATCATTAGGGATTAAACCTTAACTCACACATGACGCTCTTGCCACATAATGAATTTACGCAAGGGGCGTGGCCAATTGAAGAAAAAATCATATTAAAACTTCTGATTTATACAAATACATTCAGCATCAAAAGAAAGCCAGATGGTTCCTTAAAAAAACAATATATAGTTTGTATGAGAAAGAGAGATATTACAGTTAAACACACATAACAAAAACTCCCAAACAAGCTCTTGTACTGATGGTATTAACGTGAATCTTTGCCGATCGTGTTCAGGAGCCAATTGATTTAAACCAGAGGTTTACAGCTAGATCTGGTCAAAGAAAGGTCATGATCCACCACACTAGCACCCGACTCCTGACCTTAACCATCCAAGGAGTTCCACAGCTTACAGCAGTAAGCAAACAATACACTGTGTAGACTTTGATTAAACCCTCTAGATGTGAAATGCATCAGGATTCTTTGCCTGAATGACGGATAGTGGTAGGCCTGACAGCCAGACACCGGACAAATGTGCTTAAAGTGGACCCATCACAAAAGCTGCTTCACCTTGTGTTGATTTTAAAAATTGTTTAGGGTTTTTGTTAATACTGAGTAAAAGATCTGTAACAAACCTCCACTTCCTGTCCTTTTTAATGAGGTACAGGGGGCACACGGCATCATCTCCCGCTTTTGCGCAGTGTAATGCTGGACGCACTCAGCTCAGCTGGATCTGATTGGCTGATAGTTACCAGGGTAACCATCTCTGAGAAGGGTGTGATCCAATATGTCAGCCCTGACCGTGGGTAATATCTAGGTACAGATGTAGCCGTACTTGATTCGCTCTCTATAATATAACGTCTATAATATTACCATACTTATTGCGAGAGAGCTTTTTTAAATATTTTATTGCTTGTTTTTTTCATACAAATATGTTTCTAGAGCCGTCAGTTAAGGTACAGAAGATAATACAGGCCAATATCGCCCCCCCAGAGGACCCCAAGGAAACGGTGGCGCACGGTATGTCTGACTCTGGAATATTCTCCCCGTCGACAAACTTCAGCCGTTGGACGTACTGATTCATCCATGACTCGTATGCTGTTACCAGGGTGTACACCCCGGGGCGGTTTGGTGCAGCACAGCCTTCGCCCCAGCTTACAAGCCCAGTTTGGATCCAGGTACCATTAACGTTACACACCAGGGGACCCCCGGAATCTCCCTAGACGGGTAAATAGACAACGATGCACCTCAATATGGCATGAGAACGGTTACAGCATCAGCACGTGGATTAGTAGAATTAGCTGGGACCCCCCCCCTCCCCCCACCCCCTGCCCCTGCCCCCCTAAAAAAGAACTGAGACTATTCACTAAGAGTGAGCTGCAGGTGAGTTGATGCGAGATGAATGTGAATAACTATACATGGTGCAGGGCCTGATGAGTTCCTCACTGAAGAGAAAGCCCCACAGAGCTTAATAACTCTGACATGCAGTCCTAATGTAAGCCTCTTTACCAAGAGCCGGTATCCACTACTCCCTAAGAGTTCACAGCCTGGGAGTAAGGGTTTCATCCAAGACACACTGGGTGTGAAACATTGATTTCTCCACCACTTCATCCCATGCTGCTGGAAGATGGGTTATATTGCTTAACTCTGATGAGTTTCTCCTGCTGGAAGACTATTCCATGCATCCACTACCCTCTCAGTAATGTAATACTTTCATTAGTCCCTGGCCTTATCTTATATCTAGGATAGCCTTATACCTATCCCACGCATGCTTAAACTCCTTCACTGTATTAACCTCTACCACTTCTACTGGAAGACTATTACATGCATCCACTACCCTCTCAGTAATGTAATACTTTCATTAGTCCCTGGCGTTATCTTATATCTAGGATAGCCTTATACCTATCCCATGCATGCTTTAACTCCTTCACTGTATTAACCTCTACCACTTCTACTGGAAGACTATTCTATGCATCCACTACCCTCACAGTAAAGTAATTCTTTCATTAGTCCCTGGCCTTATCTTATATCTAGGATAGCCTTATACCTATCCCATGCATGCTTTAACTCCTTCACTGTATTAACCTCTACCACTTCTACTGGAAGACTATTCTATGCATCCACTACCCTCTCAGTAATGTAACACTTTCATTAGTCCCTGGCCTTATCTTATATCTAGGATAGCCTTATACCTATCCCATGCATGCTTTAACTCCTTCACTGTATTAACCTCTACCACTTCTACTGGAAGACTATTCCATGCATCCACTACCCTCTCAGTAATGTAATACTTTCATTAGTCTCTGGCCTTATCTTATATCTAGGATAGCCTTATACCTATCCCATGCATGCTTAAACTCCTTCACTGTATTAACCTCTACCACTTCTACTGGAAGACTATTCTATGCATCCACTACCCTCACAGTAAAGTAATTCTTTCATTAGTCCCTGGCCTTATCTTATATCTAGGATAGCCTTATACCTATCCCATGCATGCTTAAACTCCTTCACTGTATTAACCTCTACCACTTCTACTGGAAGACTATTCCATGCATCCACTACCCTCTCAGTAATGTAATACTTTCATTAGTCCCTGGCCTTATCTTATATCTAGGATAGCCTTATACCTATCCCATGCATGCTTAAACTTCTTCACTGTATTAACCTCTACCACTTCTACTGGAAGACTATTCCATACATCCACTACCCTCTCAGTAATGTAATCCTTTCATTAGTCCCTGGCCTTATCTTATATCTAGGATAGCCTTATACCTATCCCATGCATGCTTAAACTCCTTCACTGTATTAACCTCTACCACTTCTACTGGAAGACTATTCCATACATCCACTACCCTCACAGTAAAGTAATTCTTTCATTAGTCCCTGGCCTTATCTTATATCTAGGATATCCTTATACCTATCCCATGCATGCTTAAACTCCTTCACTGTATTAACAACTACCACTTCTACTGGAAGACTATTCCATGCATCCACTACCCTCTCAGTAATGTAATACTTTCATTAGTCCCTGGCCTTATCTTATATCTAGGATAGCCTTATACCTATCCCATGCATGCTTAAACTCCTTCACTGTATTAACCTCTACCACTTCTACTGGAAGACTATTCCATACATCCACTACCCTCTCAGTAATGTAACACTATCATTAGTCCCTGGCCTTATCTTATATCTAGGATAGCCTTATACCTATCCCACGCATGCTTAAACGCCTTCACTGTATTAACCTCTACCACTTCTGCTGGAAGACTATTCCATGTATCCACTACCCTCTCAGTAATGTAATACTTTCATTAGTCCCTGACCTTATCTTATATCTAGGATAGCCTTATACCTATCCCATGCATGCTTAAACTCCTTCACTGTATTAACCTCTACCACTTCTACTGGAAGACTATTCCATGTATCCACTACCCTCTCAGTAATGTAATACTTTCATTAGTCCCTGACCTTATCTTATATCTAGGATAGCCTTATACCTATCCCATGCATGCTTAAACTCCTTCACTGTATTAACCTCTACCACTTCTACTGGAAGACTATTCCATACATCCACTACCCTCTCAGTAATGTAATACTTTCATTAGTCCCTGACCTTATCTTATATCTAGGATAGCCTTACACCTATCCCATGCATGCGCCTCTCTCTCAGTGAGTGTGCGTATAGTCGGCCGCTGCCCCAGCTGTAATAAAGATTTACTGTTTGAGAACCTTCCTCAGTCAATATGTGAGATGTTGTCTCCCTACCTGACAGGAATCCTTCTTCCCCTCCACGTAACCAGCACATATCTTGTCTTCCTGGACGATGACGATGGAGCTATTGGCTGAGGAGTCCACGTGGTACATGTGGTCACATCGTTCGTGGCCTATCAGTGGGACTATCACTTTCTGGAGGGTGTTGGGTTTCGGGAGATTTCCTGTGGAATGTTATTACATTACCAGAAACCTCTTTGTGATAGAGAGATTACTGAGGAATTGGATGAACATCAGTTGAATCAGTCACACAGAGCTTAAATTAAGAAATTCATTAGCTCCACCAAACACTGGACATTTGAGGACTTAGCTTATATTCTTAATATTCAGTTCCAGATTCTGATATATGTCCTGATTATATAAACAGCCAATATTTACATGAGTTTCTTTTTTGTTTTGCAAGTTAAAAGGCAATAACTGAAAGCAGCTTTTTGCTTTTTCCTAAGCATTTTCTTCTATAGGTAGATGTTATTCTCCAACCCTAGCACTAGTCCTAAACCTATCTCTATTACTAACCCTTATTGTAATCCTCACCCTAGATCTGAGACTAACATTACCTAGATCTGGTAATGTAATGTATCGAATCATTGATCACTTCCGAACCTCGTGCCCAGAGCAGGGCAGTGCCATATTGTAAATACTTTATTCCAGATCCCATGGCACCCCTGGCGGCTGGGTTTAGGTCTTGCTGAATGCCTTGATATGGAGACCATTACAACAAAACCAGCTCAGCTTAGAAAACATGACTTGCTGGGCTCATTATATCCTTTCATTTAAGCATGTCTAGTTACAATGCCGACACTTGGTTTAATCTTTTAATCAAACAGAACTTCCTTTTTTGCAGACAGATGTCCTAAGGATCTTTTTCTTAACATGCAGTAGAGTCTGACAAGATGGAGGACTCACCCTGAAAGACACGAGTTCCCCAGCCAGTTACCCAGCATTCCATACCGTCCCTGAACGAGACAGAGGCGGCCGGCAGGCAGATGGGTCGGATATAGTGAGTGAAGCTGACGGGACGGCTCAGCTTCACCAGCGTTATATCTCCTCTGCTCCCTACACCGGAATATTTGGGGTGACTTACAAACATCTCCACCCTGGCTGACATTCCATGAGGACTTGAGCCGCCCAGCTGGTGCATCCCCAGAGAAATAGAATAATGTATCGGGCTGGAAGATCTGAACGGAAGAAATAGACATCATCATTATGAGACATTCCCAATATCACACATACTGTGCGCTCACAGAGTTATGCAATGTAGCGCTGCCAGTTTGAGGGACTACGCTACCGTGCATACGCAAGGTATAGAGAGCAAAGACTCTAACCAACATGTCCGCCCCCTGATAGAGCTATACAGAGCAAAGATTCTAAACAACATGTCCTCCCCCTGATAGAGCTATACAGAGCAAAGATTCTAAACAACATGTCTGCCCCCTGATAGAGCTATACAGAGCAAAGATTCTAACCAACATGTCCGCCCCCTGATAGAGCTATACAGAGCAAAGATTCTAACCAACATGTCTTCCCCCTGATAGAACTATACAGAGCAAAGATTCTAAACAACATGTCTGCCCCCTGATAGAGCTATACAGAGCAAAGATTCTAAACAACATGTCCGCCCCCTGATAGAGCTATACAGAAAAGTGTTGTTAAGTAAACCTAAAATGCAGATAATGTCTTCGGACAAATCCCCCCATGACCCGCCAAGACCCCCCATGACCCGCCATGACCCCCCACGACCCGCCCGTGTAAAACATGGAGTCCATTTTGTGACTTTGGACAAGATACTAACTTTTGAAAGCAATGAGCAGCACTTAGCCCCCACTGTTCGTTGATCAGGGACCCTCCACAGATAAAGTCTCCTAGATACTGCACAGCAATCTGCCAGGGCCACTCCCCCCGCACTGCATCCGTGCCCCCAACTATCCGAGCGGAGGTGGCTGGAGAACCACAGGTGCAAAGGGTTTCATTGCTGGAGTAAGAGAGGCAGGAGGAGGGGGAAACTAGAGGAGAGATTGATATTTAGCAAAATAGCAATATCTGTAAATGCAAATGTTACAGTTGTTCGCCCCCTGTTTATTCATTGTGTCTTGTAATATATCCCCCGCATGTTTCACAGCTGGTCACCAGGTGGCACTGTTTCCTTTCACGGAAATGTCTTTTGGAACCGATATCAAACGGTATTTATTCCCGATGTGTCCGACCCTGCCAGCCTACACGACATTATACTGTGCTCACACCACCGCAAGGGATTCTGGGTAGAGCTATGCAAGCAAGGCCTCTAAACATGGGGGGTGTAATAGCAGTATGCCCAGTGTAGTGTACAGCCTGTCTCATCATTAAAGGTACACTGTCAGTCTAAACACTGCTTACGTTCAGGTACAGTATCACCTGCTAATTGTATCTGCTGGCCTTGGAGAGCATAACAAATGATCTATACATTGTGTTACCAGAATCCCAGCAAATGGAGAAAATAAGAGAAAAGAATGTGTCTGTGTCTCCTAGTTATGACATCACCTGTGACTTGATATGCAAATTACACATTGCCCAATTCCAAATTAGTTCATTTGCATATCAATCTACAGGTGATGTCACACCCCAGGTACAGGGGGGGGGTTTAGAAGTGTTGCTCTCTTTTGGTTGGCAGTGTATATACGTATTTTGGTTTGTTTGATGTCAGTGTAATTATTATTCTATAATTCATCCAATGAGTTCATTGCACGCCTGCCAGATTTCCGGTTGGTGTGCGTGACCCAGCTAGAGTGACCTCGGGGGGTATGAAGCCCACATTGTATGATCAGGGTGGGGCAGTAGACATTGCTTACCTAGATTTCAGTAAGGCTTTTGACACTGTCGCACATAGAAGGCTTATCAATAAACTGAAATCTTTAAGTTTGGATTTCAATATTGTTGAATGGATTAGACAATGGCTGAGTGACAGGCAACAGAGGGTTGTAGTCAATGGGGTATATTCGATGCAAGGTCTTGTTACTAGTGGGGTACCTCAGGGGTCTGTACTTGGACCCATTCTCTATAATATTGTTATTAGTGATATTGCAGAAGGTCTTGTTACTAGTGGGGTACCTCAGGGGTCTGTACTTGGACCCATTCTCTATAATATTGTTATTTGCGATATTGCAGAAGGTCTTGTTACTAGTGGGGTACCTCAGGGAGCTGTACTTGGACCCATTCTCTATAATATTGTTATTAGTGATATTGCAGAAGGTCTTGTTACTAGTGGGGTACCTCAGGGATCTGTACTTGGACCCATTCTCTTTAATATTTTTATTAGTAATATTGCAGAAGGTCTTGTTGGCAAAGTATGTCTTTTTGCCGATGATACAAAGATTTGCAGCAGGGTTGATATTCATGGAGGGATAAGCCAAATGGCAAATGATTTAGCTAAACTAGAAAAATGGTCAGAGCAGTGGCAACTGACATTTAATGTGGACAAGTGCAAGATTATGCACCTTGGGTGTAAAAACCCAAAAGCAGAATATAGACTATTTGGTACAGTCCTAACCTCAACATCTGAGGAAAGGGATTTAGGAGTAATAATTTCAGAGGACTTGAAGGTAGGTAGGCAATGCAATAGAGCAGCAGGAAATGCTAGCAGAATGCTTGGTTGCATAGGGAGAGGTATTAGCAGTAGGAAGAGGGAAGTGCTCATGCCATTGTACAGAGCACTGGTGAGACCTCACTTGGAGTATTATACAGAGCGCTGGTGAGACCTCACTTGGAGTATTGTACAGAGCGCTGGTGAGACCTCACTTGGAGTATTGTACAGAGCACTGGTGAGACCTCACTTGGAGTATTGTACAGAGCGCTGGTGAGACCTCACTTGGTGTATTGTACAGAGCGCTGGTGAGACCTCACTTGGAGTATTGTACAGAGCGCTGGTGAGACCTCACTTGGAGTATTGTACAGAGCGCGGGTGAGACCTCACTTGGAGTATTGTACAGAGCGCGGGTGAGACCTCACTTGGAGTATTGTACAGAGCACTGGTGAGACCTCACTTGGAGTATTGTACAGAGCGCTGGTGAGACCTCACTTGGAGTATTGTACAGAGCGCTGGTGAGACCTCACTTGGAGTATTGTACGCAGTACTGGAGACCGTATCTCCAGAAGGATATTGATACTTTGGAGAGAGTTCAGAGAAGGGCTACTAAACTGGTTCATGGGTTGAAGGATAAAACTTACCAGGAAAAGGTTAAAGCATCTTAACATGTATAGCTTGGAGGAAAGACGTAACAGGGGGGATATGATAGAAACATTTAAATACATAAAGGGGATCAACACAGTAAAGGAAGAGAGTATATTTAAAGGAAGAAAAACTACCACAACTAGAGGACATAGTCTTAAATTAGAGAGGCAACGATTTAAATGTAATATCAGGAAGTATTACTTTACTGAGAGGGTAGTGGATGTATGGAATAGCCTGCCAGCAGAAGTGGTAGAGGTAAACACAGTCAAGGATTTTAAGCATGCGTGGGATAGACACAAGGCTATCCTAGCTATAAGACCGGGAACGGGGGACTAATAAAAGTACTCAAAAAAAATAAAAAATTGGGCAGACTAGATGGACCGAATGGTTCTTATCTGCCGACACATTCTATGTTTCTATGTTTCTATGTTTCTATATCGTTTAAACCAAATACTACTTGAGACAGATTCAAAACTGGCAAGATAAATAAACCAAGACATGAAAATCCAGGAGTGTTGGCAGCTGTGGGAGATGAAAAATATGAATAAATATTTGGGGAGAGAGGGGGGAATACATACAACGTGTGCTGCCCACAAATGGAAGAGCATCATAAAAGAGAGACAAGACTTACGTGCGAACAGGATCGCTAAGACGCACACAGGAACCGTTCTGTCCATTGTATGAGTCAGTTCTTTGCTGGTCCGTTGGGGGGATTTTTATAATTCTGGTCTCTGTCCCCCTCGTCCTCACTTACGTTCGCTCTCTGCCTCTCCCGCCCTCTCCTTCCCCTCTTCTTTAACTCCCTGTATATGACGTTTGCGATTGTAAATTGTTTCTGTCACTAAAATGGTTATTGAATTGGATAAAACATTAACACATTCACCATAAACACCCGGGGGGGGGGGGGGGGGAGTCATGCCCAGTCATAGCAGCTAAGCATTGCAGGGATCTATTTCCCTTCTTCCACGGTGGGCTATTGGTTCAGTGCAGGAGCTGAGCCCCTCTAATGTACAGTAAAGATAGCGCTCACTTTGATAGAAGCGAAAAGTGGCGCTATCGCCCTGTGCGCCTATGTAAAAAGCAGACACCAGACAATTTGCGGGAGTCTGCGCCACCTTTGCCACAGAGGCACCTCCAGGTTGTGATGGCATGTTACAGACCGCCACTTGACTCCACCCTTTTTTTAGCCCAACCCCTTTTCATCCCAGAACCCATTACAAAAAGTGGCCTGCTAGGGTACAGTCTCCAAAGTTGGGCGAATATTTACCCCAATAACAAAACCTTTTACTCTAGAAGGAGTTTATATCAGCGTATTACAGTGATACAGTGACCACCGCCGCGTCACTCCAATACTGCGCAATATGTTTCACAAGTGTTATTATACATTGCTTTTTTACAATACTATTTAGTTTTGATAAACAGTAGACACCACAGACATCCACGGCGGGATTAAAGATGTGTTTTTGAGTATAGACCCCCTCTCCTCATTCCCACTATGTTTTCTCTTTTTAAAGAGCTACCTTTAATCTTCCCATCTGTCATACGTTACCGTTCATTTTTAATCAGAACCTTTTTTTCAAGGTTGTGGCTGTTTTTAGAAAGTTTGTAATAATACAACATATCACCAACACAGACAAACAGCATGGAATAAACAAACAGACAGAACTTGCAAAAATCCTTGCTTTTTTCAGTCTTTATTTTAATTCCCAGCATTTTACAGTTGAGGTTGTGGACTGTGAACCTAGTAAATATCTAATTCTAAGTTTATATGACACAGGTTCAGACAATACTGGGCCTTAAGGTCCCAGATGAGCACATGTTTCCGAGTCGGCTTTTATGATATACCAGGCAGTTCATTATAACCTCGGGAGAATGTAAAATGATATGGGAGAGGTCGCTTACAAAAACCTCACATAAAACACATATAATAAACATTCTACCAGCTTCATAGAAGAATCTCTGAAAGGTACAACACGGGTAACAGTGATCCATGCAGCCCAAGCTCTGGATTATCCCCGGTTAAATAATATTGCCGCAGTAAATAATAAGTTTGTGACTTTTCCATTGATTCATCCTCTTATTAGTAATTTGTTGAATAAAACCAGTGTGCGGGTTACAGGGGGCTCAAGGAGCGATGCCTCTGGGGGTTTATATCTGTTAATTTCACTGAGCTGATCTGTATGATCCAATGTTTATTCGTGACAGAGAGGCTTGCCGGGAATGAAGGGAACTTCAAACTTAAAACAAATATAGACTTAATTAATTTGACATTTATTAGCTGATTTAGATTTTTAGGTGCTGCATGCCAGACACCCCGCTGTGTATTTGGGGCCCTGTGGCATTTAGTAAGGTGCAGAGTGGTACAGGACCATGCTACCCCCTGATTTACACAATTTGTTTACCTTCAATAGTCCTTTTCTGCCCCTGGATGCCCAGACTATTGGCTAATTATCAGCCATCACTGCCTCTCTTGCCCTGCTGGGGCAGTGCGTATTGTTCTGCCCCTGGATATCTAGACTATTGGCTAATTATCAGCCATCACTGCCTCTCTTGCCCTGCTGGGGCATTACATATTGTTCTGCCCCTGGATATCCAGAATATTGGCTAATTATCAGCCATCACTGCCTCTCTTGCCCTGTTGGGGCATTACATATTGTTCTGCCAGTGGATATCCAGACTATTGGCTAATTATCAGCCATCACTGCCTCTCTTGCCCAGCTGGGGCAGTGTGTATTGTTCTGCCCCATCACTGCTACTGAACTGGTTCGCCCACCCCACCAAATTCATTCCTCAATAGTGTTGAGTGAACCCGAACCGCACTGTTCGGGTTTGTACCGAACATTAAGTTTTTTGGACCCCAGACCCGAACACGGACATTTCACTGTATGTTCGGGTTGGAGTTCGGGGTTTGACGATTTAATGGCACGTTATGAAAGGCTGCAGGGCAGCCAATCAGAAAGCCCATAGCATTACATACATATACATTGTATGTAATGCTATGGGCTTTCTATAAACCGAAAGTCTATAAACCTATAAAACATTGCATAAAATTAAACCATTGTCTCTGCTGAGCCACAAGGTATATAAATTATATATTATACTAACTTCTGTGCTAGCGGCTGGCACCATTATACAGACCATGAAAATACCCCCAAAGGTTTATAAATAAGTAAAATGAACTAATAGGTAAACAGATATACCAACAAACATTTTCAGCATCGATAGCTCCCCGAAGGGCTCTTATAATAATAAGTTCATTGTATAGAGCACCGTCGCCATGGTCAGAATATGTTCTATATTCCCAACAAACTTAGGAAAAGCAGAGCGAGGAAAAGGCCTGCATATAAACAGACATTTTGCCCTCTCCCCCCAGCGTCTGCCGTGACATAATTCATGGTTTTAGAGAGGGTGATGTTTTCTGTGATTTTTTTAAAGGCACCACTGGGGATGTTTCTAATGGTGGTAGCACCACTGGGGATGTTTGTAGTGGTGGTAGCACCACTGGAGATGTTTGTAGTGGTGGTAGTGTCGTTGGTGGCAGGAGTGTTAGTCGTGGTGGCGTTAAGATCCGCGACCCTCTGATTGATCCAGGAATAAAAGTTGGCGACTTTGGTGTAGACACCTGGGCTGTTAGCTTTGGCGCAGTCTTCCCCCCAACTCACAATGCCAGTCAGATACCAGGAGTTCCCAGATTTGCAAGTCAAAGGACCCCCAGAATCACCCTGAAACAGATAAATAAGGAACAAAACAGAATTTCTTCAGCTTTAAATTCCTTCCATTTTATCCTCATTTTCAACTCCAGTAAATAGGATCAGACAACATTACATCACTATCAACCCAGCCAATCCCCTTTATGTAATTAAATGTTTCATATCCCCTCTGTCACGACTTTCTTGTTGATGACATCACAATGTCTCTTTATAAAGTAACCCTCATTATAATATCATTCCTTATTCTCTCTCTCTCTGCACCGCCCCTGTGTCTCCCCTTCCTCAGTAATCACCTGGCAGGCATCCTTTTTGCCCTCGGGGTATCCTGCGCAGATCATGTTGTCATCCACTATAGTGACGCGAGGGTCGAAATTATAGGTTTTATGATAAATCTCATCACAGGTGACGGAGTCTATCAGCGGGACCTCGACTTCCTGCATGGTGAGCGGCGCAGGAAGTTGCACTGTAGAGGGGGGGTAAATAAAGATTTGTGAGGTTCAAGTCGTTATTTTTACTTTAATACAATTTACCGATCTCCTGTAGTTCTACATTAAACATTGTTTCATTGAGGCCTCTGAATCCAGTGACATCAGTAAGATGGAGTTTTCATGCTTCTCCTCTATATAACTGCTGTCATTAGACATAACTGTGGAATCAGCCTCTCTCTATTTCAAGTGATTGGAATGCAGAGTGCTTGGCTGTGATGGAATAAAATAGAGAAAGGTTCAGGGGATCTAACGAGACAGCAATAACCGTATTAGACTTGTTATGCCGTTTTTAGGAGATCCACACAGTGTGATTGTTAATATGTCATTTTTCCTCACCTCCATCCTGAATATCTCCCCAGCCGGACACCCAGCACATCATCCCGCTGGGGAAATCCCCATTGGAGGAAGGGATGCAGATCGGCTGGATGTACTTGGTAAAGGTGATAGCAGTTTGCAGTTGTACCAGCGCCAGGTCCGCAGTGCTGGTTACTGTGTTGTATTGGGGGTGATTTGTAATGGATTTCACCCCCACCCTCTGTGTGATAGTCAGTCCACTAGGGAACTGGCTGGTGAGGTTCTGATATCCAAGCAAGACCTGGAAATTCTCCACCGCCTGGTTACTGAAAGTACAAAATAAATAATAATCATAAAGTGCTTAAACAGGAAGGGTTCAGCCATATACTCTATTCTTTGGTTGTCAAGTAGGTCCTGGGGCTTAGCTGGCAACAGGTCTGTCACTAATGCCTGACAGGCAGTAACTGGGTATGTCCTGGGTGTACAATCTGAGTGCTGGGCATGTCCTGGGTGTACAATCTGAGTGCTGGGCATGTCCTGGGTGTACAATCTGAGTGCTGGGCATGTCCTGGGTAATCTGAGTGCTGGGCATGTCCTGGGTGTACAATCTGAGTGCTGGGCATGTCCTGGGTAATCTGAGTGCTGGGCATGTCCTGGGTAATCTGAGTGCTGGGCATGTCCTGGGTAATCTGAGTGCTGGACATGTCCTGGGTGTACAATCTGAGTGCTGGGCATGTCCTGGGTGTACAATCTGAGTGCTGGGCATGTCCTGGGTGTACAATCTGAGTGCTGGGCATGTCCTGGGTAATCTGAGTGCTGGGCATGTCCTGGGTGTACAATCTGAGTGCTGGGCATGTCCTGGGTAATCTGAGTGCTGGGCATGTCCTGGGTAATCTGAGTGCTGGGCATGTCCTGGGTGTACAATCTGAGTGCTGGGCATGTCCTGGGTAATCTGAGTGCTGGGCATGTCCTGGGTGTACAATCTGAGTGCTGGGCATGTCCTGGGTAATCTGAGTGCTGGGCATGTCCTGGGTAATCTGAGTGCTGGGCATGTCCTGGGTAATCTGAGTGCTGGGCATGTCCTGGGTAATCTGAGTGCTGGGCATGTCCTGGGTGTACAATCTGAGTGCTGGGCATGTCCTGGGTAATCTGAGTGCTGGGCATGTCCTGGGTGTACAATCTGAGTGCTGGGCATGTCCTGGGTGTACAATCTGAGTGCTGGGCATGTCCTGGGTAATCTGAGTGCTGGGCATGTCCTGGGTGTACAATCTGAGTTTTGGGCTGGGGAATGTCCTCGGTGTACAATCTTAGTGCTGGGGCATGTCCTGGGTGTGCAATCTGAGTGCCGGGGCATGTCCTGGGTGTACAATCTAAGTGCTGGGGAATGTCCTGGGTGTACAATCTGAGTGCTGGGGCATGTCCTGGGTGTACAATCTGAGTGCTGGGGCATGTCCTAGATATACAAAATTGGTACTCTCGCAAGAGTTGGCATGAACTGTGAATACAATCTTGGTGTTCTGGCAGGACCTATGGGCCAAGATCTATGGGTGCAAGGTGGTTGCTGTTTCAAGTGCCATGTGTGCTGCAAGTAGGGTTGGGATGGCAAGGGATGTTATGACAATAATGGAAGGAGGGCAGGAATAATGGAGTAAACGGGGACTGAGGAAGAAATAAAAAGAGTTTTATTATCTGATAACTAAACCTTACTTCTGTCGGTGCATGACGAAGGGAGAGGTAGGGGCATCACATTATATGACCATGTCAGGCTTAGCCCAGCACTGTGTCACAATACTCCAATATTGGTGGGTCCAAAAACCACCCCTGCTGGAAGGCCATGCCATGTTTACCTGGGAAAGCAGTGAGCCGCAGACAGTACCCAGCGCCGTGCGATGAGCGATCCTCCGCAGATGTGGGCTCTGTTATACACCATGCTGACTTGCCAGGGCCACTTACCCTGCGGAGCAGCCTGCCCCCCCACTATGCGGTCTGTAAACATCGGCTGCCCACATCCTGAGGGGACACGAGAAATGACAGCATGAGACACAGGGGCTCAAATCCCATCACCATGGTACATCCCACTACATCATGCACGCTTCAAGGCATTCTGACTGTCAGCTCACAGGGACAGGAATCCAGAGCCCTGTAAATCTCATTTAACTCAGCTGCAGCAAACTCTTTAACCCCCTTATGGCTCCCTCTGCCCCCTAGCAAACCATTAAGTACTTCAGATAATGACAAGACCCACTGTTCAGGGTAATAACTAACAGAATGGTATTGGTGTAATTATGACATCACAGTAGGTGCATGACATCATACATGACTATACAGTCATGGGTAGGTATGAAGGTGATTTCTGGGGCAATGTTCTCAAAGTGATGTCATCAGCAGGAACATTCCATTGGTTTCCATGATGATTCTGGAGGCAAGGTTCTAATAGTGATGTAATCAGCAGGAACATTCCATTGGTTTCCATGGTGATTCTGGGGTAAAGTTCTAAAAGTGATGTAATCAGCAGGAACATTCCATTGGTTTCAATGGTGATTCCAGGGTAAAGTTCTAAAAGTGATGTAATCAGCAGGAACATTCCATTGGTTTCCATGGGGATTCTGGTGGTAAAGTTCTAAAAGTGATGTCATCAGCAGGAACATTCCATTGGTTTCCTTGGTGACGGCTCCATTGATCCCCACAACTAAACTTTGTACATTACACCAAATAACTGCATTTTATGGGATGAAACTTAAACTCAGTGTTTAGTACCAGAAACTGAATGAAAAGACTACAGGTCTGAGGGGCCCAGGGTGTTACCTCCCTATCAGTCCATAAAGCTGACACTGTCACACCTTCACCCTCTGTAGAGCATTGTGCATAGTGTTATGGATCTGGGTGGTTTAAATCTTTATGTCCCTCAGTGAGTTTAGATCCGTATTAACCCGTTCAGAGCCAGAATGATTTAACGTGCAGGTTACACTAGTAGTAATATGGTACATGTATAGTATGTAGTGTGTCAGTTACCTGTGCTGGCAGTGGGAGTCACCAAACCTGCAAAATACAAAGGAGAAAATCAGCTATCACGTCTAGGCTGCAGAGCTGACAATCGTAAAACACAGGGATTGTGTTTCCCATCTTTTCTAAGATGTGTGACAAAAGTTTTAGATTTTAGAAAAACAGACTTTTCTAAAATTAGATTAGGTGTAAAGGAGTCATTATCAGACTGGAGCAATTTAAATGGAGTCCAGGAGAAATGGGATTATCTAAAAGTTGCACTACTGAAGGCAACAGAAAAATGCATAAGGCTTGTCAGTAAGAGCAAAAAATTGAAGAAACCACTGTGGTACTCTGCAGAGGTGGCTAAAATAGTAAAAAATAAAAAGCTAGCATTTAGTAATTATAAAAATACTCAGAGTGAGGAAGATAGAAAGATCTATAAGAGTAGGCAGAAAGAGGCAAAGCAAGCTATAAGAGCTTCCAAAGCACACACAGAAGAGACTATAGCCCAGTCAGTGAAAAAGGGGGATAAAACATTTTTTAGATACATAAATGAGAAAAGGAAAGTAAAACAAGGATTAGTTAGATTAAAAACAAAAGAAGGATGCTATGTAGAAGAGGATAAAGGCTTAGCAGACTGCCTTAATGAATATTTTTGTTCAGTTTTTACAAATGAAAATGAGGGTAAGGGACCTCATTTAGGGAAAAAGACTAATGAGTCTTTTGATGCATGTAAGTTTACAGAGGAAGAGGTTTTACTTCAGCTGTCTAAAGTAAAGACAAATAAGTCGATGGGACCTGATGGGATACATCCAAAGTTATTAAAAGAACTTAGTGGTGTACTAGCAAAACCGTTAACAGATTTATTTAACCAATCATTGTTAACGGGAGTAGTTCCAGAAGATTGGAAATTAGCTAATGTTGTGCCCATTCACAAGAAAGGTAGTAAGGAGGAGGCGGGCAACTATAGACCAGTAAGTCTTACTTCAGTAGTGGGGAAAATAATGGAAACCTTGTTAAAGAATAGGATTGCTGAACATCTAAAGTCACTTGGATTTCAAGATCAGAGACAGCATGGGTTTACTTCAGGGAGATCATGCCAAACTAATCTTATTGATTTTTTTGATTGGGTAACTAAAATAATAGATCAGGGTGGTGCAGTAGACATTGCTTACCTAGATTTCAGTAAAGCTTTTGACACTGTCGCACATAGAAGGCTTATCAATAAACTGCAATCTTTGAGTTTGGATTTCAATATTGTTGAATGGATTAGACAATGGCTGAGTGACAGGCAACAGAGGGTTGTAGTCAATGGGCTTATATTCGATGCAAGGTCGTGTTACTAGTGGGGTACCTCAGGGGTCTGTACTTGGACCCATTCTCTATAATATTGTTATTAGCGATATTGCAGAAGGTCTTGTTACTAGTGGGGTACCTCAGGGATCTGTACTTGGACCCATTCTCTTTAATATTTTTATTAGCGATATTGCAGAAGGTCTTGTTGGCAAAGTATGTCTTTTTGCTGATGATACAAAGATCTGCAGCAGGGCTGATATTCATGGAGGGATAAGCCAAATGGCAAATGATTTAGCTCAACTAGAAAAATGGTCAGAGCAGTGGCAACTGGCATTTAATGTGGACAAGTGCAAGATTATGCACCTTGGGCGTAAAAACCCAAAAGCAGAATATAGACTATTTGGTACAGTCCTAACCTCAACATCTGAGGAAAGGGATTTAGGAGTAATAATTTCAGAGGACTTGAAGGTAGGTAGGCAATGCAATAGAGCAGCAGGAAATGCTAGCAGAATGCTTGGTTGCATAGGGAGAGGTATTAGCAGTAGGAAGAGGGAAGTGCTCAAGCCATTGTACAGAGCACTGGTGAGACCTCACTTGGAGTATTGTACAGAGCACTGGTGAGACCTCACTTGGAGTATTGTACAGAGCACTGGTGACACCTCACTTGGAGTATTGTACAGAGCGCTGGTGAGACCTCACTTGGAGTATTGTACAGAGCGCTGGTGAGATCTCACTTGGAGCATTGTACAGAGCGCTGGTGAGACCTCACTTGGAGTATTGTACAGAGCGCTGGTGAGACCTCACTTGGAGTATTGTACAGAGCGCTGGTGAGACCTCACTTGGAGTATTGTACAGAGCCCTGGTGAGACCTCACTTGGAGTATTGTACAGAGTGCTGGTGAGACCTCACTTGGAGTATTGTACAGAGTGCTGGTGAGACCTCACTTGGAGTATTGTACAGAGCACTGGTGAGACCTCACTTGGAGTATTGTACAGAGCACCGGTGAGACCTCACATGGAGTATTGTACGCAGTACTGGAGACCGTATCTCCAGAAGGATATTGATACTTTGGAGAGAGTTCAGAGAAGGGCTACTAAACTGGTTCATGGGTTGAAGGATAAAACTTACCAGGAAAGGTTAAAGCATTTTAACATGTATAGCTTGGAGGAAAGACGTAACAGGGGGGATATGATAGAAACATTTATATACATAAAGGGAATCAACACAGTAAAGGAAGAGAGTATATTTAAAAGAAGAAAAACTACCACAACTAGAGGACATAGTCTTAAATTAGAGGGGCAACGATTTAAATATAATATCAGGAAGTATTACTTTACTGAGAGGGTAGTGGATGTATGGAATAGCCTTCCAGCAGAAGTGGTAGAGGTAAACACAGTCACGGATTTTAAGCATGCGTGGGATAGACACAAGGCTATCCTAGCTATAAGACCGGGAACGGGGGACTAATAAAAGTACTCAAAAAAAAAAAGTTGGGCAGACTAGATGGACCGAATGGTTCTTATCTGCCGACACATTCTATGTTTCTATGTTTCTATGTTTCTATGACTTACCAGTCACAGCTGCCGGAGGGATTAGGTTTCCCTGTGATAATTAAACTTTCATGTATTGTAATAGTACAGACAGAGGCACACCTTATCCACTAACAGGATCCCAAAAAGAACAACCCTCGAATTCCATATACTTCACCCAGGGGTTAATAACACTCACACATACCTTGTATTTAACCCCTGCCCCCTCCTCTGCGTGATACAGGACATATATCTGTATAAAGACTTCCCAGGGTCTAATTTCTTGTATATGATGCCATGTTGTAATTATGTAGACTAACTGCTCCCCCCAAATCCCATGAACACTCACTCAAGGTGAGGAGAAGGACAGTGCAGCCTGAGGTCCAGTAGCATCTCCTGGTCAATTCCCCTTTGGTCCATAAAGCCATTCTGTACTTCTGCCTGTAATTGTGTCCTCTGGATTTGCTCTGGTTTCTGTTCAGCCTCCTGGGGGTTGTTTGTTGTGACCCTTTTTGGTTTTGTGTCTCTAGATTCTTCGTTTGGATCTGGTATTTGGTTCTTTCCCAGTAATTGTGTTGCTGAACCAGCTCCAAGTTTATTTTTTCCTTTTCTCCTTGGTCCTGCTCCTGGTGTATCTCTCTCACTATAGGTGTCACCTCCTTAGTGCTGCTCCTGGTCTATCTCTCTCACTATAAGTGCCTCCCCTTTGGTCTCCCTCTCTCACTATAAGTGCCTCCCCTTTGGTCTCCCTCTCTCACTTTAAGTGCCTCCCCTTGGTCCTGGTCCTCCACTCTCACTATAATGGCCTCCCCTTGGTCCTGGTCCTCCACTCTCACTATAATGGCCTCCCCTTAGTCCTGGTCCCCCACTCTCACTATAATGGCCTCCCCTTGGTCCTGATCCTCCACTCTCACTATAATGGCCTCCCTTTGGTCCTGGTCCTCCACTCTCACTATAATGGCCTCCCCTTGGTCCTGGTCCTCCACTCTCACTATAATGGCCTCCCCATGGTCCTTATCCTCCACTCTCACTATAATGGCCTCCCCTTGGTCCTGGTCCTCCACTCTCACTATAATGGCCTCCCCATGGTCCTTATCCTCCACTCTCACTATAATGGCCTCCCTTTGGTCCTGGTCCTCCACTCTCACTATAATGGCCTCCCCTTGGTCCTGGTCCTCCACTCTCACTATAATGGCCTCCCCTTGGTCCTGATCCTCCACTCTCACTATAATGGCCTCCCCTTAGTCCTGGTCCTCCACTCTCACTATAATGGCCTCCCCTTGGTCCTTATCCTCCACTCTCACTATAATGGCCTCCCCTTGGTCCTGGTCCCCCACTCTCACTATAATGGCCTCCCCTTAGTCCTGGTCCTCCACTCTCACTATAATGGCCCCCCCTTAGTCCTGGTCCCCCACTCTCACTATAATGGCCTCCCCTTAGTCCTGGTCCTCCACTCTCACTATAATGGCCTCCCCTTAGTCCTGGTCCTCCACTCTCACTATAATGGCCTCCCCTTGGTCCTGGTCCTCCATTCTCACTATAATGGCCTCCCCTTGGTCCTGGTCCTCCACTCTCACTATAATGGCCTCCCCTTGGTCCTGGTCCTCCACTCTCACTATAATGGCCTCCCCTTAGTCCTGGTCCCCCACTCTCACTATAATGGCCTCCCCTTAGTCCTGGTCCTCCACTCTCACTATAATGGCCTCCCCTTAGTCCTGGTCCCCCACTCTCACTATAATGGCCTCCCCTTGGTCCTGGTCCTCCACTCTCACTATAATGGCCTCCCCTTAGTCCTGGTCCTCCACTCTCACTATAATGGCCTCCCCTTAGTCCTGGTCCCCCACTCTCACTATAATGGCCTCCCCTTGGTCCTGGTCCTCCACTCTCACTATAATGGCCTCCCCTTGGTCCTGGTCCTCCACTCTCACTATAATGGCCTCCCCTTGGTCCTGGTCCTCCACTCTCACTATAATGGCCATCCCCTTGGTCCTGGTCCTCCACTCTCACTATAATGGCCTCCCCTTAGTCCTGATCCTCCACTCTCACTATAATGGCCTCCCCTTGGTCCTGATCCTCCACTCTCACTATAATGGCCATCCCCTTGGTCCTGGTCCTCCACTCTCACTATAATGGCCTCCCCTTGGTCCTGATCCTCCACTCTCACTATAATGGCCTCCCCTTGGTCCTGATCCTCCACTCTCACTATAATGGCCTCCCCTTGGTCCTTATCCTCCACTCTCACTATAATGGCCATCCCCTTGGTCCTGATCCTCCACTTTCACTATAATGGCCATCCCTTTGGTCCTGGTCCTCCACTCTCACTATAATGGCCTCCCCTTAGTCCTGGTCCCCCACTCTCACTATAATGGCCATCCCCTTGGTCCTGGTCCTCCACTCTCACTATAATGGCCATCCCCTTGGTCCTGGTCCTCCACTCTCACTATACCCCATCTCCTTGATCTTCTCTGACGCTTCCTGTGGATGGAGTGTCCCCTTATTTTGGTTCCTCTTCTCCTAACCTCCCTTTTTCCCTCTGGATCTACTCCAGGGTTTCGCTTGTAGCATTTCCTTCTAGATTTGCCAGTTTCCCTGGAGACACAAGTTCCTATGTCGTCAATGCCTCCATTGTCCATTGCAAGAAACCCAATGGCTATGTACTGTTTGACGTCATCTCTAATTTACAGTCTTAAACATACCAAGAAAAACAATCATTTCCAAGTTAAATTCTAAATATAAAAGTATCAGTTATATAAGCACTGAAATGATTCCCATCTCACATTAATCTATGTTCATGTGCAATAACCACTAGAAAAACCATATAGACAGATCTTCAATTGTCTCTGATAACAGTACAGAGAAAGTCGTTCAGACCCAAAGTATCTTTTTCTCCCAGATCACATCCAGTGCCATGTCTGATCTTTCATCTTTACCTCAACAAGCTGGACTAAATTAATCATTTTTTAGGGGATAATAGACGACTCCGAGATACATATGATCAGGAAAAAAGTTCAAGACTTTTTGCCGATGTAGGAAAAACATTTTGCCGCCCCTTACTGATCACACATACGCACCCCACATAGGACTTGTCTTAGCACCCAGATTGCATCCACCTGACTTGCCTAGCACACAGATTGCACACACTAGGAATTGCCCCAGCACACAATGTGGGTGTTGAGACATGTTCTGTGTGTGCAATTTAGGAGCTGGGGCAAGTCCGGTTTGTGCAAACTGGATGCTGGTCAAGTCTTGTGAAAGCACTTGGGTGCTGAGGCAAGTCCTATGTTTGCAATCTGGGTGCTGAGGCAAGTCCTATGTTTGCAATCTGGGTGCTGGGACAAATCTTATGTTTGCAATCTGGGTGCTGGGACAAGTCTTAGGTTTGCAATCTGGGAGCTGGGGCAAGTCTTGTGTGTGCAATCTGGATGCTGGTCAAGTCCTGTGGATGCAATCGGGTACTGAGGCAAGTGTTTTGTGTGAAATCTGGCTGCTGAGAGGAGAGTGCAATCAGAGTGGGGAGTCAGATTGTATTACATACAAACCAGACTGTCTTAAACTATTGCTAAATAGAGTATTACAGTTGTCTAATGACAGATGTATCCTCTATATCAGTTCTGAATGTTTGAGCTTCCAGACTCAGTGTATGTGCTTTGATTCTTCCACACGCCCAGTACAATCTTTTGGTGCAGTGTATTATTTCCTCAGTGCAGACCATTCCATGACTGATCTTATTTGGGACTAATCAGGATTCCTGTTTTTTCGTTATGTATTTTTGATTTCTCCTGTATATATGAAGGATCATGTGGAGTCATTGGATCACTGTGTTATAGAGAATGATTATAACTTATTAGGTTATTATGGAGGACACTAGGAAGCTATCCTTCCTTTCCTTCCTCCTCCTCCCTGTCTTTATCCTGGTCACCATCCTGTTTGGATAATGGCCGGGTATAGGGTGACTTAGTCACAATGACCATGGGAGGATACTGCAGTAATCCTGTGGATCTATATAAGTGCAGAGATCCTCGTTGGGATTAATGTAATCCGGTGAGTGGCCGTTTTGGCAGTTTGGGTAATGCAGACCCTCTCACTAATCCCTTCTGGAGGACAGTGATCTTACATCAGAGGGATGTATATGACAATAAGGAGGGTCTTGCAAGGTTACTTTCTCCCCTCTATGATCCGGTTTAACCCCTCTGGTGCTTGTCTGCTCTCTGTGCCCAGATTGCATTATGTAAAGAGTTACCTTGGTGTGAAATCAGGTTCATAAGGGTATAAAACTGCAAAAATCTCCCCCCTTGGGGCTGTTACACATTGTACTTTTACTTCCTATGTTAATGTACAAGTTATGGATTACCCACCAAAGAGATACTCAGGAAAGTTCCAACATATAGGAACATCTGTGAGTAACTAGGAATGACCCAACATATAGGAACATCTGTGAGTAACAAGGAATGACCCAACATATAGGAACATCTGTGAGTAACTAGAAATGACCCAACATATAGGAACATCTGTGAGTAACTAGGAATGACCCAACATATAGGAACATCTGTGAGTAACTAGGAATGACGCAATATATAGGAACATCTGTGAGTTACTAGGAATGACCCAACCTATAGGAACATCTGTGAGTAACAAGGAATTACCCAACATATAGGAACATCTGTGAGTAACTAGGAATGACGCAATATATAGGAACATCTGTGAGTTACTAGGAATGACCCAACATATAGGAACATCTGTGAGTAACTAGGAATGACCCAACATATAGGAACATCTGTGAGTAACAAGGAATGACCCAACATATAGGAACATCTGTGAGTAACTAGAAATGACCCAACATATAGGAACATCTGTGAGTAACTAGGAATGACCCAACATATAGGAACATCTGTGAGTAACTAGGAATGACCCAACATATAGGAACATCTGTGAGTAACTAGGAATGACCCAACATATAGGAACATCTGTGAGTAACTAGGAATGACCCAACATATAGGAACATCTGTGAGTAACTAGGAATGACCCAACATATAGGAACATCTGTGAGTAACTAGGAATGACCCAACCTATAGGAACATCTGTGAGTAACTAGGAATGACCCAACCTATAGGAACATCTGTGAGTAACAAGGAATTACCCAACCTATAGGAACATCTGTGAGTAACAAGGAATGACCCAACCTATAGGAACATCTGTGAGTAACAAGGAATGACCCAACCTATAGGAACATCTGTGAGTAACTAGGAATGACCCAACCTATAGGGACATCAGTGAGTAACTAGGAATGACCCAACATATAGGAACATCTGTGAGTAACTAGGAATGACCCAACATATAGGAACATCTGTGAGTAACTAGGAATGACCCAACATATAGGAACATCTGTGAGTAACTAGGAATGACCCAACAAATAGGAACATCTGTGAGTAACAAGGAATGACCGAACATATAGGAACATCTGTGAGTAACAAGGAATGACCCAACCTATAGGAACATCTGTGAGTAACAAGGAATGACCCAACCTATAGGAACATCTGTGAGTAACTAGGAATGACCCAACCTATAGGGACATCAGTGAGTAACTAGGAATGACCCAACATATAGGAACATCTGTGAGTAACTAGGAATGACCCAACATATAGGAACATCTGTGAGTAACTAGGAATGACCCAACATATAGGAACATCTGTGAGTAACTAGGAATGACCCAACCTATAGGAACATCTGTGAGTAACAAGGAATGACCCAACCTATAGGAACATCTGTGAGTAACAAGGAATGACCCAACATATAGGAACATCTGTGAGTAACAAGGAATGACCCAACCTATAGGAACATCTGTGAGTAACTAGGAATGACCCAACATATAGGAACTTTTGTGAGTAACTAGGAATGACCCAACATATAGGAACATCTGTGAGTAACTAGGAATGACCCAACATATAGAAACATCTGTGAGTAACTAGGAATGACCCAACATATAGGAACATCTGTGAGTAATTAGGAATGACCCAACATATAGGAACATCTGTGAGTAACTAGGAATGACCCAACATATAGGAACATCTGTGAGTAACTAGGAATGACGCAATATATAGGAACATCTGTGAGTTACTAGGAATGACCCAACATATAGGAACATCTGTGAGTAACTAGGAATGACCCAACATATAGGAACATCTGTGAGTAACTAGGAATGACCCAACATATAGGAACATCTTTGAGTAACTAGGAATGACCCAAAATATAGGAACATCTGTGAGTAACAAGGAATGACCCAACATATAGGTACATCTGTGAGTAACAAGGAATGACCCAACATATAGGAACATCTGTGAGTAACAAGGAATGACCCAACCTATAGGTACATCTGTGAGTAACTAGGAATGACCAAACATGTCACCCTTATATAGGACATATATAGCGCAGTCTGGAACTCTTATAGAGGGCATGAGGATTAAAGTATAAATTACTGGTAAAAGAGTCATTCAGAGATACAAAAAGTACAGAAGCCAAACAAAGCTTCCCAGAAACAGACTGAATAACATATATAATACACACTAGTTACATGACTCTCAGCTGGATCATCAGATAAATAAACTTAGATTCATAATCTGATTTTCATCTACTCATACTCACCTTTTAGCAGGAAGATAATTTGGAGGTTCACAAAAAGATCCTTCATCATTGCAGATAGCCTTGTGGAAAAGATAGCTGTGTGTGAGACTGATAGCTGTGTGTGAGAGGTAGCTGTGTGTGAGACTGATAGGTGTGTGTGAGAAGTAGCTGTGTGTGAGACTGATAGCTGTGTGTGAGACTGATAGCTGTGTGTGAGAGGTAGCTGTGTGTGAGAGGTAGCTGTGTGTGAGACTGATAGGTGTGTGTGAGACTGATAGCTGTGTGTGAGACTGATAGCTGTGTGTGAGACTGATAGCTCTGTGTGAGACTGATAACTGTGTGAGAGAGATAGCTATGTGTGAGACTGATAGCTGTGTGTGAGACTGATAGCTGTGTGAGAGAGATAGCTATGTGTGAGACTGATAGCTGTGTGTGAGACTGATAGCTGTGTGTGAGAGATAGCTGTGTGTGAGACTGATAGCTGTGTGAGAGAGATAGCTGTGTGTGAGACTGATAGCTGTGTGAGAGAGATAGCTGTGTGTGAGACTGATAGCTGTGTGAGAGAAATAGCTATGAGTGAGACTGATAGCTGTGTGTGAGACTGATAGCTGTGTGTGAGAGAGATAGCTATGTGTGAGACTGATAGCTGTGTGTGAGACTGATAGCTGTGTGTGAGACTGATAGCTGTGTGAGAGAGATAGCTATGTGTGAGACTGATAGCTGTGTGTGAGACTGATAGCTGTGTGTGAGACTGATAGCTGTGTGAAAGAGATAGCTATGTGTGAGACTGATAGCTGTGTGAGAGAGATAGCTATGAGTGAGACTGATAGCTGTGTGAGAGAGATAGCTATGTGTGAGACTGATAGCTGTGTGAGAGAGATAGCTATGAGTGAGACTGATAGCTGTGTGTGAGACTGATAGCTGTGTGTGAGAGAGATAGCTATGTGTGAGAATGATAGCTGTGTGTGAGACTGATAGCTGTGTGTGAGACTGATAGCTGTGTGAGAGAGATAGCTATGTGTGAGACTGATAGCTGTGTGTGAGACTGATATCTGTGTGTGAGAGAGATAGCTATGAGTGAGACTGATAGCTGTGTGTGAGACTGATAGCTGTGTGTGAGAGAGATAGCTATGTGTGAGACTGATAGCTGTGTGTGAGACTGATAGCTGTGTGTGAGACTGATAGCTGTGTGTGAGACTGATAGCTGTGTGAGAGAGATAGCTATGTGTGAGACTGATAGCTGTGTGTGAGAGATAGCTATGTGTGAGACTGATAGCTGTGTGTGAGACTGATAGCTGTGTATGAGACTGATAGCTGTGTGTGAGACTGATAGCTGTGTGTGAGAGATAGCTATGTGTGAGACTGATAGCTGTGTGAGAGAGATAGCTATGTGTGAGACTGATAGCTGTGTATGAGACTCTTAGCTGTGTGTGAGACTGATAGCTGTGTGTGAGACTGATAGCTGTGTGTGAGAGATAGCTGTGTGTGAGACTGATAGCTGTGTGTGAGACTGATAGCTGTGTGTGAGAGATAGCTGTGTGTGAGACTGATAGCTGTGTGTGAGACTGATAGCTGTGTGAGAGAGATAGCTGTGTGTGAGACTGATAGCTGTGTGAGAGAGATAGCTATGTGTGAGACTGATAGCTGTGTATGAGACTCTTAGCTGTGTGTGAGACTGATAGCTGTGTATGAGACTCTTAGCTGTGTGTGAGACTGATAGCTGTGTGTAAGGTTTGGATGCAATTGTCAGTATAGTGATGTATGGCAGGTAATATAGAAATACACAGCAGCTCCCAGTCTGTGAGCAAGCAGATAACCATTCCCAGCTTTAATCTCCTTACATCCTTCTCCACTTACTCCATATAAACACCCTCACTGACTACCTGCAGGGTAATCTCTGTATTACACACATATCACTTTATTATGCTACATACAGCCCTCTATCCCTCTCAATACATCTATCTGCCTCTGTATTACACACATATCACTTTATTATACTGCATATAACCCTCTCTCCCTCTCATTACATCTGTCTGCCTCTGTATTACACAAAAAGCCTTGACTGGACCTTCAGTCTTTTTATATGATGCATCTTGCCTCTGTATTATACACAGCTCCATCTCTACTGGTCTCTGTATTTTGTGCTTTGCTCCTTCATAATACCCAGCTCCCCTCAGTCTGTGTATAAGACACGTCTGTCTCTATTTGTAATCCCAGGAGTGTAACAGTTAATGTAACATGATAGCGTGTTATATTATACTACATGTCTCTGTCATTATACTGTCAGGAGTAACATGTTTTATATATACACTAATATAGAATAATTAGACTGCACTGGATCAATCTGTGGCAAGCTCTGTGCAGGGCATGGTGACACTGTGGCAAGCTCTGTGGGGGCATGGTGACACTGTGGCAAGCTCTGTGGGGGCATGGTGACACTGTGGCAAGCTCTGTGGGGGGGGGGCATGGTGACACTGTGGCAAGCTCTGTATGGGGCATGGTGACACTGTGACAAGCTCTGTGGGGGCATGGTGACACTGTGGCAAGCTCTGTGGGGGCATGGTGACACTGTGGCAAGCTCTGTGGGGGCATGGTGACACTGTGACAAGCTCTGGGGAGCATTGTGACACTGTGACAAGCTCTGTGGGGGGGGCATGGTGACACTGTGGCAAGCTCTGTGGGGGGCATGGTGACACTGTGGCAAACTCTGTATGGGGCATGGTGACACTGTGACAAGCTCTGAGGGGGCATTGTGACACTGTGGCAAGCTCTGTGGGGGGCATGGTGACACTGTGGCAAGCTCTGTGGGGGGGGCATGGTGACACTGTGGCAAGCTCTGTGCAGGGCATGGTGACACTGTGGCAAGCTCTGAGGGGGCATTGTTACACTGTGGCAAGCTCTGAGGGGGCATTGTGACACTGTGGCAAGCTCTGTGGGGGGCATGGTGACACTGTGGCAAGCTCTGTGGGGGGCATGGTGACACTGTGGCAAGCTCTGTGGGGGGCATGGTGACACTGTGACAAACTCTGAGGGGGCATTGTGACACAGTTTTATTGAGATTATGCTGGATGTGGGCGTGGTTATGGTGGGTGGGGCATGGGTAGTACAATATTTTGAAGATGGATAGAGGAGCGCACGTGTAGGATTTCTTGCTCTTGTTGTTGGATATGAACACCAGAACCTGCTCTAGTTTGTGGCTGTTAAACTGAAGATGACGACCGCTTGGTGCTGACTATATGTGAATAGGAATCATCATTTACATATGGCCTAGATATCTAGATGTTTAGACTCTGACCCAAGATGTCCGCCCCCTGATAGCGTGGTCTTAATAAGGGGCTTTATTTGTATTCTTTTATTAAAGTATTTCTATATAAAATACCTGCACTTATTTCAATATTTCAATTAAACAGAACTTGTTTTTTGGCCGACAGTTTGTCCAACAGGAGAAAGTCCCAAAAATCCCAGAATAAAAGCGTCTTTGTCGTGAGGTTTTACAGCTGAATGAATGAGACGCCAGAGAGATATTGATCGCTTGGACTCCCGCGTGAGGCCATTTAATACCACGTTTATTACCGGACAGTGGCGGTTACTGGCCAAGGAGCAGTGTTATTATCCAGGCCGCGAGGAGGAAGGGAGGAGAGGAAATGGTTTTTGCGTGAGATCGAACGTAGTTGTTGGGGTCCACGGGCCCCGTGAATGTCACATTCAGGATATTCACTGAGGCTGAGGGGTCAAACCCCTTAATCCAGTCCACGTAAGAAGTCAATAGGGTATAAACTCCAGGGCGATTCACTTGTCCACAGCCTTCCCCAAAACTCACTATGCCAGCCAAAAACCACTGCCCCTTCTGCGCACACACCAAGGGACCTCCAGAGTCACCCTAAAAAACAGGGGAAGATTCTGAGATTAACAATATCACAAAAAACTATGTAGCAAAGCTCACTTATTATAATAGACATGTAATAATGCCACAAACTCCTAGAAATGATTAACAGTAATACATGATACATTATTACTGAGAATTTACCCCAAGAGTATAAGAACCACACAGAATGAAGCTCAGCAATATCCCTGATAATCTACACCCTGGGGATCTGCCCATACACCCTGGGGATCTGCCCATCCACCCTGGGGATCTGCCCATCCACCCTGAGTATCTGCCCATTTATCCTGAGGATCTGCCCATCCACCCTGAGGATCTGCCCATCCACCCTGAGTATCTGCCCATCCACCCTGAGTATCTGCCCATCACCCTGAGTATCTGCCCATCCACCCTGAGTATCTGCCCATCCACCCTGGGGATCTGCCCATCCACCCTGAGTATCTGTCCATACACCCTGAGTATCTGCCCATCCACCCTGGGGATCTGCCCATCACCCTGAGTATCTGCCCATCCACCCTGAGCATCTGCCCATCCACCCTGAGTATCTGCCCATCCACCCTGAGTATCTGCCCATAAACCCTGAGTATCTGCCCATCCACCCTGAGTATCTGCCCATACACCTTGAGGATCTGCCCATCCACCCTGAGTATCTGCCCATTAACCCTGAGGATCTGCCCATACACCTTGAGGATCTGCCCATCCACCCTGAGTATCTGCCCATCACCCTGAGTATCTGCCCATCACTCTGAGTATCTGCCCATCACCCTAAGCTCTGATAGAGAATGACGAGGAAGGTCACCCACCTGGCAGGAGTCTTTCCCCCCAGTCTGATATCCTGCACATATCATGCTGTTTGAGATGATGGTTTGGTTCTGAAGGATGCCAGACTGGGTGTGATAGAGGTAGTCACACACCTGAGAGTCAATCAATGGCACCTGGACTTCCTGCAGGGTACGTGGACTCGGCAGTGTGACTGTGGGAGACATGGTTTATTTTATAAAAGCCCAACGGGTACACGTTCCAGGCCTGCTGGGCGCCAAGCACAACATGTACAATGGGATCACTTTCAGGATCCATCTCCAGGATTGTGCACAGAGATAAACAGAAAGCTGTATCCAGTGAGTCTGGGGAGGGACACCGGGGGCAGAGTCTGGGGAGGGACACCGGTGGGCAGAATCTGGGGAGGGACACCGGGGGGCAGAATCTGGGGAGGGACACCGGGGGGCAGAGTCTGGGGAGGGACACCGGGGGGCTGAATCTGGGGAGGGACACCGGGGGGCAGAGTCTGGGGAGGGACACATTGGGCGGAGTCTGGGGAGGGACACCGGGGGGCAGAATCTGGGGAGGGACACCGGGGGGCAGAGTCTGGGGAGGGACACATTGGGCGGAGTCTGGGGAGGGACACCGGGGGGCAGAATCTGGGGAGGGACACCGGGGGCAGAGTCTTGGGAGGGACACCGGGGGCAGAGTCTTGGGAGGGACACCGGGGGGCAGAGTCTGGCAGAGTTTTGGCCCTGAGGCCTGCTGGTCCACTGAGCTCTACCTCTGTCCCAAAAAGCAGGAGATGGATCGCAAATCGGGACTATTCTGTGCAAAGAGGGCCAGTTGGGAGGTATGCCTAAAACATGAGGCCAGATGTTTCTGGATTAGTAGGAGCCGCCATTACTGTACCTACCTCCATATTTAATATTTCCCCAGCCGGTTACCCAGCAGAGCAGGCCTTTTGGGAATTGTACCCCTGGGGCAGGAAGACACACAGGAAGAATAAAACGTGTGTAATTCACCTCCATCATTAGCTCCAGGAGGCTGATATCATACGGGGTATTGGAGCTGACGTAGGACGGATGCACAATGGTTCGGTTCACCCCCACCCAAATCTCTTGGGGATTCGACTTGCTGAGATTGTAGGTCCCGAGATAAATGGTGAGAATAGAGGCCGGGGTACTGAAAGGGAAAACATCATAAGGAACCTATATAGTGCACTCCTGGGGCAAAGTCCTCAATCACTGCCTTCCCAGCAATACACCCCACTTTATCTCTCTAATCAGTGATGCCCCCCACTAACCTCTCATTAACTGAGGACCCTCTCCATTGCCACATTAGCCTCTAGGTATGCCACCTTCAAAACAATAAATACAAGGTGCCATCCCGTTTAATACCCCAGTCCCTGACTTATTTGTATAAACCACGGGGTCTACTAATTAAAATCAGATATTAATAGCCGATCAGGAAAAATTCTCCATCTTGCCAGTCTTGCCAGCTCGGCTATTGATGTCTGATGTTTGCAGTGCACTTGTCAGTCCAACACAGTTCACTAGTTGGCAGACTGGCTCATTGGGGGGGTTCTGTATAGACATAATGGGGCTGTTTTATGTCTAATCCTGACTAGTCAGATTTATTTACACACAGCCTGCGGCTCGGAAAGGGACAGAGAGGAGGACATCCTCCCAAACGAGGCACCAGATCTATTACAAATATATTCCATGTTGTGTCCTTGGTACTGACTTTGTGACGCAGTGGGCTGCAGTGACCACCCATTTATTGCTGATGAGAGATCCGCCACAGAAGTGTTGGCCATACTTCCTCAAGCTGATTTGCCACGGCCACTGGCCTTGCTGGGCCGCCTCGCCTCCCATAATCCGGCTGAGCGCCGGGGGCATCCCGCAATCTACGAAACAAAATATCATGGCGTCAGAATAACCCAAAGCAGTCATACAGCATTCATTAATCCCCCCGAGACACAAAGGACAAGAGATTACAACAACATGCCGACACAGCTGTCAGCTAGACACTGACACAGTCACACACTCACACAGCTACACACTGACACATTCACACAGCTACACACTGACACATTCACACAGCTACACACTGACACATTCACACAGCTACACACTGACACATTCACACAGCTACACACTGACACACTCACACAGCCACCCACTCACACCGCCACACACTCACACAGCTACACACTGACACACTCACACAGCTACACACTGACACATTCACACAGCTACACACTGACACACTCACACAGCCACCCACTCACACCGCCACACACTCACACAGCTACACACTGACACACTCACACAGCTACACACTGACACACAGCTACACACTCACACAGCCACACACTGACACACTCACACAGCTACACACTCACACATTCACACAGCTACACACTGACACATTCACACAGCTACACACTGACACATTCACACAGCTACACACTCACACATTCACACAGCTACACACTCACACATTCACACAGCTACACACTCACACAGCCACACACTCACACCGCCACACACTGACACACAGCTACACACTGACACATTCACACAGCTACACACTGACACACTCACACAGCCACCCACTCACACAGCTACACACTGACACATTCACACAGCTACACACTGACACACTCACACAGCCACCCACTCACACAGCTACACACTGACACATTCACACAGCTACACACTGACACACTCACACAGCCACCCACTCACACAGCTACACACTGACACATTCACACAGCTACACACTGACACACTCACACAGCCACCCACTCACACAGCTGCACACTGACACATTCACACAGCTACACACTGACACACTCACACAGTCACACACTCACACAGCCACCCACTCACACACTCACAAAGCCACACACTCACACAGCTACACACTGACACACTCACAAAGCCACACACTCACACAGCTACACACACTGACACAGCCACACACTCACAAAGACATACACTCACAGAGCCACACACTCACAAAGCCACACACTTGAACACTCACATGCCACAACAAATAATGCACATGCGTGCCAAATAAAGAGATATCTTTAACAAAAAAACAGATGAAGTCATAAACAGGAGACTTCCACAGACACATTTAAAATATACTGTATTTTCCTTCTCCTTTAGGCGGTTACTGCAATTCTTCCAACACAATGCATAGATCATTTTTCATTCTCCAGCAAACTCAGTGTTTGTCTCTTTACTAAATGTCTCTATTGTGAGAAACAGGTGGATGGTAGAAGACGGAGGGTCAAATCGAAACTACATTTTTTATTTTTAAATATTTTCTTTTAATATATATGTATATTTTTTTCTTTTTGTATATATAGATTTTTTTTTTCTGCTACCATTTGCATAATTTTAGCAGTGGTGTGGGAGGTAATGCAAACAGCCAGAAATGTAATAAGGATGGTGTGCACTGTTAAGTTAACCCTTCTAAATAATAAAAGGGGGGCTGCATTTCAATATCTTATTGTACATTTTACCCCAAGTCTTCTGTCCGGCCCCTGTGGTGATCTTCCTGGTGGCCGTTGTGGGCGTGGTTACGGTGGGCAGTAAAGGGACTCGTCTCTAGGACCCTTGAATGTAGACTCTAGGCAGGCTAGGCAAGGCACACCCAATGCCCCAGCTGACCATGCCCACCAGAAACAAGGCACTGTTCAGCTAGCGGACCACTAGAACCTCCCTAGGACATTTCAACGTGCGATTACTAATATTAAAGTCACATGTGGCTGCTCCATTAATGACTAACGATAATGATACAATGAATAAGGTGGGAGACCGGAGAGCAGCACAGTGGTACCCTACACATGGCACCCTGGTTACACCTGCTCATTGTTGGCTGGGCAAGGAGTATGGGTGATTACCGTCACCCATCTAATGCTTCCAAACCGGCACAAATCGTGTCACTGTGAATTATCAGTTGCGTTTCACTTATATTCGTGTATTTGTGGTACATCAAGTCACAGCTCCTGCCAGGCTTGACTCAAGACTTCATCCATCGGAGATGGCCAAAATGAAGACCATTAAGTGGAGTGTTAGTAACATTCCTTGGAAGAAGGATCTCAATGCCTCTTTCCTGCTGTTTAAACTCTTTGCTATGATTAATCCAGCTAATTTAAGCATAGGACAGGTCCAGCTCAGATCCCTTCCACTCTGTTTGAGGATCTGTTTGTGATGGATCTCTCCACGCCATGTGTAGATATCCCTCGTTCACATAGACAATAGCCCCAAACCCGACTTCCATCTTTCGTCCTATCAAACAAACCTCTGCCTTCCTTCTTAAAACAAACAAACACCCAATGCACCTTCATTTTCTTGCCTATTTTCGGCTTTCTTTTTCCACCTATTACCCATTGATGAGGCCAATCAGTTGGATCAACCCTGTATCCATCTCCACTTACATGACGAGTCAACGTTACCCCAGCCAGTCACTGTACCGTTCATCCCAGAAGGGAACGAGGGGGTATTGCTGGGCAGACAGACGGGGCTTATATACTGTGAGAAGGTTACCATTAACGGGAGGGCTGCACACGATTTTTAAAACAATACGCTTTATTACAATCCATCAAATATGGCACGTACCGGAGCCAGCGCTACCACCCATGCCTTACGCGTTTCACACCCAAACACTGCACATAGAGCGAGGAAATAACGGAACTTTCCTTGAACACAACCATCAACCCATTGTGATAATGAGCAACACAATTAATGAGCATTCACAGCAAATCACACAATTAATGAGCAACGGAGCAACACAAAATGCAAGTTATAACCCAAGCTGTAGACTATTCATCATTGGTTTGACAGTGAAAAACCGTATCTGTAAATGACATGGTATAGCCGCGGTTATGTCAAGTTAATTCGACCCCCGATGACCATCGCCATATTTTAAACGCCGTTTAAATGCGATGATCCTGCAAATGGTAATTATCCAATGAGATCGGTCAAGACGCATTCTATATTTATACATTGTATAATCATAGCAGCCTATCATGTGTCTGGCGCTGGTCACATGACATGCTTGTATAGACGCTGGACACAGCGCTATTCTATAGGGAAGGATGTAGCCATTGTTGGTATATTGCGTCACTTGCCCACCGATACTTTGCTCTTTATCCCTCTTCATAAGTAACGTGTTTTTGAGAGGAGATCACAAAGTTGCGTGAAAAGCTGACGTTTTTACAGTACAAGCCGACGTACCATCCAAGGGAAGAGACTGTATCTCAGGTCAAGAGAGCGGTCTAAGCAAGATTACCCAGAGTCCACTGGGCAAACCTGGTTCATTTGGTCCGGTGATGATAATACAGGTTGTTGGTCTGTGAAAATAATACAGATAGCTGCCGTTTAACGCTTGTATAATCTCATCACCACCAGGATGGAAGTTGCTAAATCTAGTTTATTATTGGTGATACTGGCTGACACCCAGAGTACAATGAAACTGAAAGGCAGCCAACTGCGAGTTTAATGATCATTAAGCTCGTTAAAGATGATTTAAAGCCCATTCTTTGTTGATACCGGATGGTTTGGATTGTTTGCTGCATTGATATCCTTTTTATTTATATAAATCAGTTTATGACCTCCTCGGGGCGAACTTGTTTTTTTTTCAATACCTTGATATTTAGAGTTTCTGTTGTGATTTGGTTTATTTTTTGACTTAGCGATGATATATCCCCTCTCCATCAGATTGGGAGTATAATTCCACTGACTGTTCAACTACAGAACGATATCCATTCTTTATCTCACTTGTTTTTCTCCTGAAGAAGCTAAATGGACTTTAGCGAAACGCATTGTCAGGGAGATCGTAATGTGTGGAGGTGTGGAGATCCAAACGCACTGCTCCTGTGGACTTGGGCTGCTTATATCCTCAAGGATTTGTTGTTTTGTCTTGTTGGGGGGCCATTGTATCCTGTAAGTGCAATCTAGTTCTCTTAATGCTATGTGCGCTTTTATTACTCATTAAGCCTGGATTAAAGAAGATTGAATACTATCACAAGACCTCTAGTGAGGGCCATATTACCCCACGGCAAGTTGTCTGTTTGGGTATTGGAGAAGGACATTTTGGCACAGCAGGGATGTTATCACTTTTCATATTAGTTTATTTTATTCTTTGACGAGTCTCCTCATTATGGGAAGGTGACTTCCTAATTGTTCAAGACATCGCTTCCTTCAGTCAAACATTTCGCAGAACCTTTGATGCGCCAGACGGAGCTGCCACATCCTCTCTATCGTTACTTTCTGGGCGTCAGGGGTCCCACTTCTGGAGATGATTGCGCTATCGAGTTTGCGATGAAGTGGACTGGTCCAGTGAAGCCCTCCTTGCTGCTTTCTATGATGGGTTATCCAAACGCCCGAAGATTGGGTTAAACATTTACCTACAGAATTTTCGGTTATTTTCTTTTGCTAATACAATGTATAGAGGATTTTTCATTATTTTTTTTCCCTCTATATTCACAGTAAAAATGTTTAAATTAACATCTTCCCTTTAACACCAAAGTAGCCAAATTAGAGACATAGCTAAAAAAAAAAAAATTAAAAATCCCCATTTTTCCGCACTCAGATAATTTGGTCTTACATTTAAAATTCCCTTCTCAATTTCCTCCTTTAATGAATGAAGAACTAAGAAAACTTTTCCTTTTACATTTTTTTTATCTTAAAACACAAAGTAAATATTTAACTAGATTGTGTAGTATAAGTTCATTACTGCCAGGTCTGCTCACATAAAGCGATAATTAGAGACATTCCCAGACCTGGATCCTCTGTCCATTCCTCTAGAGCAGGCCTTGGGCCTGTCATGTTTTTGCCAATATTATAACATCTCAATTGTATCCTTTCCTGGGGGACACTATTACTATTAAAAATAACTTCTGTTTAATCGAAAGATTGTATCAAGTGTAGGCATTTTAGATAATGAAAGAATACAAATAAAGTACCTTATTGAGCCGTCGTTGCTGTGTATCAGCAGGCGGACATGTTGGTTAGAATCTTTGCTCTGTATAGCTCTATCAGGGGTGGACATGTTGTTTAGAATCTTTTGCTCTGTATAGCTCTATCAGGGGGAGGACATGTTGTTTAGAATCTTTGCTCTGTATAGCTTTATCAGGGGGCAGACATGTTGTTGAGAATCTTTGCTCTGTATAGCTCTATCAGGGGCGGACATGTTGTTTAGAATCTTTGCTCTGTATAGCTCTATCAGCAGGCGGACATGTTGTTTAGAATCTTTGCTCTGTATAGCTCTATCAGCAGGCGGACATGTTGTTTAGAATCTTTGCTCTGTATAGCTCTATCAGGGGACAGACATGTTGGTTTGAATCTTTGCTCTGTATAGCTCTATCAGGGGCGGACATGTTGTTTAGAATCATTGCTCTGTATAGCTCTATCAGGGGGCAGACATGTTGTTTAGAATCTTTGCTCTGTATAGCTCTATCAGGGGGCAGACGTTTAGAATCTTGGCGCTGTATCGCTCTATCAGAGGGAGGATATGTTGTTTAGAATCTTTGCACTGTATAGCTTTATCAGGTAGTGGACATGTTTAGAATCTTTGCTCTGTATAGCTCTATCAGGGGGCGGACATGTTGTTTAGAATCTTTGCTCTGTATAGCTCTATCAGGGGGCAGACATGTTGTTAAGAATCTTTGCTCTGCATGGCTCTATCAGGGGGTGGACATGTTGTTTAGAATATTTGCTCTGTATAGCTCTATCGGGGGGTGGACATGTTGTTTAGAATATTTGCTCTGTATAGCTCTATCAGGGGGCGGCCATGTTGTTTAGAATATTTGTTCTGTATAGCTCTATCAGGGGCAGATATGTTGTTTAGAATCTTTGCTCTGTATAGCTCTATCGGGGGCACACATGTTGTTTAGAATCTTTGCTCTGTATAGCTCTATCAGGGGCACACATGTTGTTTAGAATCTTTGCTCTGTATAGCTCTAACAGGGGCACACATGTTGTTTAGAATCTTTGCTCTGTATATCTCTATCAGGGGGAGAACATGTTGTATGGAATATTTGCTCTGTATAGCTCTATCGGGGGGAGGACATGTTGTTTAGAATCTTTGCTCTTTATAGCTCTATCAGGGGGAGGACATGTTGTATAGAATCTTTGCTCTGTATAGCTCTATCAGGGGGAGAACATGTTGTATAGAATCTTTGCTCTTTATAGCTCTATCAGGGGGCGGACATGTTGTATAGAATCTTTGCTCTGTATAGCTCTATCAGGGGGAGGACATGTTGTTTAGAATCTTTGCTCTGTATAGCTCTATCAGGGGGCTGGACATGTTGTTTAGAATCTTTGCACTGTATAGCTCTATCAGGGGGCAGACATGTTGTTTAGAATCTTTGCTCTGTATAGCTCTATCAGGGGGCAGACATGTTGTTTAGAATCTTTGCTCTGTATAGCTCTATCAGGGGGAGGACATGTTGTATAGAATCTTTGCTCTGTATAGCTCTATCAGGGGGAGGACATGTTGTATAGAATCTTTGCTCTTTATAGCTCTATCAGGGGGAGGACATGTTGTATAGAATCTTTGCTCTGTATAGCTCTATCAGGGGGCGGACATGTTGTATAGAATCTTTGCTCTGTATAGCTCTATCAGGGGGAGAACATGTTGTATAGAATCTTTGCTCTGTATAGCTCTATCAGGGGGAGGACATGTTGTTTATAATCTTTGCTCTTTATAGCTCTATCAGGGGGCAGGACATGTTGTATAGAATCTTTGCTCTGTATAGCTCTATCAGGGGGAGGACATGTTGTTTATAATCTTTGCTCTGTATAGCTCTATCAGGGGTGGACATGTTGTTTAGAACCTTTGCTCTGTACAGCTCTATCAGGGCGAGGACATGTTGTTTAGAATCTTGGCTCTGTATAGCTCTATCAGGGGGCGGACATGTTGTTTAGAATCTTTGCTCTGTACAGCTCTATCAGGGGGAGAACATGTTGTTTAGAATCTTTGCTCTGTATAGCTCTATCAGGGGGAGGACATGTTGTTTATAATCTTTGCTCTTTATAGCTCTATCAGGGGGCAGGACATGTACCTCACTTGCCAATTCATTTTTTCGTGGAACATAATTTCCTATGGTTTGAGATTAATGTTATATTTACTTAGCCACAGATAATTGCATTGTTTTGCTAATTAGAGGACAGGATGTAACTACTGATCCATGTCATCAATGAATAGAACAATAAGCCTCTTCTATCCACACAGCGTGGATTATAACAGTCAGTTTAAATGGGGCCACAAAGAAAAGAAGGTTAATTCACGGAGCACAGGGAAGGAGTGGGGGAGTCTGCCAGGAACATCTCACTGTGATCAGGAAGCTCTGAATGAGAATGACACCAGCACGTGGCACAGACATGACACACAGTTACACTTGATGGCATGCAAGGCCTTAACAAGTCCCCCCGTGACGGGGCTTGGGAACGTCAGTTAGGTAGGAAAGAAGCTGTCCAAAGTGCCACACAGGGGCCTGGTAAGGGAATTATTGTGGCAGTCTGCGGAAAGGGGATAATGACAACTAATATCCATGGCCAGCTGAGCTCTCTATATATTATCTATACATTATCCATGGCCAGCTGAGCTCTCTATATAATCTATACATTATCCATGGCCAGCTGAGCTCTCTATATAATCTATACATTATCCATGGCCAGCTGAGCTCTCTATATAATCTATACATTATCCATGGCCAGCTGAGCTCTCTATATAATCTATACATTATCCATGGCCAGCTGAGCTCTCTATATATTATCTATACATTATCCATGGCCAGCTGAGCTCTCTATATATTATCTATACATTATCCATGGCCAGCTGAGCTCTCTATATATTATCTATACATTATCCATGGCCAGCTGAGCTCTCTATATATTATCTATACATTATCCATGGCCAGCTGAGCTCTCTATATATTATCTATACATTATCCATGGCCAGCTGAGCTCTCTATATATTATCTATACATTATCCATGGCCAGCTGAGCTCTCTATATATTATCTATACATTATCCATGGCCAGCTGAGCTCTCTATATATTATCTATACATTATCCATGGCCAGCTGAGCTCTCTATATATTATCTATACATTATCCATGGCCAGCTGAGCTCTCTATATATTATCTATACATTATCCATGGCCAGCTGAGCTCTCTATATATTATCTATACATTATCCATGGCCAGCTGAGCTCTCTATATAATCTATACATTATCCATGGCCAGCTGAGCTCTCTATATATTATCTATACATTATCCATGGCCAGCTGAGCTCTCTATATATAATCTATACATTATCCATGGCCAGCTGAGCTCTCTATATATTATCTATACATTATCCATGGCCAGCTGAGCTCTCTATATAATCTATACATTATCCATGGCCAGCTGAGCTCTCTATATATTATTCTATACATTATCCATGGCCAGCTGAGCTCTCTATATATTATTCTATACATTATCCATGGCCAGCTGAGCTCTCTATATATTATCTATACATTATCCATGGCCAGCTGAGCTCTCTATATATTATCTATACATTATCCATGGCCAGCTGAGCTCTCTATATATAATCTATACATTATCCATGGCCAGCTGAGCTCTCTATATATTATCTATACATTATCCATGGCCAGCTGAGCTCTCTATATATTATCTATACATTATCCATGGCCAGCTGAGCTCTCTATATATTATCTATACATTATCCATGGCCAGCTGAGCTCTCTATATATTATCTATACATTATCCATGGCCAGCTGAGCTCTCTATATATTATCTATACATTATCCATGGCCAGCTGAGCTCTCTATATATTATCTATACATTATCCATGGCCAGCTGAGCTCTCTATATATTATCTATACATTGTCCATGGCCAGCTGAGCTCTCTATATAATCTATACATTATCCATGGCCAGCTGAGCTCTCTATATAATCTATACATTATCCATGGCCAGCTGAGCTCTCTATATATTATCTATACATTATCCATGGCCAGCTGAGCTCTCTATATAATCTATACATTATCCATGGCCAGCTGAGCTCTCTATATAATCTATACATTATCCATGGCCAGCTGAGCTCTCTATATATAATCTATACATTATCCATGGCCAGCTGAGCTCTCTATATAATCTATACATTATCCATGGCCAGCTGAGCTCTCTATATATTATCTATACATTATCCATGGCCAGCTGAGCTCTCTATATATTATCTATACATTATCCATGGCCAGCTGAGCTCTCTATATATTATCTATACATTATCCATGGCCAGCTGAGCTCTCTATATATTATCTATACATTATCCATGGCCAGCTGAGCTCTCTATATAATCTATACATTATCCATGGCCAGCTGAGCTCTCTATATATAATCTATACATTATCCATGGCCAGCTGAGCTCTCTATATAATCTATACATTATCCATGGCCAGCTGAGCTCTCTATATATTATCTATACATTATCCATGGCCAGCTGAGCTCTCTATATATTATCTATACATTATCCATGGCCAGCTGAGCTCTCTATATATTATCTATACATTATCCATGGCCAGCTGAGCTCTCTATATATTATCTATACATTATCCATGGCCAGCTGAGCTCTCTATATATTATCTATACATTATCCATGGCCAGCTGAGCTCTCTATATAATCTATACATTATCCATGGCCAGCTGAGCTCTCTATATATTATCTATACATTATCCATGGCCAGCTGAGCTCTCTATATAATCTATACATTATCCATGGCCAGCTGAGCTCTTCTATATATTCCTCTATACATTGTGCAGGGTCTGGTGAGTTTCTCCTGCTAGAAGAACAGAGTTGGTCCTGTATAATGCATTGTTATAAAGTGACAGTGTGTAAAGATGTAACTCTGCATTATCCATGGCCAGCTGAGCTCTTCTATATATTCTATACATTGTGCAGGGTCTGGTGAGTTTCTCCTGCTAGAAGACCAGAGTTGGCCCTGTATAATGCATTGTTATAAAGTGACAGTGTGTAAAGATGTAACTCTGTAATATCCGTGGCCAGCTGAGCTCTTCTATATATTCTTCTATACATTGTGCAGGGTCTGGTGAGTTTCTCCTGCTAGAAGAACAGAGTTGGCCCTGTATAATGTATTGTTATAAAGTGACAGTGTGTAAAGATGTAACTCTGCATTATCCATGGCCAGCTGAGCTCTTCTGTATATTCCTCTATACATTGTGCAGGGTCTGGTGAGTTTCTCCTGATAGAAGAACAGAGTTGGTCCTGTATAATGCATTGTTATAAAGTGACAGTGTGTAAAGATGTAACTCTGCATTATCCATGGCCAGCTGAGCTCTCTATATATTCTTCTATACATTGTGCAGGGTCTGGTGAGTTTCTCCTGCTAGATGAACAGAGTTGGCCCTGTATAATGCATTGCTATATAGTGACAGTGTGTAAAGATGTAACTCTGCATTATCCATGGCCAGCTGAGCTCTTCTATATATTCTTCTATACATTGTGCAGGGTCTGGTGAGTTTCTCCTGCTAGAAGAACAGAGTTGGCCCTGTATAATGCATTGTTATAAAGTGACAGTGTGTAAAGATGTAACTCTGCATTATCCATGGCCAGCTGAGCTCTCTATATATTCCTCTATACATTGTGCAGTGTCTGGTGAGTTTCTCCTGCTAGATGAACAGAGTTGGTCCTGTATAATGCATTGTTATAAAGTGACAGTGTGTAAAGATGTAACTCTGCATTATCCATGGCCAGCTGAGCTCTTCTATATATTCCTCTATACATTGTGCAGGGTCTGGTGAGTTTCTCCTGCTAGAAGAACAGAGTTGGTCCTGTATAATGTATTGTTATATAGTGACAGTGTGTAAAGATGTAACTCTGTATTATCCATGGCCAGCTGAGCTCTTCTATATATTCCTCTATACATTGTGCAGGGTCTGGTGAGTTTCTCCTGCTAGAAGAACAGAGTTGGTCCTGTATAATGTATTGTTATAAAGTGACAGTGTGTAAAGATGTAACTCTGCATTATCCATGGCCAGCTGAGCTCTCTATATATTCTTCTATACATTGTGCAGGGTCTGGTGAGTTTCTCCTGCTAGAAGAACAGAGTTGGTCCTGTATAATGCATTGTTATAAAGTGACAGTGTGTAAAGATGTAACTCTGCATTATCCATGGCCAGCTGAGCTCTTCTATATATTCTTCTATACATTGTGCAGGGTCTGGTGAGTTTCTCCTGCTAGAAGAACAGAGTTGGCCCTGTATAATGCATTGTTATAAAGTGACAGTGTGTAAAGATGTAACTCTGCATTATCCATGGCCAGCTGAGCTCTTCTATATATTCTTCTATACATTGTGCAGGGTCTGGTGAGTTTCTCCTGCTAGAAGAACAGAGTTGGTCCTGTATAATGCATTGTTATAAAGTGACAGTGTGTAATGATGTAACTCTGCATTATCCATGGCCAGCTGAGCTCTTCTATATATTCTTCTATACATTGTGCAGGGTCTGGTGAGTTTCTCCTGCTAGAAGAACAGAGTTGGCCCTGTATAATGCATTGTTATAAAGTGACAGTGTGTAAAGATGTAACTCTGCATTATCCATGGCCAGCTGAGCTCTTCTATATATACATGGTGCAGGGCCTGGTGAGTTTCCCCTGCTAGAAGAACAGAGTTGGCCCTGTATAATGTATTGTTATAAAGTGACAGTGTGTAAAGATGTAACTGCATTATCCATGGCCAGCTGAGCTCTTCTATATATTCTTCTATACATTGTGCTGGGTCTGGTGAGTTTCTCCTGCTAGAAGAACAGAGTTGGTCCTGTATAATGCATTGTTATAAAGTGACAGTGTGTAAAGATGTAACTCTGCATTATCCATGGCCAGCTGAGCTCTTCTATATATTCTTCTATACATTGTGCAGGACCTGGTGAGTTTCTCCTGCTAGAAGAACAGAGTTGGTCCTGTATAATGCATTGTTATAAAGTGACAGTGTGTAAAGATGTAACTCTGCATTATCCATGGCCAGCTGAGCTCTTCTATATATTCTTCTATACATTGTGCAGGGTCTGGTGAGTTTCCCCTGCTAGAAGAACAGAGTTGGCCCTGTATAATGTATAGTTATAAAGTGACAGTGTGTAAAGATGTAACTCTGCATTATCCATGGCCAGCTGAGCTCTTCTATATATTCTTCTATACATTGTGCTGGGTCTGGTGAGTTTCTCCTGCTAGAAGAACAGAGTTGGTCCTGTATAATGCATTGTTATAAAGTGACAGTGTGTAAAGATGTAACTCTGCATTATCCATGGCCAGCTGAGCTCTTCTATATATTCTTCTATACATTGTGCAGGACCTGGTGAGTTTCTCCTGCTAGAAGAACAGAGTTGGTCCTGTATAATGCATTGTTATAAAGTGACAGTGTGTAAAGATGTAACTCTGCATTATCCATGGCCAGCTGAGCTCTTCTATATATTCTTCTATACATTGTGCAGGACCTGGTGAGTTTCTCCTGCTAGAAGAACAGAGTTGGTCCTGTATAATACATTGTTATAAAGTGACAGTGTGTAAAGATGTAACTCTGCATTATCCATGGCCAGCTGAGCTCTTCTATATATTCTTCTATACATTGTGCAGGGTCTGGTGAGTTTCCCCTGCTAGAAGAACAGAGTTGGTCCTGTATAATGCATTGTTATAAAGTGACAGTGTGTAAAGATGTAACTCTGCATTATCCATGGCCAGCTGAGTTCTTCTATATATTCTATACATTGTGCAGGGTCTGGTGAGTTTCTCCTGCTAGAAGAACAGAGTTGGTCCTGTATAATGCATTGTTATATAGTGACAGTGTGTAAAGATGTAACTCTGCATTATCCATGGCCAGCTGAGCTCTTCTATATATTCTTCTATACATTGTGCTGGGTCTGGTGAGTTTCTCCTGCTAGAAGAACAGAGTTGGTCCTGTATAATGCATTGTTATAAAGTGACAGTGTGTAAAGATGTAACTCTGCATTATCCATGGCCAGCTGAGCTCTTCTATATATTCTTCTATACATTGTGCAGGACCTGGTGAGTTTCTCCTGCTAGAAGAACAGAGTTGGTCCTGTATAATGCATTGTTATAAAGTGACAGTGTGTAAAGATGTAACTCTGCATTATCCATGGCCAGCTGAGCTCTTCTATATATTCTTCTATACATTGTGCAGGGTCTGGTGAGTTTCTCCTGCTAGAAGAACATAGTTGGCCCTGTATAATGCATTGTTATAAAGTGACAGTGTGTAAAGATGTAACTCTGCATTATCCATGGCCAGCTGAGCTCTTCTATATATTCTTCTATACATTGTGCAGGACCTGGTGAGTTTCTCCTGCTAGAAGAACAGAGTTGGTCCTGTATAATGCATTGTTATAAAGTGACAGTGTGTAAAGATGTAACTCTGCATTATCCATGGCCAGCTGAGCTCTTCTATATATTCTTCTATACATTGTGCAGGACCTGGTGAGTTTCTCCTGCTAGAAGAACAGAGTTGGTCCTGTATAATGCATTGTTATAAAGTGACAGTGTGTAAAGATGTAACTCTGCATTATCCATGGCCAGCTGAGCTCTTCTATATATTCTTCTATACATTGTGCAGGGTCTGGTGCGTTTCCCCTGCTAGAAGAACAGAGTTGGTCCTGTATAATGCATTGTTATAAAGTGACAGTGTGTAAAGATGTAACTCTGCATTATCCATGGCCAGCTGAGTTCTTCTATATATTCTATACATTGTGCAGGGTCTGGTGAGTTTCTCCTGCTAGAAGAACAGAGTTGGTCCTGTATAAGGTATTGTTATAAAGTGACAGTGTGTAAAGATGTAACTCTGCATTATCCATGGCCAGCTGAGCTCTTCTATATATTCTTCTATACATTGTGCAGCGTCTGGTGAGTTTCTCCTGCTAGAAGAACAGAGTTGGTCCTGTATAATACATTGTGATAAAGTGACAGTATGTAAAGATGTAACTCTGCATTATCCATGGCCAGCTGAGCTCTTCTATATATTCCTCTATACATTGTGCAGGGTCTGGTAACTTTCTCCTGCGGATGCCTAGGGCAGCAAATTTTGCCGCCCCCCAGCACTGAGAAAAAAAAAAATCCAAAAAAAATCTGGCCCTTTAAAAAAAAAAAAAAAACTGCTTGCAGGCAGAGACGGAGGTGAGAAGGGATTGGAAGATCCCCCCTCATTATCTCTACCTGCCGGCAGGCTGCACAGGAAGCCAAACAGGCAGCACAGAGAAACCTCCGTGCAGTGTGACAGAGAAACCTCCGTGCTGCCTGTTCGGCTCCCAGTGCAGTGTGACACGGAAGTGCCAACAGTCACGTGACCGGCGCGCTGACTGCATACGCGCGCCGGGTCACGTGACCTGTCGGCACAACCGCCGGGGAGCCGAACAGGCAGCATGGAGGAGACCATGCTGCCTGCCACTAGCCACCAGGGAAAGGTAAGTGCTGGGGAGATGGGGGGAAATTGTCTGGGGCATATTAATGGAACATAACACTGGCATATTATTGGGCAAATTGGCTGGGGCATAGTAAATGGCAAATAACACTGGCATATTATTGGGCAAAGTTACTGGGGCATATTAAATGGCAAATAACACTGGCATATTATTGGGCAAAGTTACTGGGGCATATTAAATGGCAAATAACACTGAAGATTCACCTATGATTAGGCGTGGAATACGCGAAACGCGTTAGGTGGGGTCTGCTGACCACCCTTTCCTTTGTCTGCACTGTTTGGTTGGACTGATTTTTATTTGCAATAAAGTACAACACTTTTTTGTTTTGGAGTATGATGTGCACACCGAATTTTGTTTCCTGTGCTGTTCTCGTCTGATCAACGTGGTGGAGCACCTATCTCCAAATTTACAGCAGGTAGAGCCGACTTCAGCGTTGTTTGCTTATTAAATGGCAAATAACACTGGCATATTATTGGGCAAATTAGCAGGGGCATATTAAATGGCAAATAACTGGCATATTACTGGGCAAATTGGCAGGGGATATTAAATGGCAAATAATACTGGCATATTATTGGGCAAATTAGCAGGGGCATATTAATGGCAAATAACACTGGCATATTACTGGGCAAATTGGCAGGGGCATATTAAATGGCAAATAATACTGGCATATTATTGGGCAAATTAGCAGGGGCATATTAATGGCAAATAACACTGGCATATTATTGGGCAAATTAGCAGGGGCATATTAAATGGCAAATAACTGGCATATTATTGGGCAAATTGGCTGGGGCATATTAAATGGCAAATAACACTGGCATATTATTGGGCAAATTGGCTGGGGCATATTAAATGGCAAATAATACTGGCATATTATTGGGCAAATTAGCAGGGGCATATTAAATGGCAAATAACACTGGCATATTATTGGGCAAATTGGCTGGGCATATTAAATGGCAAATAATACTGGCATATTATTGGGCAAATTGGCTGGGGCATATTAAATGGCAAATAACACTGGCATATTATTGGGCAAATTGGCAGGGGCATATTAAATGGCAAATAACACTGGCATATTATTGGGCAAATTGGCAGGGGCATATTAAATGGCAAATAACACTGGAATATTATTGGTAAAATTAGCAGGGGCATATTAAATGGCAAATAACACTGGAATATTATTGGGCAAATTGGCTGGGGCATATTAAATGGCAAATAATACTGGCATATTATTGGGCAAATTGGCTGGGGCATATTAAATGGCAAATAACACTGGCATATTATTGGGCAAATTGGCAGGGGCATATTAAATGGCAAATAACACTGGCATATTATTGGGCAAATTGGCAGGGGCATATTAAATGGCAAATAACACTGGAATATTATTGGGAAAATTAGCAGGGGCATATTAAATGGCAAATAACACTGGAATATTATTGGGCAAATTGTCAGGGGCATATTAAATGGCAAATAACACTGGCGTATTATTGGGCAAATTGGCTGGGGCATATTAAATGGCAAATAACACTGGCATATTATTGGGCAAATTAGCAGGGGCATATTAAATGGCAAATAACACTGGTATATTATTGGGCAAATTGGCAGGGGCATATTAAATGGCAAATAACACTGGCATATTATTGGGCAAATTGGCAGGGGCATATTAAATGGCAAATAACACTGGCATATTATTGGGCAAATTAGCAGGGGCATATTAAATGGCAACTAACACTGGCGTATTATTGGGCAAATTGGCAGGGGCATATTAAATGGCAAATAACACTGGCATATTATTGGGCAAATTGGCAGGGGCATATTAAATGGCAAATTATACTGGCATATTATTGGGCAAATTGGCAGGGGCATATTAAATGGCAAATAATACTGGCATATTATTGGGCAAATTAGCAGGGGCATATTAAATGGCAAATAACACTGGCATATTATTGGGCAAATTGGCAGGGGCATATTAAATGGCAAATAACACTGGCATATTATTGGGCAAATTGGCAGGGGCATATTAAATGGCAAATAACACTGGAATATTATTGGGAAAATTGGCTGGGGCATATTAAATGGCAAATAACACTGGCGTATTATTGGGCAAATTGGCAGGGGCATATTAAATGGCAAATAACACTGGCATATTATTGGGCAAATTGGCAGGGGCATATTAAATGGCAAATTATACTGGCATATTATTGGGCAAATTGGCAGGGGCATATTAAATGGCAAATAATACTGGCATATTATTGGGCAAATTAGCAGGGGCATATTAAATGGCAAATAACACTGGCATATTATTGGGCAAATTGGCAGGGGCATATTAAATGGCAAATAACACTGGCATATTATTGGGCAAATTGGCAGGGGCATATTAAATGGCAAATAACACTGGAATATTATTGGGAAAATTGGCAGGGGCATATTAAATGGCAAATAACACTGGCATATTATTGGGAATATTGGCAGGGGCATATTAAATGGCAAATAACACTGGCATATTATTGGGAATATTGGCAGGGGCATATTAAATGGCAAATAACACTGGCATATTATTGGGAATATTGGCAGGGGCATAATAAATGGCAAATAACACTGGCAATGTGTATGTAATAGGGTGATGGATTCATGTGGGGCATGTCCTTGGTGTGCATCGTGGGTTATGGGTCATGTCGTGGGTGTGCATCGTGGGGGGGGGGGGGTGCCCAAAATTTGACACCACTGTCCAGAGTCCGAACTCCTTAACGTCCTGTACGAGGTCCGGGCAGCTGGATCCCAGGCGCAGGATCGCCCTCTAGTGGACACACAGCGCCTTTTTTTAAATGCATTATTACCTGGTACAAAGTTGCAGGTTTTGTTTTGTGTGTAGAAACAGATATCTGTGACGGCAGCAGTGACCCCCAGAGCCATTAACCTGGGAGCGTATGTTATCAGTACTTTCTAATGCTGTGTAAACCACATTGGCTTTGTAACATAGCAGCACTGCAGTGCCAAGGACTCTCAGCCAGCCATATTATCGCAGTCAACACTTCTTTAATTAGATGTCACATTCTGTTATATTTTGGAATCTTTTACTATTAACTAAAAAAAATGTGTTCAAACTCTGGGGAGTAAATGATACTTGAGATGAGCTAAGGGAGTGTGTCTGTCACTACAGGGGCTTCACTAGGGTTGCTATCACCTGGTGCGGTCCGCACCCCCCTCGGGACGCCACTGTGTCACTACATGTAGAAAATGATTTAATTATAGCTGGAAGGGCAATGTTAGGAAGTATTAGTGCAGCTCTATTAGTCTCCTTGTCTCTCCTTCATTACTATAATGTACTATTTGTGAAAAGTACGGAATTTATTAACATTTAGGCAAAAAAATGAACTTATGGATATTAGAAAGATAAGATCAAGTGTAGATTTTTTAAACCAAAATGTTTTAATGAAAGGATACAAATAGAGCACCTTACTGAGCCCTCTGTACTCTGTATAGCTCTTTCAGCAGATGGACATATTGTTTGGTATCTTGGCTCTGTATAGCTCTATCAGGGGATGGACATATTGTTTAGAATCTTTGCTCTGTATAGCTCTATCAGGGGGCAGACATGTTGGTTAGAATCTTTGCTCTGTATAGCTCTATCAGGGGGAGGACATGTTGTTTAGAATCATTGCTCTGTATAGCTCTATCAGGGGGTGGACATGTTGTTTAGAATCTTTTGCTCTGTTGAGCTCTATCAGGGGGCGGACATGTTGTTTAGAATCTTTGCTCTGTATAGCTCTATCAGGGACGGACATGTTGTTTAGAATCTTTGCTCTGTATAGCTCTATCAGGGGGAGGACATGTTGTTTAGAATCTTTGCTCTGTATAGCTCTATCAGGGGCGGACATGTTGTTTAGAATCCTTGCTCTGTATAGCTCTATCAGGGGGCAGACATGTTGTTTAGAATCTCTGCTCTGTATAGCTCTATCAGGGGCGGACATGTTGTTTAGAATCTTTGCCGTGTATAGCTCTATCAGGGGCGGACATGTTGGTTAGAATCTTTGCTCTGTATAGCTCTATCAGTGGGCAGACATGTTGGTTAGAATCTTTTCTTGTATAGCTCTATCAGTGGGCAGACATATTGTTTGGAATCTTTGCTCTGTATAGCTCTATCAGGGGAAGGACATGTTGTTTAGAATCTTTGCTCTGTATAGCTCTATCAGGGGTGGACATGTTGTTTAGAATCTTTGCCCTGGATAGCTCTATCAGGGGGCGGACATGTTGGTTAGAATCTTTGCTCTGTATAGCTCTATCAGTGGGCAGACATGTTGTTTAGAATCTTTGCTCTGTATAGCTCTATCAGGGGGAGGACATGTTGTTTAGAATCTTTGCTCTGTATAGCTCTATCAGGAGGCGAACATGTTGGTTAGAATCTTTGCTCTGTATAGCTCTATCAGGGGGAGGACATGTTGGTTAGAATCTTTGCTCTGTATAGCTCTATCAGGCGCAGACATGTTGTTTAGAATCTTTGCTCTGTATAGCTCTATCAGGTGGAAAACATGTTGTTTAGAATCTTTGCTCTGTATAGCTCTATCAGGGGCGGACATGTTGTTTGGAATCTTTGCTCCACGTAGCTCTATCAGAGGCGGACATATTGTTTGGAATCTTTGCTCCACGTAGCTCTATCAGAGGCGGACATATTGTTTGGAATCTTTGCTCCACGTAGCTCTATCAGAGGCGGACATATTGTTTGGAATCTTTGCTCCACGTAGCTCTATCAGAGGCGGACATATTGTTTGGAATCTTTGCTCCACGTAGCTCTATCAGAGGCGGACATATTGTTTGGAATCTTTGCTCCACGTAGCTCTATCAGGGGCGGACATATTGTTTGGAATCTTTGCTCCACGTAGCTCTATCAGACTATATTTAGTTGTTGCAGTCTGTTTCCCTGTTTCTGTTTCCTGTTATTAATGGTTAATGATGTGAATGCTGCTCCACGTGAGATCATAATGGGAAGCCACGCCTCTGTGATGTCATATTCTGCCAGCCAATCATACGGCTTCTGTGCTTTACTTAGCACGTCAGTGAGGTGATCAAGCTGCGAGATATTTCAGCCCCAGGGTGATGTTCAGTATAGTACATGTTTTTTGCTTTTATATTCTGTGTTTCCTCTCTGCTTGTGAATATGTGACAAACAGATCACTCACTTTAAATGACACAACTGTGTTCAAGCAGGAATGGTATTACCTGTAGGTATCGGAAGTCATAATTTCAGTGGGTGTTAGTGGCTAAGGGTTCAGGACCAGATTAGATCGGGGGCTAATCACTAAAATTCAGGAAAGGAGGTCGTCCTCAGTATCTTCACTGAACCCCAACTCGATACCCATCTCACTCTCGAGATCCATAGAAAGAATTAAAAGTATGTATTCACTAAACCCCCCCGACAATATCTCCCACTCGCCCCACCTACCCTCACAAGCATGTTATCCCGGTCTGCTGTAATATGGAGGGTGGTTGGGAGCAGTTGGTCAATATGCCGGTAATATTTTGTCACTCAATATGCCATTCGTTTGCCAATTAATATGCCAGGATTTTGCCCCTCAATATGCCAGGATTATGCCCCTCAATATGCCAGGATTTTGCCCCTCAATATGCCAGGATTTTGCCCCTCAATATGCCAGGATTTTGTCCCTCAGAATGCTCGTTAAGTGCCACCCTCCTCCCCCCTTCCCCAGTACTTACCTCCTTGTTGCTGTCTCCCGGTGCTCTGCAGGTCCGCGGCTGTGAGGGAAGCGTTGTGCGATCCCCTCCAGCCGTGAGTAACTCCGGTCGCATTTTTTTTTTAACAAACTTTATTGAAGCCACGCGGCTGGAGGGGAGCGCAGAACGTTTACCTCACAGCCGCGGACCGGCTTAACAGAGAAGTTTTTTTTTTTCCTGGCGTGACCTGGGCCCCCGGGGCCCCTTGGGACGCCAGTATCGCCCGTCACCCCCTGATGCCAAGTTTGATTTAATCTCAAAAATAGCTTAGATCAATTCACCTCCCATTATTACCCATAGGAGGCGAAACTCGTCCTCCAAACTCGGGTGACATAACCTAATAGTTTTATTTCGCCTCACGGGGCAATAAATCATTGTTATTCTCATGTCGATCTTCTCGCCTTACCTCATCCCGACTCTACCATTTTGCTAGGTGGAGAGGAGGGCCGGGGTTAGGGCAGGCTCGTCTGTTCATGTTTGGAGGTCTAGATAAGTTCTTACCTCAAACTCAGACCCTAGTGAATAGATCCCAGAGACTATGATTGGTCGATGAAGGTTACACTGTGTTCAAAGTGTCTGGTATTTATTTCATATTGGGGATTATTGATGGGGGGCAATAGAGGGAGATTTGGGAGACTTGCTTAACATCAGTTATATAGGGCTTTTTTCTTGAAGGAGCGAACTGTAAATAACTGACAAGGGAATTTCAAACTTAAGACCAAAGTGAACGATTTGGAAAAATTCTGATGTAAATTGTCTCATTAACTAATTAAGCCCATAGATGTATATTTATCTTTTTTATGTGTCGCTAATTTAATTACTCAATCCAAAGAGATGATGTAGGCACTTAGCTATGTTATACGCTCTAGGGTCCGGCTGACATTCATATTATATGAACTAGAATAGAGCACATTGCACCAGAGACTGATCTCAGACCTGGAGGCGGAAAATGTGACTCACTAAACCTTCTGAAAACGAGAATAGGTCGTCACATATTATACTAATTCACAGACTATTCACTGATAGAGCTATACAGAGCAAAGATTCTAAACAATATGTCCGCCCCCTGATAGAGCTATACAGAGCAAAGATTCTAACCAACATGTCCTCCCCCTGATAGAGCTATACAGAGCAAAGGTTCTAAACAACATGTCCACCCCCTGATAAAGCTATACAGAGCAAAGATTCTAAACAACATGTCTGCCCCCTGATACAGCTATACAGAGCAAAGATTCTAAACAACATGCCTGCTCCTGATAGAGCTATACAGAGCAAACATTCTAAACAACATGTCTGCCCCTGATAGAGCTATACAGAGCAAAGAATCTACACAACATGTCCACCCCCTGATAGAGCTATACAGAGCAAAGATTCTAAACAACATGTCCACCCCCTGATAAAGCTATACAGAGCAAAGATTCTAAACAACATGTCCGCCCCCTGATAGAGCTATACAGAGCAAAGATTCTAAAAAAACATGTCTACTCCTGATAGAGCTATACAGAGCAAAGATTCTAAACAACATGCCTGCTCCTGATAGAGCTATACAGAGCAAAGATTCTAAACAACATGTCTGCCCCTGATAGAGCTATACAGAGCAAAGATTCTACACAACATGTCCACCCCCTGATAGAGTTATACAGAGCAAAGATTTTAAACAACATGTCCGCCCCTTCTCTTGTCTTCCCAATTTCTCAATTCTTTCATTAAATCCCTGGCCTTATCTTATTTCTATAACAGCCTTATACCTATCCCATGCATGCTTAAACTCCTTCACTGTATTAACCTCTACCACTTCTACTGGAAGACTATTCCATGTATCCACCACCCTCTCAGTAATGTAATACTTTCATTAGTCCCTGACCTTATCTTATATCTAGGATAGCCTTATACCTATCCCATGCATGCTTAAACTCCTTCACTGTATTAACCTCTACCACTTCTACTGGAAGACTATTCCATGTATCCACTACCCTCTCCTAAACTTATAAGAACAATCACACTTACCTGTTCCTGATGTACACAAGATCCATTCCCCTAAACACAGAGAAAGAAACATACTGATTAGTTAGGATTTGAAGGTTTTATTGCATCCGTTTGATTCAGAATCAGTTATGACAAACTCCCAAGCAGAAGGTAACTTAGTATATGTTTGTGTTTTAATTCTCTATTATGGTATAAAGAGAAATCCAGCAATAATTCCAATATCTATTAAAACCTATGATAAATACACTCACCTCACCGTTTATTACAATGTAACAAATCTTAATAGCTCTATCAGGGGCAGCATGGTCTTTGAAATACTGGGTCATAGAAAGGAAGATCTGATCCATCTGACCCAACAAGTCCACCCCCTGATAGAGCTATACAGAGCAAAGATTCTAAACAACATGTCCTCCCCTGATAGAGCTATACAGAGCAAAGATTCTAAACAACATGTCCGCCCCCTGATAGAGCTATACAGAGCAAAGATTCTAAACAACATGTCCGCCCCCTGAAAGAGTTATACAGAGCAAAGATTCTAAACAACATGTCCGACCCCTTATAGAGCTATACAGAGCAAAGATTCTAAACAACATGTCCGTCCCCTGATAGAGCTATACAGAGCAAAGATTCTAAACAACATGTCCGCCCCCTGATAGAGCTATACAGAGCAAAGATTCTAAACAACATGTCCTCCTCTGATAGAGCTATACAGAGCAAAGATTCTAAGCAACATGTCCGACCCCTTATAGAGCTATACAGAGCAAAGATTCTAAACAACATGTCCGTCCCCTGATAGAGCTATACAGAGCAAAGATTCTAAACAACATGTCCGCCCCCTGATAGAGCTATACAGAGCAAAGATTCTAAACAACATGTCCTCCTCTGATAGAGCTATACAGAGCAAAGAGGTTTATATAAGATACTTTATTTATTTTCCTATATTAAAGCATTTCTAGTTGAATTGTTTACATTTGATGCAATATAATATAATATAATATTGCAATGAAACATAATGACATGTTTTGGTGACAGTTATCCTTCCGTTGTGTATCGCCTCCTCCTGAGGGCTTTCCTGGTGACTCTGGATCTCAGATAAGACTTCACATTAAGCTGGTTAGTTCTCCTTGCTGTAGATCCCTCCAGCTCTCTCCTGATCCCTGCACTGACCCCTGCACTGACCTCCGCCATGTCAACCAACAAACTCACCTGCGCTGAGGAGAAGGAGCGCTGTGATGAATGATTTCATGGTCTCCCACCTCTGACCATCGACTCTCAGAGCTGGGTCAGAATGCCGGGTAACCTGTTTGCACGTATATATATAAGATGCACGCCCTCACCCCAACACTTCCATTGTATGAGAATTAGGCATGTTACACAGCAGCGTGTCCCCCAGACAAGTAATGGCTCTTACTGAGGGTCAGGGACACCCGACTGGGTATCAAACCAAAGGCCAAAGTAGCAAACATTCTCCCATTCCGCTCTACTTCAAACTCTGCTTTTTAGCCTTAATGTTGCGGATCCCTTCTCAATTCCCTGCAGTTCACTCGTTCCTGTGTAATGCCCTTTGTGATGAAATGTGATTCGATTTTCAGAGATTCTTGTAACGTACTGCGTAAATATGCCCTAAACTACCCAGAATTAGAAAGTCCACCCCGTCACCCCAAACATGTCACACCCCGTTATCTGCCCTTCCGCCTTCCAGGCAGGATAGTCCTCTGGTGCACCGCGTGCTGTAGACCATCCATCAGGCTCAGGCTTCCAAATGGTGGCTGAGCATGCTAGGAGTTGTGATGCACATTGGCATTGCTCGTCACTGACATGTTGTTTAGAATCTTTGCTCTGTATAGCTTTATCAGGGGCGGACATGTTTAGAATCTTTGCTCTGTATAGCTCTATCAGGGGGCGGACATGTTGTGTAGAATATTGCTCTGTATAGCTCTATCAGGGGGCAGACATGTTGTTTAGAATCTTTGCGCTGTATAGCTCTATCAGGGGCCGGACATGTTGTTCAGAATCTTTGCTCTGTATAGCTCTATCAGGGGCAGACTTGTTTAGAATCTTTGCTCGTATTGCTCTATCAATCAGGGGCCGGACATGTTGTTTGGAATCTTTGCTCTGTATAGCTCTATCAGGGGCAGACATGTTGTTTAGAATCTTTGCTCTGTATAGCTCTATCAGGGGCAGACATGTTGTTTAGAATCTTTGCTCTGTATAGCTCTATCAGGGGGCGTACATGTTGTTTAGAATCTTTGCTCTGTATAGCTCTATCAGGGGCGGATATGTTGTTTAGAATCTTTGCTCTGTATAGCTCTATCAGAAGCGGACATGTTGTTTCGAATCTGTGCTCTATATAGCTCTATCAGGGGGCGGACATGTTGTTTAGAATCTTTGCCCTGTATAGCTCTATCGGGGCAGACATGTTGTTTAGAATCTTTGCTCTGTATAGCTCTATCAGGGGCAGACATGTTGTTTAGAATCTTTGCTCTGTACAGCTCTATCACGGGAAATTATGTAAGGTGATAAAGTCAGAGAAGGATGCAAGTTCTCTGCAGAAGAGATTTAGACCATGATGCACCTGGGCCAGAAAATGAAACATGCTAATTATATTCTCAATAGTTGTGTGTTGGATAAATCATCTACTTAAAATAGTTTTGGGTTCTTGTTGACAATAGACTGTACCGCTGTGCACAATCTCAGGCAGCTGTTGCTAAAGCAAGCAATACTCATACCACTAGAATACCGGTTCATTAAATAATAGCCAACCCCCATGCACCTTGAGGAAGCCCGAATCACGTAGTGTTTTACAGATAGAGTTGCGTGACGTTGAGAAGGAGCCGTGGAATCACAGATGGTCACTACTACTATACAGTGAGGACCAGAGCCGCGTTACTTTGATGGGACCGGATGGGCTGCCACAGTGCCAGACCTATACATCATAACTGCGATCATTAATGAGCCTGTATAATGCTCTACCAGTGTAACCGGATATTTGTATATTGAGTAATGAATCTGATGCATATGGAGAGCACTATATATGTTACTTTTCTCTTCCCTTTATGTGATCCACGCCATGAAGCCCAGCATACGTGGAACTGAATGAACATCTAGCACCAGAGTCTCTGGTGTCATTTGTATTATTCATACTGCACTGTATGGTTTTTATTTATTTTTTTTCTTTGCGAGCACCGACTGCAACATTAAAGGGACGGTAATGTTGCTGTTACTGTGAATGAAGAGCATAGAAAAGGATTGAAAATGATCTGATTTATCCTAATTTGATGGAATTTTGCAAATACAATGTGTAGATCACTTTCAATCATTTTTTTATGCTCTATATTCACAGTAAAAGCAATGATCAGATGACCCAGTCCCTTTAAATACAAGTGCATGTGGCAGGGACATGGTTAATATCGGTGCATGTGGCAGGGACATGGTTAATATTAGTGCATGTGGCAGATACATGGTTAATACCGGTGCATGTGGCAGGGACATGGTTAATACCGGTGCATGTGGCAGGGACATGGTTAATACCGGTGCATGTGGCAGGGACATGGTTAATATTAGTGCATGTGGCAGGGACATGGTTAATACCGGTGCATGTGGCAGGGACATGGTTAATATTAGTGCATGTGGCAGGGACATGGTTAATACCGGTGTATGTGGCAGGGACATGGTTAATATTAGTGCATGTGGCAGGGACATGGTTAATACCGGTGCATGTGGCAGAGACATGGTTAATAGCGGTGCATGTGGCAGGGACATGGTTAATAGCGGTGCATGTGGCAGGGACATGGTTAATAGCGGTGCATGTGGCAGGGACATGGTTAATAGCGGTGCATGTGGCAGGGACATGGTTAATACCGGTGCATGTGGCAGGGACATGGTTAATATTTGTGCATGTGGCAGGGACATGGTTAATACCGGTGTATGTGGCAGGGACATGGTTAATATTAGTGCATGTGGCAGGGACATGGTTAATATTAGTGCATGTGGCAGGGACATGGTTAATACCGGTGTATGTGGCAGGGACATGGTTCATATTAGTGCATGTGGCAGGGACATGGTTAATATTAGTGCATGTGGCAGGGACATGGTTAATACCGGTGTATGTGGCAGGGACATGGTTAATATTAGTGCATGTGGCAGGGACATGGTTCATATTAGTGCATGTGGCAGGGACATGGTTCATATTAGTGCATGTGGCAGGGACATGGTTAATATTAGTGCATGTGGCAGGGACATGGTTAATACCGGTGTATGTGGCAGGGACATGGTTCATATTAGTGCATGTGGCAGGGACATGGTTAATATTAGTGCATGTGGCAGGGACATGGTTAATACCGGTGTATGTGGCAGGGACATGGTTAATATTAGTGCATGTGGCAGGGACATGGTTCATATTAGTGCATGTGGCAGGGACATGGTTAATATTAGTGCATGTGGCAGGGACATGGTTAATACCGGTGTATGTGGCAGGGACATGGTTCATATTAGTGCATGTGGCAGGGACATGGTTAATATTAGTGCATGTGGCAGGGACATGGTTAATACCGGTGTATGTGGCAGGGACATGGTTAATATTAGTGCATGTGGCAGGGACATGGTTAATATTAGTGCATGTGGCAGGGACATGGTTAATACCGGTGTATGTGGCAGGGACATGGTTAATATTAGTGCATGTGGCAGGGACATGGTTAATACCAATCAGGAGTACACTTTTGGCAGCACTGGACACATTGTGACAATCTCTAGGTCACGTGACTGTGACAGCCAATCAGAGAACAGAAAGATGACGTCACGAGCCACTTTCAGTTTCCATTCCTGCTTGTTTGGATCAATGGCTGCCTGGGAGCTGGCACAGGTAGGGTTAATATAACTACCCTGGGAGGGGCGAGTACTGCATAGTAACACAGTAATAATCAGGGGGTAATAATGCTGGAGCAGGAGAGTAATAATCAGGGTGTAATAATGACTGGGCAGGAGAGTAATAATCAGGGTGTAATAATGACTGGGCAGGAGAGTAATAATCAGGGTGTAATAATAATGACTGGGCAGGAGAGTAATAATCAGGGTGTAATAATAATGCTGGAGCAGGAGAGTAATAATCAGGGTGTAATAATAATGACTGGGCAGGAGAGTAATAATCAGGGGTAATAATGCTGGAGCAGGAGAGTAATAATCAGGGTGTAATAATAATGACTGGGCAGGAGAGTAATAATCAGGGTGTAATAATAATGCTGGAGCAGGAGAGTAATAATCAGGGTGTAATAATAATGACTGGGCAGGAGAGTAATAATCAGGGTGTAATAATGACTGGGCAGGAGAGTAATAATCAGGGTGTAATAATAATGACTGGGCAGGAGAGTAATAATCAGGGGTAATAATGCTGGAGCAGGAGAGTAATAATCAGGGTGTAATAATGACTGGGCAGGAGAGTAATAATCAGGGGTAATAATGCTGGAGCAGGAGAGTAATAATCAGGGGGTAATAATGCTGGAGCAGGAGAGTAATAATCAGGGGTAATAATTCTGGAGCAGGAGAGTAATAATCAGGGGGTAATAATAATGCTGGAGCAGGAGAGTAATAATCAGGGTGTAATAATAATGACTGGGCAGGAGAGTAATAATCAGGGGTAATAATGACTGGGCAGGAGAGTAATAATCAGGGGTAATAATGCTGGAGCAGGAGAGTAATAATCAGGGTGTAATAATAATGACTGGGCAGGAGAGTAATAATCAGGGTGTAATAATAATGACTGGGCAGGAGAGTAATAATCAGGGTGTAATAATAATGACTGGAGCAGGAGAGTAATAATCAGGGGTAATAATAATGACTGGGCAGGAGAGTAATAATCAGGGGGTAATAATAATGACTGGGCAGGAGAGTAATAATCAGGGGTAATAATAATGACTGGGCAGGAGAGTAATAATCAGGGGGTAATAATGCTGGAGCAGGAGAGTAATAATCAGGGTGTAATAATAATGCTGGAGCAGGAGAGTAATAATCAGGGGGTAATAATAATGACTGGGCAGGAGAGTAATAATCAGGGGTAATAATGCTGGAGCAGGAGAGTAATAATCAGGGGTAATAATTCTGGAGCAGGAGAGTAATAATCAGGGGGTAATAATAATGTCTGGGCAGGAGAGTAATAATCAGGGGGTAATAATAATGCTGGAGCAGGTGTGTAATAATCTGGGGGTAATAATAATGACTGGGCAGGAGAGTAATAATCAGGGGTAATAATAATGACTGGGCAGGAGAGTAATAATCAGGGGGTAATAATGCTGGAGCAGGTGTGTAATAATCTGGGGGTAATAATAATGACTGGGTAGGAGAGTAATAATCAGGGGGTAATAATAATGCTGGAGCATGTGTGTAATAATCTGGGGGTAATATTAATGACTGGGCAGGAGAGTAATAATCAGGGGGTAATAATAATGCTGGAGCATGTGTGTAATAATCTGGGGGTAATATTAATGACTGGGCAGGAGAGTAATAATCAGGGATAGTATTACTGGTAGTAATATACAGTAATAGAGATATATACACAATGCCCCTGACAGTATGTGTAACTCAGAGTCACTAAAATGTCGTTTTTACCATCTCACCTCCTGCAAATTCACTGGTTATAGGTGCACCCCGCTATTCACATAGCTTGATCCATATATACTTCACCTATACAAACTCTGACCTTCCAGAATCCCTACTTTACTCAAAGAATACAAATAAAGCACCTTATTGAGCCCTCTTTGCTCTGTATAGCTATCAGGGGGCGGACATGTTGTTTAGAATCTTTGCTCTGTATAGCTCTATCAGGGGGCGTACATGCTGTTTAGAATCTTTGCTCTGTATAGCTCTATCAGGAGGCAGACATGTAGTTTAGAATCTTTGCTCTGTATATCTCTATCAGGGGGCGGACATGTTGTTTAGAATCTTTGCTCTGTATAGCTCTATCAGGAGGCAGACATGTAGTTTAGAATCTTTGCTCTGTATATCTCTATCAGGGGGCGGACATGTTGTTTAGAATCTTTGCTCTGTATAGCTATCAGGGGGCGGACATGTTGTTTAGAATCTTTGCTCTGTATAGCTCTATCAGGGGGCGTACATGCTGTTTAGAATCTTTGCTCTGTATAGCTCTATCAGGGGGCGGACATGTTTAGAATCTTTGCTCTGTATAGCTCTATCAGGGGCGGACATGTTGTTTAGAATCTTTGCTCTGTATAACTCTATCAGGGGCAGGACATGTTGTTTAGAATCTTTGCTCTGTATAGCTGTATCGGGGGGGGGACATGTTGTTTAGAATCTTTGCTCTGTATAGCTGTATCAGGGGGCGGACATGTTGTTTAGAATCTTTGCTCTGTATAGCTGTATCAGGGGGCGGACATGTTGTTTAGAATCTTTGCTCTGTATAGCTGTATCGGGGGGGGGACATGTTGTTTAGAATCTTTGCTCTGTATAGCTGTATCAGGGGGCGGACATGTTGTTTAGAATCTTTGCTCTGTATAGCTCTATCAGGGGGCTGACATGTTGGTTAGAATCTTTGCTCTGCATAGCTCTATCAGGGGCAGACATGTTGTTTAGAATCTTTGCTCTGTATAGCTCTATCAGGGGGCGGATATGTTGTTTAGAATCTTTGCTCTGTATAGCTCTATCAGGAGGCAGACATGTTGTTTAGAATCTTTGCTCTGTATAGCTCTATCAGGGGCGGACATGTTGTTTAGAATCTTTGCTCTGTATAGCTCTATCAGGGGCGGACATGTTGTTTCGAATCTTTGCTCTGTATAGCTCTATCAGGGGGTGGACATGTTGTTTAGAATCTTTGCTCTGTATAGCTCTATCAGGGGGAGGACATGTTTAGAATCTTTGCTCTGTATAGCTCTATCAGGGGGCAGACATGTTGTTTAGAATCTTTGCTCTGTATAGCTATCAGGGGGCGGACATGTTGTTTAGAATATTTGTTCTGTATAGCTCTATCAGGGGCGGACATGTTGTTTAGAATCTTTGCTCTGTATAGCTCTATCAGGGGCGGACATGTTGTTTAGAATCTTTGCTCTGTATAGCTCTATGAGGGGCGGACATGTTGTTTAGAATCTTTGCTCTGTATAGCTCTATCAGGGGGCGGACATGTTGTTTAGAATCTTTGCTCTGTATAGCTCTATCAGGGGCCGGACATGTTGTTTAGAATCTTTGCTCTGTATAGCTCTATCAGGGGGCGGACATGTTGTTTAGAATCTTTGCTCTGTATAGCTATCAGGGGGCGGACATGTTGTTTAGAATATTTGTTCTGTATAGCTCTATCAGGGGCGGACATGTTGTTTAGAATCTTTGCTCTGTATAGCTCTATCAGGGGCGGACATGTTGTTTAGAATCTTTGCTCTGTATAGCTCTATCAGGGGCGGACATGTTGTTTAGAATCTTTGCTCTGTATAGCTCTATCAGGGGGCGGACATGTTGTTTAGAATCTTTGCTCTGTATAGCTCTATCAGGGGGCGGACATGTTGTTTAGAATCTTTGCTCTGTATAGCTCTATCAGGGGGCGGACATGTTGTTTAGAATCTTTGCTCTGTATAGCTCTATCAGGGGGCGGACATGTTGTTTAGAATCTTTGCTCTGTATAGCTCTATCAGGGGCGGACATGTTGTTTAGAATCTTTGCTTTGTATAGCTCTATCAGGGGGCGGACATGTTGTTTAGAATCTTTGCTCTGTATAGCTCTATCAGGGGGCGGACATGTTGTTTAGAATCTTTGCTCTGTATAGCTCTATCAGGGGGTGGACATGTTGTTTAGAAGAGCTATACAGAGCAAAGATTCTAAACAACATGTCCGCCCCCTGATAGAGCTATACAGAGCAAAGATTCTAAACAACATGTCCGCCCCCTGATAGAGCTATACAGAGCAAAGATTCTAAACAACATGTCCGCCCCTGATAGAGCTATACAGAGCAAAGATTCTAAGCAACATGTCCTCCCCCTGATAGAGCTATACAGAGCAAAGATTCTAAACATGTCCGCCCTCTGATAGAGCTATACAGAGCAAAGATTCTAAACAACATGTCTGCCCCCTGATAGAGCTATACAGAGCAAAGATTCTAAACAACATGTCCGCCCCCTGATAGAGCTATACAGAGCAAAGATTCTAACCAACATGTCCTCCCCTGATAGAGCTATACAGAGCAAAGATTCTAAACAACATGTCCGTCCCCTGATAGAGCTATACAGAGCAAAGATTCTAAACAACATGTCCGCCCCCTGATAGAGCTATACAGAGCAAAGATTCTAAACAACATGTCCGCCCCCTGATAGAGCTATACAGAGCAGAGATTCTACACAACATGTCCAGTAAAGGGTTAAATGCCTTGTCATGTTAAGCACAGTGGTTGGGCAGTGTTGGCATCATTCCAGGTTTCAGTCACGTGACCAGTGTTAAGGGAGGGTCATGTGACCATGTCTGAGTCATACAGCCTGCAGACATTGGATCTGTAAACATACTGTGTATTTGTTTAACCCATGCCGTGCTGGTGAGCACCCCGCAGATAGTGAGATACAATGTTACTTATTAACCAACCAGATCATATCGATCTTCTTCCAGATCCGCAATATCTGAGGAATATAAACTTCCTGATCCTTCTCCATGGGAAACAGCAGCAAAAAACTGTGAGTATTAATCAGGGACCTGTACAGACCCTCAGATAATAACCGTGCTGCCCCTCAGATCCCTGGTATTATGATGCCAGGCTCCTCTCTGTCATTCAGCTCACACTCAGATAATAACGTGCTGCCCCCCAGATCCCTGGTATTATGATGCCAGGCTCCTCTCTGTCATTCAGCTCACACTCAGATAATAACCGTGCTGCCCCTCAGATCCCTGGTATTATGATGCCAGGCTCCTCTCTGTCATTCAGCTCACACTCAGATAATAACCGTGCTGCCCCTCAGATCCCTGGTATTATGATGCCAGTCTCCTCTCTGTCATTCAGCTCACACACAGATAATAACCGTGCTGCCCCTCAGATCCCTGGTATTATGATGCCAGGCTCCTCTCTGTCATTCAGCTCTCACACAGATAATAACCGTGCTGCCCCTCAGATCCCTGGTATTATGATGCCAGGCTCCTCTCTGTCATTCAGCTCACACTCAGATAATAACGTGCTGCCCCCCAGATCCCTGGTATTATGATGCCAGGCTCCTCTCTGTCATTCAGCTCACACTCAGATAATAACCGTGCTGCCCCTCAGATCCCTGGTATTATGATGCCAGGCTCCTCTCTGTCATTCAGCTCACACTCAGATAATAACCGTGCTGCCCCTCAGATCCCTGGTATTATGATGCCAGGCTCCTCTCTGTCATTCAGCTCACACACAGATAATAACCGTGCTGCCCCTCAGATCCCTGGTATTATGATGCCAGGCTCCTCTCTGTCATTCAGCTCACACTCAGATAATAACCGTGCTGCCCCCCAGATCCCTGGTATTATGATGCCAGGCTCCTCTCTGTCATTCAGCTCACACTCAGATAATAACCGTGCTGCCCCCCAGATCCCTGGTATTATGATGCCAGGCTCCTCTCTGTCATTCAGCTCACACTCCGATAATAACCGTGCTGCCCCTCAGATCCCTGGTATTATGATGCCAGGCTCCTCTCTGTCATTCAGCTCACACTCAGATAATAACCGTGCTGCCCCTCAGATCCCTGGTATTATGATGCCAGGCTCCTCTCTGTCATTCAGCTCACACTCAGATAATAACGTGCTGCCCCCCAGATCCCTGGTATTATGATGCCAGGCTCCTCTCTGTCATTCAGCTCACACTCAGATAATAACCGTGCTGCCCCCCAGATCCCTGGTATTATGATGCCAGGCTCCTCTCTGTCATTCAGCTCACACACAGATAACTGTGCTGCCCCTCAGATCCCTGGTATTATGATGCCAGGCTCCTCTCTGTCATTCAGCTCACACTCGGATAATAACCGTGCTGCCCCTCAGATCCCTGGTATTATGATGCCAGGCTCCTCTCTGTCATTCAGCTCACACTCAGATAATAACCGTGCTGCCCCTCAGATCCCTGGTATTATGATGCCAGGCTCCTCTCTGTCATTCAGCTCACACTCAGATAATAACCGTGCTGCCCCCCAGATCCCTGGTATTATGATGCCAGGCTCCTCTCTGTCATTCAGCTCACACACAGATAATAACCGTGCTGCCCCCCAGATCCCTGGTATTATGATGCCAGGCTCCTCTCTGTCATTCAGCTCACACTCAGATAATAACCGTGCTGCCCCCCAGATCCCTGGTATTATGATGCCAGGCTCCTCTCTGTCATTCAGCTCACACTCCGATAATAACCGTGCTGCCCCTCAGATCCCTGGTATTATGATGCCAGGCTCCTCTCTGTCATTCAGCTCACACTCAGATAATAACCGTGCTGCCCCTCAGATCCCTGGTATTATGATGCCAGGCTCCTCTCTGTCATTCAGCTCACACTCAGATAATAACGTGCTGCCCCCCAGATCCCTGGTATTATGATGCCAGGCTCCTCTCTGTCATTCAGCTCACACTCAGATAATAACCATGCTGCCCCCCAGATCCCTGGTATTATGATGCCAGGCTCCTCTCTGTCATTCAGCTCACACACAGATAATAACCGTGCTGCCCCCCAGATCCCTGGTATTATGATGCCAGGCTCCTCTCTGTCATTCAGCTCACACACAGATAACTGTGCTGCCCCTCAGATCCCTGGTATTATGATGCCAGGCTCCTCTCTGTCATTCAGCTCACACTCGGATAATAACCGTGCTGCCCCTCAGATCCCTGGTATTATGATGCCAGGCTCCTCTCTGTCATTCAGCTCACACTCAGATAATAACCGTGCTGCCCCTCAGATCCCTGGTATTATGATGCCAGGCTCCTCTCTGTCATTCAGCTCACACTCAGATAATAACCGTGCTGCCCCCCAGATCCCTGGTATTATGATGCCAGGCTCCTCTCTGTCATTCAGCTCACACACAGATAATAACCGTGCTGCCCCCCAGATCCCTGGTATTATGATGCCAGGCTCCTCTCTGTCATTCAGCTCACACACAGATAACTGTGCTGCCCCTCAGATCCCTGGTATTATGATGCCAGGCTCCTCTCTGTCATTCAGCTCACACTCGGATAATAACCGTGCTGCCCCTCAGATCCCTGGTATTATGATGCCAGGCTCCTCTCTGTCATTCAGCTCACACTCAGATAATAACGGTGCTGCCCCCCAGATCCCTGGTATTATGATGCCAGGCTCCTCTCTGTCATTCAGCTCACACACAGATAATAACCGTGCTGCCCCCCAGATCCCTGGTATTATGATGCCAGGCTCCTCTCTGTCATTCAGCTCACACACAGATAACTGTGCTGCCCCTCAGATCCCTGGTATTATGATGCCAGGCTCCTCTCTGTCATTCAGCTCACACTCAGATAATAACCGTGCTGCCCCTCAGATCCCTGGTATTATGATGCCAGGCTCCTCTCTGTCATTCAGCTCACACTCAGATAATAACCGTGCTGCCCCTCAGATCCCTGGTATTATGATGCCAGGCTCCTCTCTGTCATTCAGCTCACACTCAGATAATAACCGTGCTGCCCCTCAGATCCCTGGTATTATGATGCCAGGCTCCTCTCTGTCATTCAGCTCACACTCAGATAATAACCGTGCTGCCTCTCAGATCCCTGGTATTATGATGCCAGGCTCCTCTCTGTCATTAAGCTCACACACAGATAATAACCGTGCTGCCCCTCAGATCCCTGGTATTATGATGCCAGGCTCCTCTCTGTCATTCAGCTCTCACACAGATAATAACCGTGATGCCCCTCAGATCCCTGGTATTATGATGCCAGGCTCCTCTCTGTCATTCAGCTCACACTCAGATAATAACCGTGCTGCCCCCCAGATCCCAGGTATTATGATGCCAGGCTCCTCTCTGTCATTCAGCTCACACTCAGATAATAACCGTGCTACCCCCCAGATCCCTGGTATTATGATGCCAGGCTCCTCTCTGTCATTCAGCTCACACACAGATAATAACCGTGCTGCCCCTCAGATCCCTGGTATTATGATGCCAGGCTCCTCTCTGTCATTCAGCTCACACTCAGATAATAACCGTGCTGCCCCTCAGATCCCTGGTATTATGATGCCAGGCTCCTCTCTGTCATTCAGCTCACACTCCGATAATAACCGTGCTGCCCCTCAGATCCCTGGTATTATGATGCCAGGCTCCTCTCTGTCATTCAGCTCACACTCAGATAATAACCGTGCTGCCCCTCAGATCCCTGGTATTATGATGCCAGGCTCCTCTCTGTCATTCAGCTCACACACAGATAATAACCGTGCTGCCCCTCAGATCCCTGGTATTATGATGCCAGGCTCCTCTCTGTCATTCAGCTCACACTCAGATAATAACCGTGCTGCCCCTCAGATCCCTGGTATTATGATGCCAGGCTCCTCTCTGTCATTCAGCTCTCATTCAGATAATAACCGTGCTGCCCCCCAGATCCCTGGTATTATGATGCCAGGCTCCTCTCTGTCATTCAGCTCACACTCAGATAATAACCGTGCTGCCCCTCAGATCCCTGGTATTATGATGCCAGGCTCCTCTCTGTCATTCAGCTCACACTCAGATAATAACCGTGCTGCCCCCCAGATCCCTGGTATTATGATGCCAGGCTCCTCTCTGTCATTCAGCTCACACTCAGATAATAACCGTGCTGCCCCTCAGATCCCTGGTATTATGATGCCAGGCTCCTCTCTGTCATTCAGCTCACACTCAGATAATAACCGTGCTGCCCCTCAGATCCCTGGTATTATGATGCCAGGCTCCTCTCTGTCATTCAGCTCACACTCAGATAATAACCGTGCTGCCCCTCAGATCCCTGGTATTATGATGCCAGGCTCCTCTCTGTCATTCAGCTCACACTCAGATAATAACCGTGCTGCCCCTCAGATCCCTGGTATTATGATGCCAGGCTCCTCTCTGTCATTCACCCCACACAACCAGACTTTATTAAACGTGCAGTAAATAACCCCTTTTTTTCCTGCTTCATAATTATCCCCAGGCCGGCCATGTCCCAGGAAGGAGCTGTCCACTTCCACTCATTAGAAGAAGACATCACGTGCTCCATCTGCCTCTGTGAGCTCGACCAGCCGGTTTCTATCGCCTGCGGACACACCTTCTGCAAGCTCTGTATCTCCTCGTATTGGGCCACTCCCCAGCTGTTTGGGTACCGGTGCCCAGAGTGCAGGAAGATCTCTCCCAGGATGCAGCTCATACCGGTGCACAGACTCCGAAATCTGGTCACCAAGGTGCAACTGCTGGTCAACGAAGAGCAGGTCAAGAAGGTGAGGAGGCCAGATTGCACACCGCCGATATATTACTCCCATGGACTGATACTGGGAAATTAAAAAGTGGAGAGCACTGTTTCCGGCCATCAATAATTCTCAGGGGGTGTTTGCAAGTTCTCTCACAGATTGATAGAGTCAAGCAGGCTCCTCATTCTCCGAAGCTTGAAAAGTCTGTGTTTCTGTAGTCCATAGTGTTTTCCGTTTCTTTTTTTAAGCATATATACTCTCCCCCTCTTCCCCATGTGATCACATGAAAAATTTAAATAAATATATAAAAAGAAGTCTCCATGAGGGGGATCTAAGAGAGATACACACGCGTCCGGTAGTATTAGAGCTGTGGAATTAATCGTTTTTACATGATCCTGCTTGAATCTATCAATTTGTGAATGTGATAACAAACTCCCACTGTTTATCATGTGTTTATACAGAGTTATACTACCTATATTATTTGCTTTCTCAAACTGTGTAAGCACCCCATTATGAAGGACACCTATATTTTAAGCTTCACTTTTTAAAGTTGATTTTGGTGTGAGAAGTGGGATAGAACTGTAGGAACACTAAGTAGCATTTTACCACTGTAAGGTTGACTTTACCAACAAGGATTGAGACGTAGTTGCATATAAAGATGACCGTAGAATCTTCTTTGCGATGATGATGATGTTCCGAAGTTGGTTGTATTTTTTTAGGAACACCGCAATGAGCCCCTTCACTTGGTGTATACCGATGCCTCGGGGGACCTGCAGTTAGACGAAACCGCGGTAACGAGCCTATTTTTGAACGACGAGGTTTCAAATTACCCAGCATGCCTCCTATGTGTTATAGGAGAGAAGCGACGTGGGAAATCGTTCCTGATGAACTACATAATGAGAGCGCTGCTCAGCCAGGTGGGAGACGAGGAGTATCTTCAATGTGTCAATGAGAGGTTAATGGACAGGTTAATGGCAAGGTGTTTCTCTTAAAGGAACAGAAACAGCCCCTCATCCTGGGGGCAGATGACGAATCCCTGAAGGGATTCGAGTGGAAAGCTGGGACGGACAGTACAACCAAGGGAATATGGGTCTGGGGCCGGCCTTTTATACTGGAGAAGGACGGAGAGAAGGTCAGTGCGTGAATAATCCCCATAATTAATAATACCAAATTTATATCAAATGGGGCAATACTTTACCCCTCCATCTAAATTTCTCCCCCTCCATGCATCATATGATCGCTAAACAATTTTTTTTTTTTTTTACGAGCGGCGGTGGCGGGGAACAGGTGTGCAAGGTGCAAAACCAATGTATGTAAGCAATAAGATATCGGTACAACCTTTTTAGGCAGTTCTTGTTGAAGTACAGATATCGGGCATACAGCTTTCTGCAGATATTGTTGATGTAGGGGGCACAGAAAATACTGATAGTGCAATATAGACAAGACCGCCCTCCACACCACCACCTTGAGGTTGCACACACAACATAGAAGATCAAAATAGGCCCTTTAAATGTAAATAGCCTTGGCACGATCCATGTGGTCCCGATTCTCAGACAGCCTAAAAAAGGAAACCAAGGATTAGAAGGTAATCTGTACCAACACATTTTAATCAATAAGAAACTCTTACATAAAATCTCCAGCTCAGAGCAAGATATACATTCCCAGTAGCCGCAAAACCAAAATAAGTCCAGATCATCCGGGGTCAGGCGTGGTGAGCTGTGACCTGACCCAGGATCTGGCCTTATTTCTGGGAAGCAGCTGGTATATAGTTAGCCACTGGATGTATCCCTTTTTTTACTGACCGAGCGGAGAACCAAGTGCAGTTTGTGTCTCTTGGTTTGAATCATATATGATTTGTAATTATCATTGTCCTATTGTGAGATATGCTTGCTCTATAATGGTTACATTGTGTTCGTGACCTCTTGCTCCTCCTTGCCACCAGATGGCGGTGTATATTGTGGATACTGAAGGGTCTCTGGATATCGAGGGTGACCGAGGGACCAGCATTAAACTGTCTGCGTTATCTATGGTTCTCAGCTCCTACTTGGTAATTCAGAATGTCTGCCTCCTGTATCGTTACATAATGCATAATATTATATGGGGACAATGCCCTAGTCTTATGTTATCGCGATATAACCATGTGTCCTGAACTCCTTATAACGAGGTGGCGATATTCCACCTTTATCTTCCAGATCTTTAATGTCAATTCAAGTCTGAAAACAACGGAAATGGATTATATTGAGGTACGCGTTCCCCATATTTAATGCTCTTTTCTTTTTCTTTTTTTTTAAACGCGTCTGGCATTTCTCGTGAACAAATATCAGGTATAAATGGGCAGCTCGCTGTTGGGGGCAGACATGTTTACCCTTCTCTATCGCTTTTTCAGATGTATCTCCATGTGTCCGAATTGGCTGGAAAGTCATTTTCACTGAATAGTCTTCAGGTAAATTAATCACAGTGATTGGCTCCCCCCCCCCCTTCCAGATTATGTCCTCCATCCTGCCCCTTCTCACGCATAGCCCAATTACCCAGAGTACACCTAAAGTGGGAAAATCCACCTCCTGGCTCCACGTCTGTCAGCATATTAGCTTCAAGACTCTCACACTAGACCTTACTGCTTAGACGGTGGCCTGAGGGGTAAATCATTTAGTCAGACCTCACTCCTCAACTGGTGGCCTATCCCAGTGCAGACCTCTCTCCTAAGACTTCGGGCGTGGCCAACCTGGACCTCAACTGGTGGCCTATCCATTAGTCAGACCTCTCTCCTAAGACATTGGGCGTGGCCAACCTGGACCTCAACTGGTGGCCTATCCATTAGTCAGACCTCTCTCCTAAGACATTGGGCGTGGCCAACCTGGACCTCAACTGGTGGCCTATCCCAGTGCAGACCTCTCTCCTAAGACATTGGGCGTGGCCAACCTGGACCTCAACTGGTGGTCTATCCCAGTGCAGACCTCTCTTCTAAGGCATCGGGCGTGGCCAACCTATCCCAGCCTAGTCCATGGGTCATGACCAGCCTAGACCTCAGTTCTCCCAGTTGGACTTATTCAGTCCATATCTCTATTTACCCGGTGGCCTACCCCAGCCTAGAGCACACTCCTCAGCCTTGCTAAGCTTGTATATCACTCTGCAGCCAGGGTCTAGTTGTGTTTTGTGTTACAGCACTTGGATATCCTGGTTCGAGACTGGCATGATAGTGATAACTGTGGACGAGAAGCTGGCCGGGTCTATATAGACCATGTGACAGAGGTATGTGAGAACATGTATATATACCTTTACCAGGTAACTCCATACTGACGTGTCCGGGAAGCACGCAGGGGTCGTTAATGAAAGAAAACAAATAAAGTACATTTATTGAGTCCTCTGCTCTGTATAGCTCTATCAGGGGGTGGACATGTTGGTTAGAATCTTTGCTCTGTATATCTCTTATCAGGGGGCGGACATGTTGTTTAGAATCTTTGCTCTGTATAGCTCTATCAGGGGGTGGACATGTTGTTTAGAATCTTTGCTCTGTATAGCTCTATCAGGGGGAGAACATGTTGTATAGAATCTTTGCTCTCTATAGCTCTATCAGGTGGAGGGCAAGTTGTATAGAATCTTTGCTCTGTATAGCTCTATCAGGGGGAGAACATGTTGTATAGAATCTTTGCTCTCTATAGCTCTATCAGGGGGAGGACATTTTGTATAGAATCTTTGCTCTGTATAGCTCTATCAGAGGGCGGACATGTTTGTTAGAATCTTTGCTCTGTATAGCTCTATCAGGGTGAGGACATGTTGTTTAGAATCTTTGCTCTGTATAGCTCTATCAGGGGGCGGACATGTTTAGAATCTTTGCTCTGTATATCTCTTATCAGGGGGCGGACATGTTGTTTAGAATCTTTGCTCTGTATAGCTCTATCAGGGGGCGGACATGTTGTTTAGAATCTTTGCTCTGTATAGCTCTATCAGGGGGTGGACATGTTGTTTAGAATCTTTGCTCTGTATAGCTCTATCAGGGGGAGAACATGTTGTATAGAATCTTTGCTCTCTATAGCTCTATCAGGGGGAGGGCAAGTTGTATAGAATCTTTGCTCTGTATAGCTCTATCAGGGGGAGAACATGTTGTATAGAATCTTTGCTCTGTATAGCTCTATCAGGGGGAGGACATTTTGTATAGAATCTTTGCTCTGTATAGCTCTATCAGAGGGCGGACATGTTGTTTAGAATCTTTGCTCTGTATAGCTCTATCAGGGGGAGGAGATGTTGTTTAGAATCTTTGCTCTGTATAGCTCTATCAGGGGGCGGACATGTTGTTTAGAATCTTTGCTCTGTATAGCTCTATCAGGGGGAGGATATTTTGTATAGAATCTTTGCTCTGTATAGCTCTATCAGAGGGCGGACATGTTTGTTAGAATCTTTGCTCTGTATAGCTCTATCAGGGGGAGGACATGTTGTTTAGAATCTTTGCTCTGTATAGCTCTATCAGGGGCAGATATGTTGGTTAGAATCTTTGCTCTGTATAGCTCTATCAGGGGGAGGATATTTTGTATAGAATCTTTGCTCTGTATAGCTCTATCAGAGGGCGGACATGTTTGTTAGAATCTTTGCTCTGTATAGCTCTATCAGGGGGAGGACATGTTGTTTAGAATCTTTGCTCTGTATAGCTCTATCAGGGGCAGATATGTTGTTTAGAATCTTTGCTCTGTATAGCTCTATCAGGGGCAGATATGTTGGTTAGAATCTTTGCTCTGTATAGCTCTATCAGGGGCAGATATGTTTGTTAGAATCTTTGCTCTGTATAGCTCTATCAGAGGGCGGACATGTTTGTTAGAATCTTTGCTCTGTATAGCTCTATCAGGGGGAGGAGATGTTGTTTAGAATCTTTGCTCTGTATAGCTCTATCAGGGGGAGGAGATGTTTAGAATCTTTGCTCTGTATAGCTCTATCAGGGGATGGACATGTTGGTTAGAATCTTTGCTCTGTATAGCTCTATCAGAGGGCGGACATGTTTGTTAGAATCTTTGCTCTGTATAGCTCTATCAGGGGGAGGAGATGTTGTTTAGAATCTTTGCTCTGTATAGCTCTATCAGGGGGCGGACATGTTGGTTAGAATCGTTGCTCTGTATAGCTCTATCAGGGGCAGATATGTTGGTTAGAATCTTTGCTCTGTATAGCTCTATCAGGGGCAGATATGTTGTTTAGAATCTTTGCTCTGTATAGTTCTATCAGGGGGCGGACATGTTGGTTAGAATCTTTGCTCTGTATAGCTCTATCAGAGGGCGGACATGTTTGTTAGAATCTTTGCTCTGTATAGCTCTATCAGGGGCAGATATGTTGGTTAGAATCTTTGCTCTGTATAGCTCTATCAGGGGGGGACATGTTGTTTACAATCTTTGCTCTGTATAGCTCTATCAGGGGGCAGACATGTTGTTTAGAATCTTTGCTCTGTATAGCTCTATCAGGGGGCGGACATGTTGTTTAGAATCTTTGCTCTGTATAGCTCTATCAGGGGGCGGACATGTTGTTTAGAATCTTTGCTCTGTATAGCTCTATCAGGGGGAGGATATTTTGTATAGAATCTTTGCTCTGTATAGCTCTATCAGAGGGCGGACATGTTGTTTAGAATCTTTGCTCTGTATAGCTCTATCAGGGGGCGGACATGTTGTTTAGAATCTTTGCTCTGTATAGCTCTATCAGGGGGCAGACATGTTGTTTAGAATCTTTGCTCTGTATAGCTCTATCAGAGGGCGGACATGTTTGTTAGAATCTTTGCTCTGTATAGCTCTATCAGGGGGAGGAGATGTTGTTTAGAATCTTTGCTCTGTATAGCTCTATCAGGGGCTCCTCCTCTTATCCTCATGCTCCCTTATTATTTCCTTGTCTCAGGGGTTGCGGAAAACCTCGAAGCATCCCCAAGTACAAGAAACTCTGCGGAGTCCATCCGTTACCAGCTTCGTCTTGCCCTATCCAGGGAAAGGAATCACCCGAGCCGGGCTGGGGAGACTCTCAGGTAATTCAGACTCCTGTAATACTCTGCAGCGGCCGGGCTCATTGTGACCCGCTGGCCGATCTGGTGACTGGGTGCTCTGAAAGCTGACTGTGATCTTTCCCTGGTCTCCTCCCCGTCAGACATGGATGAAGATTTCCGGAGTCAACTCACGGATTACGTTTCTGGTCTCTTAAGAGGGATTTGGGGTTACTCGAAGACGGACATACACGGGGAGAACGTGACCTGTATGGGTTTGGGGTCACTATTGAAGGTATGTGCTTGGTTGGGAGGGGCACTGGGTGGTGACACTTTATTGAAATCTTTTCTTCCATGCAGGAGATTGTGACCATGCTGCAGAACAAAGACTTCAAATATTCATCCCCTATAGAGGTGAGATCTGCCCTGGTTATAACTAGACATTCCCTGAAATTACATCATCTCCCACCCACGGGACATCCCACTGCCACGTGCAGCTCCCACACACGGGACATCCCCCTGCCACGTGCAGCTCCCCACCCACGGGACATCCCACTGCCACGTGCAGCTCCCACACACGGGACATCCCACTGCCACGTGCAGCTCCCCACCCATGTGACATCCCACTGCCACGTGCAGCTCCCACACACGGGACATCCCACTGCCACGTGCAGCTCCCCACCCATGTGACATCCCACTGCCACGTGCACCTCCCACCCCCAGGACGTCCCACATGCCCCACTGCAGTTTGTTTTCGTTATTTTCTTTAGTAAACCTTTTCTAACACCATCTCTCTCCTACAGATGTACTTTAGTTTCGAAAACCAGAAAATTGGGAAACAAATCAAAACCACATTCCACAATTTCAAAGAAAACAAGGTGAGTATAATGACAGACTGAAGACCCAGTGACTTCTAAATGTGTCTATTTTACACTTTCTATCTCCAAACATGTGACTTTCAACTTATAGGTAGACTGCCACTTCCATGTAACTAACCTGTGCATTTAAGACAAACACATATATATAAATCATATGCCACTGATTTTTTTCTGTTTGAATTAATTGCATATAAAAGTAAAAATTAAAATAGGTGTTAATCTCCAGCATCCATTTTGAGAATTTTAACCATGATGCAACATTCTCCAAAATCTTCCTGCAAGTCTCACTGTGGCCAAAGCCTCCATGATGATGTCATAAGATACATATGGGGGCTGTGTACAACACACTGAGAGGATATTGAGCTGATCAAACAGGGTCATAACTCCTGATGATTAGGATTCTGACTTATAGCCTGCATTCTGTGTCCTCAGCCCCAAAGTGACATACTAGTGCTGTAAAACACTGTATTTCACAAAATGGCGCCGCCCAGTATCAATTGTTTAGTAAAATATTTCATAAAATAAACTCGCATAACAAAAACAAAAGACATTTCTGAAATCAACATACAATACAAAATGAATAAACCCTTTTTATTTTTTGGTGGGAGTGTGCCTTTAAGGTGTGAAAATTGACACATAAAGAGGTCACTGGACAATCAACAGATTCTCTGCCATTATCACAGAGTAAAACCTCTGACTAGAAGACATTCCAATAAAAATCTTAATATCTTGGTAACGGTATATTATAGAAATTTTTTTTTTTTTAAAAAGCCCATCTTAAAGTTTTCATTCCATGCCTTTTCATCATTACCAGATACGAATATGCTAACCTATCATTCTTCTGTCACGATCCCTCAGGTCCCCCCAAAATCATCTCCATTTAAGGTGCTGGGTACCAAACCATCCCAAATACGGAGCAAGTGTGATGACGAGGTTTCCCGTCTCCTGAATGAGTATGACTCGAAGCTCGTGGGCTGCAGTGAGACGGAGAGGAAGGAGATGATGGAGAAGATGAAGTCCACTCTGCTAAGAAAGCAAAAGGAGTTGTGTGCCGATTACTCCAAAACCTTCACCAAGTGCGCAGTGGGCGTGGGTTTCGCAGTGGGGGGAGGGGTACTGAGCTTGGCCGGAGGCGTGGTGGGGGCTGCCGTGGCAGGCACGGTTCTTGCTGCCGAAGCTGCCGCTGTCTTGGGTAGCACCACGGCCGGTATGATTACAGGACTGTTTGGGGGGGTTGTGTCTATGGGGGCCATTGGTGGCGGGGTGGGAGCAGGGGTGGGCAAAGCCATCGGACACATAGAAGAGAAGAGAAAGGGAGAGCCCGTGGCGGAAGATATTTCCCCGGAGACCACCAATGACACAGCTCATCTGGTAAAGGAAAATCAGTGACCCCTTCTGTATGGACAATGATAGAGGTTATTATAATGAATCCAGACACTTCTGTTGTTATTATATCTGAGTGAACATGGATTGTGGCGTTAAGGAGTGGTGGATAACGTGCCTTACTGTACAGCTTACGCCTTTTCCGAGGACACAAGTTTTTCTCATGTAATTGAATATTCCGAATGTGTCCGTTTCAGGGATCTGAAAGTTGTCTCTTTGGCCTGAGGTTTAGTAACTCGTTGCAGCAAGGGGTCCCTCCTCATTATTGTACATTTTAATGGAAGGGGTCCATTGCATATTCTCTGTATCTGTTCCCAATATATGTGAAATAAATGTATTACACTTTATTTGCAGCTTTCAGGAGACAGAGTTGAAGAAAACAACTTATTAGACGGGTTTGTTTGATGCCATATTTATCTCAACAAATATTTTGGTGAAGATGTTGGTAGGTAGACCCCCAGAGTGCCCCATGAATAACCTCACTGGCTGTGTAATGAGTAGACCCCCAGAGTGCCCCATGAATAACCTCACTGGCTGTGTAATGAGTAGACCCCCAGAATGCCCCATGAATAACCTCACTGGCTGTGTAATGAGTAGACCCCCAGAGTGCCCCATGAATAACCTCACTGGCTGTGTAATGAGTAGACCCCCAGAGTGCCCCATGAATAACCTCACTGGCTGTGTAATGAGTAGACCCCCAGAGTGCCCCATGAATAACCTCACTGGCTGTGTAATGAGTAGACCCCCAGAATGCCCCATGAATAACCTCACTGGCTGTGTAATGAGTAGACCCCCAGAGTGCCCCATGAATAACCTCACTGGCTGTGTAATGAGTAGACCCCCAGAGAGCCCCCATGAATAACCTCACTGGCTGTGTAATGAGTAGACCCCCAGAGTGCCCCATGAATAACCTCACTGGCTGTGTAATGAGTAGACCCCCAGAGTGCCCCATGAATAACCTCACTGGCTGTGTAATGAGTAGACCCCCAGAGTGCCCCATGAATAACCTCACTGGCTGTGTAATGAGTAGACCCCCAGAATGCCCCATGAATAACCACGCTGGCTGTGTAATGAGTAGACCCCCAGAGACCCCATGAATAACCTCGCTGGCTGTGTAATGAGTAGACCCCCAGAGTGCCCCATGAATAACCTCGCTGGCTGTGTAATGAGTAGACCCCCAGAGTGCCCCATGAATAACCTCACTGGCTGTGTAATGAGTAGACCCCCAGAGTGCCCCATGAATAACCTCACTGGCTGTGTAATGAGTAGACCCCCAGAGTGCCCCATGAATAACCTCACTGGCTGTGTAATGAGTAGACCCCCAGAGTGCAGCATGAATAACCTCACTGGCTGTGTAATGAGTAGACCCCCAGAGTGCCCCATGAATAACCTCACTGGCTGTGTAATGAGTAGACCCCCAGAGTGCCCCATGAATAACCTCACTGGCTGTGTAATGAGTAGACCCCCAGAGTGCCCCATGAATAACCTCACTGGCTGTGTAATGAGTAGACCCCCAGAGTGCAGCATGAATAACCTCACTGGCTGTGTAATGAGTAGACCCCCAGAGTGCCCCATGAATAACCTCACTGGCTGTGTAATGAGTAGACCCCCAGAGAGCCCCCATGAATAACCTCACTGGCTGTGTAATGAGTAGACCCCCAGAGTGCCCCATGAATAACCTCGCTGGCTGTGTAATGGGTAGACCCCCAGAGTGCCCCCATGAATAACCTCACTGGCTGTGTAATGAGTAGACCCCCAGAGAGCCCCCATGAATAACCTCACTGGCTGTGTAATGAGTAGACCCCCAGAGTGCCCCATGAATAACCTCACTGGCTGTGTAATGAGTAGACCCCCAGAGAGCCCCCATGAATAACCTCACTGGCTGTGTAATGAGTAGACCCCCAGAGAGCCCCCATGAATAACTTCACTGGCTGTGTAATGAGTAGACCCCCAGAGAGCCCCCATGAATAACCTCACTGGCTGTGTAATGAGTAGACCCCCAGAGAGCCCCCATGAATAACTTCACTGGCTGTGTAATGAGTAGACCCCCAGAGAGCCCCCATGAATAACCTCACTGGCTGTGTAATGAGTAGACCCCCAGAGTGCCGCATGAATAACTTCACTGGCTGTGTAATGAGTAGACCCCCAGAGTGCCCCATGAATAACCTCACTGGCTGTGTAATGAGTAGACCCCCCAGAGAGCCCCCATGAATAACCTCACTGGCTGTGTAATGAGTAGACCCCCAGAGTGCCCCATGAATAACCTCACTGGCTGTGTAATGAGTAGACCCCCCAGAGAGCCCCCATGAATAACCTCACTGGCTGTGTAATGAGTAGACCCCCAGAGTGCCCCATGAATAACCTCGCTGGCTGTGTAATGAGTAGACCCCAGAGTGCCCCATGAATAACCTCACTGGCTGTGTAATGAGTAGACCCCCAGAGTGCCCCATGAATAACCTCACTGGCTGTATAATGAGTAGACCCTCAGAGTGCCCCATGAATAACCTCGCTGGCTGTGTAATGAGTAGACCCCCAGAGTGCCCCATGAATAACCTCACTGGCTGTGTAATGAGTAGACCCCCAGAGTGCCCCATGAATAACCTCGCTGGCTGTGTAATGAGTAGACCCCCAGAGTGCCCCATGAATAACCTCGCTGGCTGTGTAATGAGTAGACCCCCAGAGTGCCCCATGAATAACCTCGCTGGCTGTGTAATGAGTAGACCCCCAGAGTGCCCCATGAATAACCTCACTGGCTGTGTAATGAGTAGACCCCCAGAGTGCCCCATGAATAACCTCGCTGGTTGTGTAATGAGTAGACCCCCAGAGTGCCCCATGAATAACCTCACTGGCTGTGTAATGAGTAGACCCCCAGAGTGCCCCATGAATAACCTCACTGGCTGTGTAATGAGTAGACCCCCAGAGTGCCCCATGAATAACCTCACTGGCTGTGTAATGAGTAGACCCCCAGAGTGCCCCATGAATAACCTCACTGGCTGTGTAATGAGTAGACCCCCAGAGTGCCCCATGAATAACCTCGCTGGCTGTGTAATGAGTAGACCCCCAGAGTGCCCCATGAATAACCTCGCTGGCTGTGTAATGAGTAGACCCCCAGAGTGCCCCATGAATAACCTCACTGGCTGTGTAATGGGTAGACCCCCAGAGTGCCCCATGAATAACCTCACTGGCTGTGTAATGAGTAGACCCCCAGAATGCCCCATGAATAACCACGCTGGCTGTGTAATGAGTAGACCCCCAGAGTGCCCCATGAATAACCTCGCTGGCTGTGTAATGAGTAGACCCCCAGAGTGCCCCATGAATAACCTCGCTGGCTGTGTAATGAGTAGACCCCCAGAGTGCCCCATGAATAACCTCACTGGCTGTGTAATGAGTAGACCCCCAGAGTGCCCCATGAATAACCTCACTGGCTGTGTAATGAGTAGACCCCCAGAGTGCCCCATGAATAACCTCACTGGCTGTGTAATGAGTAGACCCCCAGAGTGCAGCATGAATAACCTCACTGGCTGTGTAATGAGTAGACCCCCAGAGTGCCCCATGAATAACCTCACTGGCTGTGTAATGAGTAGACCCCCAGAGAGCCCCCATGAATAACCTCACTGGCTGTGTAATGAGTAGACCCCCAGAGTGCCCCATGAATAACCTCGCTGGCTGTGTAATGGGTAGACCCCCAGAGTGCCCCCATGAATAACCTCACTGGCTGTGTAATGAGTAGACCCCCAGAGAGCCCCCATGAATAACCTCACTGGCTGTGTAATGAGTAGACCCCCAGAGAGCCCCCATGAATAACCTCACTGGCTGTGTAATGAGTAGACCCCCAGAGTGCCCCATGAATAACCTCACTGGCTGTGTAATGAGTAGACCCCCAGAGAGCCCCCATGAATAACCTCACTGGCTGTGTAATGAGTAGACCCCCAGAGAGCCCCCATGAATAACTTCACTGGCTGTGTAATGAGTAGACCCCCAGAGAGCCCCCATGAATAACCTCACTGGCTGTGTAATGAGTAGACCCCCAGAGAGCCCCCATGAATAACCTCACTGGCTGTGTAATGAGTAGACCCCCAGAGTGCCCCATGAATAACTTCACTGGCTGTGTAATGAGTAGACCCCCAGAGAGCCCCCATGAATAACCTCGCTGGCTGTGTAATGAGTAGACCCCCAGAGTGCCCCATGAATAACTTCACTGGCTGTGTAATGAGTAGACCCCCAGAGTGCCCCCATGAATAACCTCACTGGCTGTGTAATGAGTAGACCCTCAGAGTGCCCCATGAATAACCTCGCTGGCTGTGTAATGAGTAGACCCCCAGAGTGCCCCATGAATAACCTCGCTGGCTGTGTAATGAGTAGACCCCCAGAGTGCCCCCATGAATAACCTCACTGGCTGTGTAATGAGTAGACCCCCAGAGAGCCCCCATGAATAACTTCACTGGCTGTGTAATGAGTAGACCCCCAGAGTGCCCCATGAATAACCTCACTGGCTGTGTAATGAGTAGACCCCCAGAGTGCCCCATGAATAACCTCACTGGCTGTGTAATGAGTAGACCCCCAGAGTGCCCCATGAATAACCTCACTGGCTGTGTAATGAGTAGACCCCCAGAGTGCCCCATGAATAACCTCACTGGCTGTGTAATGAGTAGACCCCCAGAGTGCCCCATGAATAACCTCACTGGCTGTGTAATGAGTAGACCCCCAGAGTGCCCCATGAATAACCTCACTGGCTGTGTAATGAGTAGACCCCCAGAGTGCCCCATGAATAACCTCACTGGCTGTGTAATGAGTAGACCCCCAGAGTGCCCCATGAATAACCTCACTGGCTGTGTAATGAGTAGACCCCCAGAGTGCCCCATGAATAACCTCACTGGCTGTGTAATGAGTAGACCCCCAGAGTGCCCCATGAATAACCTCACTGGCTGTGTAATGAGTAGACCCCCAGAGAGCCCCCATGAATAACCTCACTGGCTGTGTAATGAGTAGACCCCCAGAGTGCCCCATGAATAACCTCACTGGCTGTGTAATGAGTAGACCCCCAGAGAGCCCCCATGAATAACTTCACTGGCTGTGTAATGAGTAGACCCCCAGAGTGCCCCATGAATAACCTCACTGGCTGTGTAATGAGTAGACCCCCAGAGTGCCCCATGAATAACCTCACTGGCTGTGTAATGAGTAGACCCCCAGAGAGCCCCCATGAATAACCTCACTGGCTGTGTAATGAGTAGACCCCCAGAGTGCCCCATGAATAACCTCACTGGCTGTGTAATGAGTAGACCCCCAGAGACCCCATGAATAACCTCACTGGCTGTGTAATGAGTAGACCCCCAGAGAGCCCCCATGAATAACCTCACTGGCTGTGTAATGAGTAGACCCCCAGAGTGCCCCATGAATAACCTCACTGGCTGTGTAATGAGTAGACCCCCAGAGAGCCCCCATGAATAACCTCACTGGCTGTGTAATGAGTAGACCCCCAGAGTGCCCCATGAATAACCTCGCTGGCTGTGTAATGAGTAGACCCCCAGAGAGCCCCCATGAATAACTTCACTGGCTGTATTGGGCCCTAATGAGAGGCTAAAACAAATGTCCTTTTATAGAAAGGTAACATCTCCAAATAAGACGAAACAAGAAAAACGCTCCTTGCGATTGTCCTGTCTGTGCTTCATACTTCATAGCCAGACGCGTTTCGCTCATAAACCAGAGTTAACTCATAGGCAACACATTGTGAAATGAAATACAAAGTATTTAAATGGTTATTTTAACTTCCCTCTGATTGGTTCCCCAGTTAATACTAATTGATAGTAATTAACTGTATCACATGTACAAAAATCCAGATTAAAAAAAACCCATTTAAAAGCAATCTAATCAGATCCAGGGAAAGCGGACTGAAATCCCACCCAAGCACAGGACAGTGGAAGTATATACATGTAAATCGGTGAATGGACCACAAGAATAAATAAAACCCCAAAATATAGAGAATGTATATATATATTATCGCTTGCAACTTTGTGTCACATATGGAATATTTGTTGGGTTTGTATTTAGCGCTTTGCAGTTGTTGCAATGTTTTGTTTTTGGTTTGTTTGTTTTTTAAATGATCTTTATCTGGTTTTTATATAGATTGAAATGCAAGTCTCACACCCAACAGAAAAAACAAAACCAAATCTCACATTCACTGTGTATCTGGAAAGTATTGGATGATTATATCCACATGTCAGCAAAGTAAAAATGGGGAGAGGACGGGGAGGGGGAATGAGATCCAAAGCAAACACAAAAATGTCCACTGGAGGTCTCTAGAAGATTTGTTACCAATTAGTAGATTAACTAGTGCACTTGGGTTTTACCCCATTCAGTGTTCAGACATTGGGGGTAATCTCATCTCTATAGGATTTATGCCTGTTCAGTTATTTCATTCCTTCTAATTGTTTGATATTTTTATTGCAACAAAATTTAAAGTGTTTGATATATATAAAGACTTGATATACCTTTATCCACTTCCCTACATTTTCTTTTAATGGGGTAAAAAAATAGTTTTTTGATGGCTTAGTAGACATTGCCCTGGGGCATGTAGCCAGGGGGGAGGGGGGATATGGGGCAATTATACAGGGCCAAAAGCTAATACTGATAATTCTGTTTATATCAGGAGGCAATAAGTGTCATTATATCTGGCTGTAGGTGAAGAATCTACAAACTTCCTCCCCACAAGTACAATAAATTGTGGTCATTTCTGATGCTAAAAGTGGGTGTGGCACATGATACAGTGGGCGTGGCTGCGACTGAATGCCCAGGTGCTCTATCACCTGTGTATAGTGATTAATTCCCCTCTTCCTCAGCTCCGGGGGATTTTAATAGTGTTTATATTTTTTGTTTCCTGAGATTAAATATTTGCAAAATCTCAGTCGAATGTTGTAAAAATAATAATAATAAACATAACATTTTTATCACTATGTTTGGAAATGCTTCAGCAAACCAGCAAAAACAAACAAACAAGCGTTTTAAAAATCTCCTTTTTTGGCGGATTTCAGCTGGTGGTGATGTCAGCCTGCGCCGCCAAAACAGCGTCTGTTTTCAATTAAACGTAGAAACAAAGAAAGCGTTTCTGACAGCAGATTACAAGTTAGTCTGCCTGGTCCTGATATAAAAACACCTCCCTGTCAATGCTTTCTACTATATTAACTCCTCCCACCTCTGCTGGAAGGCTGCTGTGCGTATCAACTTCATTTGCTGCAAAATAACCTCAGCTTGATGTGCTAATCAGATTACTGGGGACCGGAGCAGCCATTAGAAATTTTAGGGCCCCCATATCTACCTTTTGCCCCCATACCCGCCACTGATAATTTGTTCATTAATATTTACTCATTAATATGTCACTGATAATTTGCTCATTAATATGTCACTGATAATTTACTCATTAATATGTCACTGATAATTTACTCATTAATATGTCACTGATAATTTGCTCATTAATATCTTACTGATAATTTACTCATTAATATGTCACTGATAATTTACTCATTAATATGTCACTGATAATTTACTCATTAATATGTCACTGATAATTTGCTCATTAATATCTTACTGATAATTTGCTCATTAATATCTTACTGATAATTTACTCATTAATATGTCACTGATAATTTGCTTATTAATATGTCACTGATAATTTGCTCATTAATATCTTACTGATAATTTACTCATTAATATGTCACTGATAATTTGCTCATTAATATGTCACTGATAATTTGCTCATTAATATCTTACTGATAATTTACTCATTAATATGTCACTGATAATTTGCTCATTAATATGTCACTGATAATTTGCTCATTAATATGTCACTGATAATTTGCTCATTTATAGCCCCCTTCTTCCCCCCTCCCCCAGTACTTACCTGGATTCTGCAGTCTTCCCCCCTCCCCCAGTACTTACCTGGATTCTGCAGTCTTCCCCCCTCCCCCAGTACTTACCTGGATTCTGCAGTCTTCCCCCCTCCCCCAGTACTTACCTGGATTCTGCAGTCTTCCCCCCTCCCCCAGTACTTACCTGGATTCTGCAGTCTTCCCCCCTCCCCCAGTACTTACCTGGATTCTGCAGTCTTCCCCCCTCCCCCAGTACTTACCTGGATTCTGCAGTCTTCCCCCCTCCCCCAGTACTTACCTGGATTCTGCAGTCTTCCCCCCTCCCCCAGTACTTACCTGGATTCTGCAGTCTTCCCCCCTCCCCCAGTACTTACCTGGATTCTGCAGTCTTCCCCCCTCCCCCAGTACTTACCTGGATTCTGCAGTCTTCCCCCCTCCCCCAGTACTTACCTGGATTCTGCAGTCTTCCCCCCTACCCCAGTACTTACCTGGATTCTGCAGTCTTCCCCCCTCCCCCAGTACTTACCTGGATTCTGCAGTCTTCCCCCCTCCCCCAGTACTTACCTGGATTCTGCAGTCTTCCCCCCTCCCCCAGTACTTACCTGCAGCATTTAAATACAGGAAAAGACTTGTCGCAGGATGTGGATCTGCCGGCTGTTGCCGGATCGTGACTGTTTCCGGTTTGTTTGTTTTTTTCGGTTTTTTTTAGAGAACCCAACCGGGCCCATGAGGGATGTATCACCCGTCACCCCCTGATGGCGGCCCTGATGGGGATGAGCTAAATAAAAATGGCGGAGCAGTCACGTGACATGGCACAACGTTTCTTTGTCCTGGAGATTCAGCTTCCCCGGTACAGATAATGAGGGTCTAGAGCTCAAAGCTCCTTTTATAAACTGTGTATGTCTCGGTGACACAGTGCTAAGCATGGTCACAAACAGGGGGTACCAGACTTATGCTTTTATGTTGCCTGGGGCAAGATGGCAAGAGAAAGGGAGCCCAGACCGTTAGTTCAGTAAAGAGCACTAAAATTTCTGATGGCTGCCTTGTGTGTGTCTGGGTGCTGTGTGATTGTATAGATTGCATGCTGTGTGTGTGTGTGGGTGCTGTGTGATTGTATAGATTGCATGCTGTGTGTGTGTCTGGGTGCTGTGTGATTGTGTAGATTGCATGCTGGGTGCTGTGTGATTGTGTAGATTGCATGCTGGGTGCTGTGTGATTGTGTAGATTGCATGCTGGGTGTGATTGTGTAGATTGCATGCTGTGTGTGATTGTGTAGATTGCATGCTGTGTGATTGTGTAGATTGCATGCTGGGTGCTGTGTGATTGTGTAGATTGCATGCTGTGTGTGTGTCTGGGTGCTGTGGGATTGTGTAGATTGCATGCTGTGTGTGATTGTGTAGATTGCATGCTGTGTGTGTGTGTCTGGGTGTTGTGTGATTGTGTAGATTGCATGCTGTGTGTGTGTCTGGGTGCTGTGTGTGATTGTGTAGATTGCATGCTGTGTGTGATTGTGTAGATTGCATGCTGTGTGTGTGTGTCTGGGTGTTGTGTGATTGTGTAGATTGCATGCTGTGTGTGTGTCTGGGTGCTGTGTGTGATTGTGTAGATTGCATGCTGTGTGTGATTGTGTAGATTGCATGCTGTGTGTGTGTGTCTGGGTGTTGTGTGATTGTGTAGATTGCATGCTGTGTGTGCGTCTGGGTGCTGTGTGATTGTGTAGATTGCATGCTGTGTGTGATTGTGTAGATTGCATGCTGTGTGTGTGTGTCTGGGTGTTGTGTGATTGTGTAGATTGCATGCTGTGTGTGTGTCTGGGTGCTGTGTGATTGTGTAGATTGCATGCTGTGTGTGATTGTGTAGATTGCATGCTGTGTGTGTGTGTCTGGGTGTTGTGTGATTGTGTAGATTGCATGCTGTGTGTGTGTCTGGGTGCTGTGTGTGATTGTGTAGATTGCATGCTGTGTGTGATTGTGTAGATTGCATGCTGTGTGTGTGTGTCTGGGTGCTGTGTGATTGTGTAGATTGCATGCTGTGTGTGTGTCTGGGTGCTGTGTGATTGTGTAGATTGCATGCTGTGTGTGTGTCTGGGTGCTGTGTGATTGTGTAGATTGCATGCTGTGTGTGTGTCTGGGTGCTGTGTGATTGTGTAGATTGCATGCTGTGTGTGTGTCTGGGTGCTGTGTGATTGTGTAGATTGCATGCGGTGTGTGATTGTGTAGATTGCATGCGGTGTGTGATTGTGTAGATTGCATGCGGTGTGTGATTGTGTGGATTGCATGCGGTGTGTGATTGTGTAGATTGCATGCGGTGTGTGATTGTGTAGATTGCATGCTGTGTGTGATTGTGTAGATTGCATGCTGTGTGTGTGTGTCTGGGTGCTGTGTGATTGTGTAGATTGCATGCTGTGTGTGTGTCTGGGTGCTGTGTGATTGTGTCGATTGCATGCTGTGTGTGTGTCTGGGTGCTGTGTGATTGTGTAGATTGCATGCAGTGTGTGATTGTGTAGATTGCATGCAGTGTGTGATTGTGTAGATTGCATGCGGTGTGTGATTGTGTAGATTGCATGCAGTGTGTGATTGTGTAGATTGCATGCGGTGTGTGATTGTGTAGATTGCATGCGGTGTGTGATTGTGTAGATTGCATGCGGTGTGTGATTGTGTAGATTGCATGCTGTGTGTGTGTGTCTGGGTGCTGTGTGATTGTGTAGATTGCATGCGGTGTGATTGTGTAGATTGCATGCAGTGTGTGATTGTGTAGATTGCATGCAGTGTGTGATTGTGTAGATTGCATGCAGTGTGTGATTGTGTAGATTGCATGCGGTGTGATTGTGTAGATTGCATGCGGTGTGTGATTGTGTAGATTGCATGCGGTGTGTGATTGTGTAGATTGCATGCTGTGTGTGTGTGTCTGGGTGCTGTGTGATTGTGTAGATTGCATGCGGTGTGATTGTGTAGATTGCATGCGGTGTGTGATTGTGTAGATTGCATGCGGTGTGTGATTGTGTAGATTGCATGCGGTGTGTGATTGTGTAGATTGCATGCTGTGTGTGATTGTGTAGATTGCATGCGGTGTGATTGTGTAGATTGCATGCGGTGTGTGATTGTGTAGATTGCATGCAGTGTGTGATTGTGTAGATTGCATGCGGTGTGATTGTGTAGATTGCATGCGGTGTGTGATTGTGTAGATTGCATGCGGTGTGTGATTGTGTAGATTGCATGCTGTGTGTGATTGTGTAGATTGCATGCTGTGTGTGATTGTGTAGATTGCATGCGGTGTCTGATTGTGTAGATTGCATGCAGTGTGTGATTGTGTAGATTGCATGCAGTGTGTGTGTATATCAGTGTGTACATGGCTGTGTGTGCTGAGATTGTTCCTCTCCCTGTACACTCTCAGACGCTGCCCCTGTGTTTAGTCTCCAGACTTTGGGCTCGTTTCCCAGACATTTAAATGTGATTACATCAGAATCTGCAGCTCCTTATATGCTGCTCTGAGGCCCCTCTGGTGGTCGAATCCCATCTCATGAGCACACACAATAATCGCCAAGTGAACTGCAATCACCGTCATTAATCAATGTGTCTCCACATTTGTACGTATTCAGGAAGGGTTATAACGAATACATAGTGCAGGGCTAGTAGCACCCAGTATAATCCTGATGTGTGTTTTACAAGTATCTCAGATTAATACAGGGTTAAGTGGTCACCCCCAGGCCAGCCAGTCTAAAGCCCCCCCCCCCCCCCCCCCCAACACACACACACACAGACACACACACACACACACACAGACACACACACACACACACACACACAGACACACACACACACACACAGGCCTCTCTGGGAAATACATGTCAGAGGTCACAGATGTCCAAAGAGAGCAGATTTCCCCAAACATTAGGCCCTCCGCCAACATCTGTCTGTGAATGAGGAGTTCCCACCGCTGCTTTCACTTCTCCAATACTATTCTGTGTGATCAGCATAAGAATAGATAATCATTTCTCAGACCTGGGGTTTGGATCATTGCTCTAAGTAATGGCCGGGGGATTATTTGAGATCTATTCATGATCTATTGTATCGACCTCTAGATCTGGATAGACTGTGATCCCGGAGCCTGTTTACTCCTAGTGGCTTCATGGCTAGACCTTGTGTCCCTCGAGAGCCCGTGTCTGAAACACACTTGGGTCGTGGCCATGACTGTCATGGCTGATTTATGATCCAATGTCCTTCATGAGTCCGTGTTTGATATAAAGCAGAACAATGTGCCCAACTGCCCTAAACTGCCCAGTGTTTATGTGACTGTCTCACTATGGCCCAGACACTCTACTTCTAGCCTCCTGTCTGTCTATCTCCCATCTTGGATTCTCCATCTCCCTCATCTCCATTCTTCTGCCTCCTCCTATATATCTACATCTTTCCAAATCGCCTTCCTACTGTCTCTCCATTAGCTTGTCTCTCTCCTTCTGTCACACTATCCCCAGATCATTTCCGCTACTGTCCCTCGATCTCCTTTACTACTCTTCCTCCATCTCCTCCATTCTCTCCTACTGACCTTCCATCTCCTCCACTCTCTCCTACTGACCTTCCATCTCCTCCACTCTCCCCTACTGACCTTCCATCTCCTCCACTCTCTCCTACTGACCTTCCATCTCCTCCACTCTCTCCTACTGACCTTCCATCTCCTCCCCTACTGACCTTCCATCTCCTCCACTCTCTCCTACTGACCTTCCATCTCCTCCACTCTCTCCTACTGACCTTCCATCTCCTCCACTCTCTCTACTGACCTTCCATCTCCTCCACTCTCCCTAGTGACCTTCCATCTCCTCCACTCTCTCATACTGACCTTCCATCTCCTCCACTCTCCCCTACTGACCTTCCATCTCCTCACTCTCTCCTACTGACCTTCCATCTCCTCCACTCTCTCATACTGACCTTCCATCTCCTCCACTCTCTCCTACTGACCTTCCATCTCCTCCCCTACTGACCTTCCATCTCCTCCACTCTCCCTACTGACCTTCCATCTCCTCCACTCTCTCCTACTGACCTTCCATCTCCTCCCCTACTGACCTTCCATCTCCTCCACTCTCTCCTACTGACCTTCCATCTCCTCCACTCTCTCCTACTGACCTTCCATCTCCTCCCCTACTGACCTTCCATCTCCTCCACTCTCCCTACTGACCTTCCATCTCCTCCACTCTCTCCTACTGACCTTCCATCTCCTCCCCTACTGACCTTCCATCTCCTCCACTCTCTCCTACTGACCTTCCATCTCCTCCATTCTCTCCTACTGACCTTCCATCTCCTCCCCTACTGACCTTCCATCTCCTCCACTCTCTCCTACTGACCTTCCATCTCCTCCACTCTCTCCTACTGACCTTCCATCTCCTCCACTCTCTCATACTGACCTTCCATCTCCTCCACTCTCCCTACTGACCTTCCATCTCCTCCACTCTCTCCTACTGACCTTCCATCTCCTCCACTCTCTCCTACTGACCTTCCATCTCCTCCACTCTCTCCTACTGACCTTCCATCTCCTCCACTCTCCCTACTGACCTTCCATCTCCTCCACTCTCCCTACTGACCTTCCATCTCCTCCATTCTCTCATACTGACCTTCCATCTCCTCCACTCTCTCATACTGACCTTCCATCTCCTCCACTCTCCCTTACTGACCTTCCATCTCCTCCACTCTCCCTACTGACCTTCCATCTCCTCCACTCTCACTAGTGACCTTCCATCTCCTCCACTCTCTCCTACTGACCTTCCATCTCCTCCACTCTCCCTAGTGACCTTCCATCTCCTCCACTCTCTCCTACTGACCTTCCATCTCCTCCACTCTCACTAGTGACCTTCCATCTCCTCCACTCTCTCATACTGACCTTCCATCTCCTCCACTCTCTCCTACTGACCTTCCATCTCCTCCACTCTCACTAGTGACCTTCCATCTCCTCCACTCTCTCCTACTGACCTTCCATCTCCTCCACTCTCTCCTACTGACCTTCCATCTCCTCCACTCTCCCTAGTGACCTTCCATCTCCTCCACTCTCCCTAGTGACCTTTCATCTCCTCCACTCTCTCCTACTGACCTTCCATCTTCTCCACTCTCCCTAGTGACCTTCCATCTCCTCCACTCTCTCATACTGACCTTCCATCTCCTCCACTCTCACTAGTGACCTTCCATCTCCTCCACTCTCTCCTACTGACCTTCCATCTTCTCCACTCTCCCTACTGACCTTCCATCTCCTCCACTCTCCCTAGTGACCTTCCATCTCCTCCACTCTCTCATACTGACCTTCCATCTCCTCCACTCTCTCCTACTGACCTTCCATCTCCACTCTCCCTACTGACCTTCCATCTCCTCCACTCTCCCTACTGACCTTCCATCTCCTCCACTCTCCCTAGTGACCTTCCATCTCCTCCACTCTCCCTACTGACCTTCCATCTCCTCCACTCTCCCTAGTGACCTTCCATCTCCTCCACTCTCTCCTACTGACCTTCCATCTTCTCCACTCTCTCGTACTGACCTTCCATCTCCTCCACTCTCCCTAGTGACCTTCCATCTCCTCCACTCTCTCCTACTGACCTTCCATCTCCTCCACTCTCCCTACTGACCTTCCATCTCCTCCACTCTCCCTAGTGACCTTCCATCTCCTCCACTCTCTCCTACTGACCTTCCATCTTCTCCACTCTCTCGTACTGACCTTCCATCTCCTCCACTCTCCCTAGTGACCTTCCATCTCCTCCACTCTCACTAGTGACCTCCACTCTCTCATACTGACCTTCCATCTCCTCCACTCTCCCTAGTGACCTTCCATCTCCTCCACTCTCCCTAGTGACCTTCCATCTCCTCCACTCTCTCTACTGACCTTCCATCTCCTCCACTCTCCCTAGTGACCTTCCATGTCCTCCACTCTCCCTACTGACCTTCCATCTCCTCCACTCTCTCTACTGACCTTCCATCTCCTCCCCTACTGACCTTCCATCTCCTCCACTCTATCCTACTGACCTTCCATCTCCTCCACTCTCCCTTACTGACCTTCCATCTCCTCCACTCTCCCTAGTGACCTTCCATCTCCTCCACTCTCCCTAGTGACCTTCCATCTCCTCCACTCTCCCTAGTGACCTTCCATCTCCTCCACTCTCCCTAGTGACCTTCCATCTCCTCCACTCTCCCTAGTGACCTTCCATCTCCTCCACTCTCCCTAGTGACCTTCCATCTCCTCCACTCTCCCTAGTGACCTTCCATCTCCTCCACTCTCCCTAGTGACCTTCCATCTCCTCCACTCTCCCTAGTGACCTTCCATCTCCTCCACTCTCCCTACTGACCTTCCATCTCCTCCACTCTCCCTTACTGACCTTCCATCTCTAATTTCTTCCCTACTCTCCACCTTCACCCGGCACATCCTCTAGCATTGTCCCCATGTCTTCCACACCAGTATCGCTCGGTTACTTTCCCCCCCACAGTCTCTCCTCCCTGTGCTCCCATTCTCTCTCTGGCATTCCCCCCATTCCTCTCCCCCACCTATCTGTCACCATTTACTCTTCCTTTTTTGTCTTTCCCCTTGTTTTTCTCTCCCTCATCCCTTGTGTCTCATCCCTGTTATGTGGTCAGGACACATGTGTCTAGAGTCCTGTACCATTAAAACATAACCCTGCATCCTGTGAACACATTAGGGTCCCTGCATTACCCTCCCTCCTCAAACCAGACGTCCCCTCGCATCTCTAGCAGAGCAGGGGAGGTGTGTGAATGAGGGGGTTGGGATGGGGGGTAGGAATTTGGACCAGACGCACCATATAAATATAAGAACTTTATAAAAGCAGCTTCATATTACTCCAGCTGCAGACATGAAGGTAGGAATTTCTACCCTGTAACCCAAATACATGGACCTGGGACCCCCATCCAGCCACAGAGGTTCTCCTGTGTCTGGAGAAGGGGTAGAGAGCTGGTCTGAGGTTAGGGGAGAAGGCAGTAACTGTGGGGGATGTTTGTGGTCACTGAATGTCAGGACCCTCAGTCCATGTTTGTGTTTTTGGTGTAAATTCCTTCTGGATCATTAATAATCCCCTCTGTGATGCGACAATTACTGATTTAACAAGCATTAAAAGTCACCTTAACCTGTTGAGTGCTGTATGAGATCTGTACGTGTTGCTGTCAGGTATTTAAGGATTGCTTGCACGACTGACTGGGTGAGTGCGCCAGTGCACAATATAATGTCCTAGAGGCCACGAGGCTGTATAGATAGACGTGGAAGTGTATTACAATGTGACTAAATGCAGATAAAGTGACAAGCGCTATATATAATGTGCAGAAAAACAAATTATGCAGCAAACACTAGTGCATTTTCCTCCAATTAGCACAAAATAGTGAATATCGTGTAATAAAGTGTTGCGCAGGATATAATAAAATAAATACTTATCAGAGATGTATAGGCGAAAATCCAGCCTTTTTTAGATGTATATAAAAGAAAAGAAAAAAATATATACAAAATTGTGCAGTATTGTGAATATAAGGAAAATAAATATCTCCCCCTAAAGAATTGTACTCACACTCTACAGAGACTATAGGACCGGCTCTGGGTGTATAAGGCGTGCAAACTCTGAGTCCCAAAATCCCCACATTCAGAGGGACTCAGAGTCTGCACGCCTTATACACCCAGAGCCGGTCCTATAGGCTCTGTAGAGTGTGAGTACAATTCTTTAGGGGGAGATTTTGTATATATTTTTTTCTTCTCTTTTATATACATCTAAAAAAGGCTGGATTTTCGCCTATATATCTCTGATAAGTATATATTTTATTATATCCTGCGCAACACTTTATTACACGACAATGTGACTAAAGTTCAGTATTAAAAAGCAGTCTAAAGGAGACTTTTTATTTAACTTGTCCCTCTGCTGATCCCAGATGAGCCGGGCAGGTACACTGTGATCGTGTGCCGGCCTCAGTCCAGGGAAATCCTGTGTGTGCGTGTACATGGGGAAGGAGACCCTTGCACGATGAAACACGTTTTCCCGGAGCTGGTGATTCTTAGCAGTAGTGTATCTTCCACAAGGCAAACAAGGCACTCGCCTAGGGCGGCACTTTGCCAGAGGGCGGCACTTTGCCAGAGGGTGTTAAAGCACACTTCTGGTGCTTCAAACATTTTTGCTCCCTCTGCCGGCGTTCATCAAGCTTTAGCTCCTTCCAGTTAATCAGGGTGATGGGGGCATGTAATGGACTTGGTGGGGGTATGTAATGAGGGTGATGGTGGCATGTAAAGGGGGCGATGGGGCATTTAGGGTGTATGCAATGTGGGTGATGGGGTATGTAATCGGGTGATGGGGCATGTTGTAGCTGTGCAACGTGGGTGGGGGGGTGCCTGAGTTTGGTCTGCCTAGGGCAGCACAAAACCAAGATACACCACTGATTCTCAGCAGGTGTCCAGTGGACTGAGGTCTGATGTGTTACAGGTCAGAGGATACCTGGGGTCGCTGGTTCTCCTGCTTTTTGCTAGTGTTTCGGTCAGGAGCACGCCAGTCAAGAGAGAGATAGAAAATGGTGAGTTGTGGCCTCGTTCTACCTGTGGCTGCTCAGCAAACATTTCTAGACCCTTTGAAGACTTGTAAGAGGAGTCTTGTGAGTGACATGTAATAATGACCCCTGCACCCCCTTCCAGACCCCTAATCCTCACCACGTTACCCCACTACCTGCGAGTCCGGTGGGGACGGAGAGAGTAATATGAACATGACTCAATGTTACAAACATCTGCCCAGGATCCAATTCCAAGGAAATAAGGGACTAGAGCGGACGGGTGGGAAGCTTGATCCCTCTGGATGCTGCTGGCCTTTTCACAGGCTGGATTTTGTGCCAGACGGATAACTTGACTGATAGTGCTTCTCATTGGCAGACTTGCTTTGTGGCAATGACATGAAGGAGACATGCCAAAAACCGTGTCCGTGTCCCGGCTGTTGTAAAGCTGGAGGCACATTCAAATGAAGCATGCCCTATGCTATACGGCACCACTATATGGCCCAATCTATAGCCCCCCACTGACCGCTTAGAGGTGACTCACCCGCTGCTGACCAATATCTGACCTTTTACCTGACCTGTGTCTGACCTCTGACCTGTAATCTCAGCTGTAATAGCAGATGTGGCCAGTAGGGCGGCTCCAGTGATACTCCAAACCTGTGTCTCCTCCAGACACAGACAGTGAGACGTACCCTGCAGACTGTGATGACTGGTTCAACATGGGATCAGAGAGTAATGGAGTGCACGTTATCTACCCCGCCGGGCCAAATAGTGCCGTACCAGTGTATTGTGACATGTCTACTGATGGCGGCAAGTGGACGGTGAGTTATCATCACCTGCAGGTACAGCACAGAGTACACTGTCATCACCTGCAGGTACAGCACAGAGTACACTTTCATCACCTGCAGGTACAGCACAGAGTACACTGTCATCACCTGCAGGTACAGCACAGAGTACACTTTCATCACCTGCAGGTACAGCATAGAGTACACTGTCATCACCTGCAGGTACAGAACAGAGTACACTATCATCACGTACAGGTACAGCACAGATTACACTTTCATCATGTGCAGGTACAGCACAGAGTACACTGTCATCACGTACAAGTACAGCATAGAGTACACTGTCATCACGTACAGGTACAGCACAGAGTACACTGTCATCACCTGCAGGTACAGAACAGAGTACACTGTCATCACCTGCAGGTAAAGCACAGAGTACACTTTCATCACCTGTAGGTACAGCACAGAGTACACTATCATCACGTACAGGTACAGCACAGATTACACTTTCATCTTGTGCAGGTACAGCACAGAGTACACTTTCATCACCTGCAGGTACAGCACAGAGTACACTATCATCACGTACAGGTACATCACAGATTACACTTTCATCTTGTGCAGGTACAGCACAGAGTACACTTTCATCACCTGCAGGTACAGCACAGAGTACACTTTCATCTTGTGCAGGTACAGCACAGATTACACTTTCATCTTGTGCAGGTACAGCACAGAGTACACTTTCATCACCTGCAGGTACAGCACAGAGTACACTATCATCACCTGCAGGTACAGCACAGAGTACACTTTCATCACCTGCAGGTACAGCATACGCTGTCTATATAGCTATATAGCTTCACATGTCCAGGCAGCATAGAGGTGACCTTGCTGCCCTATCGCCCCCTGCAGGTGATACAGAAGAGGTTTAACGGCACTGTTTCCTTCCTCCGTTATTGGGCTGAATATAAGATTGGTTTTGGCCGCGCCAATGGAGAGTACTGGTTGGGTAAGTAAACTGTTAGAGAAACTCCTCACCATCCATACTGTCACTATATATCAATACGTTATACAGGAGAAACTCACCATCCATACTGTCACTTTATAACAATGCATTATACAGGAGAAACTCACCATCCATACTGTCACTTTATAACAATACATTATACAGGAGAAACTCACCATCCATACTGTCACTATATAACAATGCATTATACAGGAGAAACTGTCACTGTCACTTTATAACAATGCATTATACAGGACCAACTCTGTTCTTCTAACAGGAGAAACTCCCCAGACCCTGCACAATGTATAGAAGAATATATAGAAGAGCTCAGCTGGCCATGGATAATGCAGAGTTACATCTTTACACACTGTCACTTTATAACAATGCATTATACAGGACCAACTCTGTTCTTCTAGTAGGAGAAACTCACCAGACCCCGCACAATGTATAGATAATATATAGAAGAGCTCAGCTGGCCATGGATAATGCAGAGTTACATCTTTACACACTGTCACTTTATAACAATGCATTATACAGGACCAACTCTGTTCTTCTAGCAGGAGAAACTCACCAGACCCTGCACAATGTATAGAAGAATATATAGAAGAGCTCAGCTGGCCATGGATAATGCAGAGTTACATCTTTACACACTGTCACTTTATAACAATGCATTATACAGGACCAACTCTGTTCTTCTAGCAGGAGAAACTCACCAGACCCTGCACAATGTATAGAAGAATATATAGAAGAGCTCAGCTGGCCATGGATAATGCAGAGTTACATCTTTACACACTGTCACTTTATAACAATGCATTATACAGGACCAACTCTGTTCTTCTAGCAGGAGAAACTCATCAGGCCCTGCACAATGTATAGAAGAATATATAGAAGAGCTCAGCTGGCCATGGATAATGCAGAGTTACATCTTTACACACTGTCACTTTATAACAATGCATTATACAGGGCCAACTCTGTTCTTCTAGCAGGAGAAACTCACCAGACCCTGCACAATGTATAGAAGAATATATAGAAGAGCTTAGCTGGCCATGGATAATGCAGAGTTACATCTTTACACACTGTCACTTTATAACAATGCATTATACAGGACCAACTCTGTTCTTCTAGCAGGAGAAACTCACCAGACCCTGCACAACGTGTAGAATATATAGAAGAGCTCAGCTGGCCATGGATAATGCAGAGTTACATCTTTACACACTGTCACTTTATAACAATACATTATACAGGGCCAACTCTGTTCTTCTAGCAGGAGAAACTCACCAGACCCTGCACAATGTATAGAAGAATATATAGAAGAGCTCAGCTGGCCATGGATAATGCAGAGTTACATCTTTACACACTGTCACTTTATAACAATGCATTATACAGGACCAACTCTGTTCTTCTAGCAGGAGAAACTCACCAGACCCTGCACAATGTATAGAAGAATATATAGAAGAGCTCAGCTGGCCATGGATAATGCAGAGTTACATCTTTACACACTGTCACTTTATAACAATACATTATACAGGGCCAACTCTGTTCTTCTAGCAGGAGAAACTCCCCAGATCCTGCACAATGTATAGAAGAATATATAGAAGAGCTCAGCTGGCCATGGATAATGCAGAGTTACATCTTTACACACTGTCACTTTATAACAATGCATTATACAGTGCCAACTATGTTCTTCTAGCAGGAGAAACTCACCAGACCCTGCACAATGTATAGAAGAATATATAGAAGAGCTCAGCTGGCCATGGATAATGCAGAGTTACATCTTTACACACTGTCACTTTATAACAATACATTATACAGGGCCAACTCTGTTCTTCTAGCAGGAGAAACTCACCAGGCCCTGCACAATGTATAGAATATATAGAGAGCTCAGCTGGCCATGGATAATGCAGAGTTACATCTTTACACACTGTCACTTTATAACAATGCATTATACAGGGCCAACTCTGTTCTTCTAGCAGGAGAAACTCACCAGACCCTGCACAATGTATAGAAGAATATATAGAAGAGCTCAGCTGGCCATGGATAATGCAGAGTTACATCTTTACACACTGTCACTTTATAACAATGCATTATACAGGGCCAACTCTGTTCTTCTAGCAGGAGAAACTCACCAGACCCTGCACAATGTATAGAAGAATATATAGAAGAGCTCAGCTGGCCATGGATAATGCAGAGTTACATCTTTACACACTGTCACTTTATAACAATGCATTATACAGGGCCAACTCTGTTCTTCTAGCAGGAGAAACTCACCAGACCCTGCACAATGTATAGAAGAATATATAGAGAGCTCAGCTGGCCATGGATAATGCAGAGTTACATCTTTACACACTGTCACTTTATAAAAATGCATTATACAGGGCCAACTCTGTTCTTCTAGCAGGAGAAACTCACCAGACCCTGCACAATGTATAGAGGAATATATAGAGGAGTTCAGCTGGCCATGGATAAGGCAGAGTTACATCTTTACACACTGTCACTTTATAACTATACATTATACAGGACCAACTCTGTTCTTCTAGCAGGAGAAACTCACCAGACCCTGCACAATGTATAGAAGAATATATAGAAGAGCTCAGCTGGCCATGGATAATGCAGAGTTACATCTTTACACACTGTCGATTTATAACAATGCATTATACAGGGCCAACTCTGTTCTTCTAGTAGGAGAAACTCACCAGACCCTGCACAATGTATAGATAATATATAGAAGAGCTCAGCTGGCCATGGATAATGCAGAGTTACATCTTTACACACTGTCACTTTATAACAATGCATTATACAGGACCAACTCTGCTCTTCTAGCAGGAGAAACTCACCAGACCCAGCACAATGTATAGAAGAATATATAGAAGAGCTCAGCTGGCCATGGATAATGCAGAGTTACATCTTTACACACTGTCACTTTATAACAATGCATTATACAGGGCCAACTCTGTTCTTCTAGCAGGAGAAACTCACCAGACCCTGCACAATGTATAGAATATATAGAAGAGCTCAGCTGGCCATGGATAATACAGAGTTACATCTTTACACACTGTCACTATATAACAATGCATTATACAGGACCAACTCTGTTCTTCTAGCAGGAGAAACTCACCAGACCCTGCACAATGTATAGAAGAATATATAGAAGAGCTCAGCTGGCCATGGATAATGCAGAGTTACATCTTTACACACTGTCACTTTATCACAATGCATTATACAGGACCAACTCTGTTCTTCTAGCAGGAGAAACTCACCAGACCCTGCACAATGTATAGAAGAATATATAGAAGAGCTCAGCTGGCCATGGATAATGCAGAGTTACATCTTTACACACTGTCACTTTATAACAATGCATTATGCAGGACCAACTCTGTTCTTCTAGCAGGAGAAACTCACCAGACCCTGCACAATGTATAGAAGAATATATAGAAGAGCTCAGCTGGCCATGAATACTGCAGAGTTACATCTTTACACACTGTCACTTTATAACAATACATTATACAGGGCCAACTCTGTTCTTCTAGCAGGAGAAACTCCCCAGATCCTGCACAGTGTATAGAAGAATATATAGAAGAGCTCAGCTGGCCATGGATAATGCAGAGTTACATCTTTACACACTGTCACTTTATAACAATGCATTATACAGTGCCAACTATGTTCTTCTAGCAGGAGAAACTCACCAGACCCTGCACAATGTATAGAAGAATATATAGAAGAGCTCAGCTGGCCATGGATAATGCAGAGTTACATCTTTACACACTGTCACTTTATAACAATACATTATACAGGGCCAACTCTGTTCTTCTAGCAGGAGAAACTCACCAGGCCCTGCACAATGTATAGAATATATAGAGAGCTCAGCTGGCCATGGATAATGCAGAGTTACATCTTTACACACTGTCACTTTATAACAATGCATTATACAGGGCCAACTCTGTTCTTCTAGCAGGAGAAACTCACCAGACCCTGCACAATGTATAGAAGAATATATAGAAGAGCTCAGCTGGCCATGGATAATGCAGAGTTACATCTTTACACACTGTCACTTTATAACAATGCATTATACAGGGCCAACTCTGTTCTTCTAGCAGGAGAAACTCACCAGACCCTGCACAATGTATAGAAGAATATATAGAAGAGCTCAGCTGGCCATGGATAATGCAGAGTTACATCTTTACACACTGTCACTTTATAACAATGCATTATACAGGGCCAACTCTGTTCTTCTAGCAGGAGAAACTCACCAGACCCTGCACAATGTATAGAAGAATATATAGAGAGCTCAGCTGGCCATGGATAATGCAGAGTTACATCTTTACACACTGTCACTTTATAAAAATGCATTATACAGGGCCAACTCTGTTCTTCTAGCAGGAGAAACTCACCAGACCCTGCACAATGTATAGAGGAATATATAGAGGAGTTCAGCTGGCCATGGATAAGGCAGAGTTACATCTTTACACACTGTCACTTTATAACTATACATTATACAGGACCAACTCTGTTCTTCTAGCAGGAGAAACTCACCAGACCCTGCACAATGTATAGAAGAATATATAGAAGAGCTCAGCTGGCCATGGATAATGCAGAGTTACATCTTTACACACTGTCGATTTATAACAATGCATTATACAGGGCCAACTCTGTTCTTCTAGTAGGAGAAACTCACCAGACCCTGCACAATGTATAGATAATATATAGAAGAGCTCAGCTGGCCATGGATAATGCAGAGTTACATCTTTACACACTGTCACTTTATAACAATGCATTATACAGGACCAACTCTGCTCTTCTAGCAGGAGAAACTCACCAGACCCAGCACAATGTATAGAAGAATATATAGAAGAGCTCAGCTGGCCATGGATAATGCAGAGTTACATCTTTACACACTGTCACTTTATAACAATGCATTATACAGGGCCAACTCTGTTCTTCTAGCAGGAGAAACTCACCAGACCCTGCACAATGTATAGAATATATAGAAGAGCTCAGCTGGCCATGGATAATACAGAGTTACATCTTTACACACTGTCACTATATAACAATGCATTATACAGGACCAACTCTGTTCTTCTAGCAGGAGAAACTCACCAGACCCTGCACAATGTATAGAAGAATATATAGAAGAGCTCAGCTGGCCATGGATAATGCAGAGTTACATCTTTACACACTGTCACTTTATCACAATGCATTATACAGGACCAACTCTGTTCTTCTAGCAGGAGAAACTCACCAGACCCTGCACAATGTATAGAAGAATATATAGAAGAGCTCAGCTGGCCATGGATAATGCAGAGTTACATCTTTACACACTGTCACTTTATAACAATGCATTATACAGGGCCAACTCTGTTCTTCTAGCAGGAGAAACTCACCAGACCCTGCACAATGTATAGAAGAATATATAGAAGAGCTCAGCTGGCCATGGATAATGCAGAGTTACATCTTTACACACTGTCACTATATAACAATGCATTATAAAGGCCAACTCTGTTCTTCTAGCAGGAGAAACTCACCAGACCCTGCACAATGTATAGAAGAATATATAGAAGAGCTCAGCTGGCCATGGATAATACAGAGTTACATCTTCACACACTGTCACTTTATAACAATGCATTATACAGGGCCAACTCTGTTCTTCTAGCAGGAGAAACTCACCAGACCCTGCACAACGTATAGAAGAATATATAGCAGAGCTCAGCTGCCATGGATAATGCAGAGTTACATCTTTACACACTGTCACTTTATAACAATGCATTATATAGGACCAACTCTGTTCTTCTAGCAGGAGAAACTCACCAGACCCTGCACAATGTATAGAAGAATATATAGAAGAGCTCAGCTGGCCATGGATAATACAGAGTTACATCTTCACACACTGTCACTTTATAACAATGCATTATACAGGGCCAACTCTGTTCTTCTAGCAGGAGAAACTCACCAGACCCTGCACAACGTATAGAAGAATATATAGCAGAGCTCAGCTGCCATGGATAATGCAGAGTTACATCTTTACACACTGTCACTTTATAACAATGCATTATATAGGACCAACTCTGTTCTTCTAGCAGGAGAAACTCACCAGGCCCTGCACAATGTATAGAGGAATATATAGAAGAGCTCAGCTGGCCATGGATAATGCAGAGTTACATCTTTACACCCTGTCACTTTATAACAATGCATTATACAGGACCAACTCTGTTCTTCTAGCAGGAGAAACTCACCAGACCCTGCACAATGTATAGAAGAATATATAGAAGAGCTCAGCTGGCCATGGATAATGCAGAGTTACATCTTTACACACTGTCACTTTATAACAATGCATTATACAGGACCAACTCTGCTCTTCTAGCAGGAGAAACTCACCAGACCCTGCACAATGTATAAATAATATATAGAAGAGCTCAGCTGGCCATGGATAATGCAGAGTTACATCTTTACACACTGTCACTTTATAACAATGCATTATACAGAGCCAACTCTGTTCTTCTAGCAGGAGAAACTCACCAGACCCTGCACAATGTATAGAAGAATATATAGAAGAGCTCAGCTGGCCATGGATAATACAGAGTTACATCTTTACACACTGTCACTTTATAACAATGCATTATACAGGACCAACTCTGTGCTTCTAGCAGGAGAAACTCACCAGGCCCTGCACAATGTATAGAGGAATATATAGAAGAGCTCAGCTGGCCATGGATAATGCAGAGTTACATCTTTATACACTGTCACTTTATAACAATACATTATACAGGGCCAACTCTGTTCTTCTAGCAGGAGAAACTCACCAGACCCTGCACAATGTATAGAAGAATATATAGAAGAGCTCAGCTGGCCATGGATAATGCAGAGTTACATCTTTACACACTGTCACTTTATAACAATGCATTATACAGGGCCAACTCTGTTCTTCTAGCAGGAGAAACTCACCAGACCCTGCACAATGTATAGAAGAATATATAGAAGAGCTCAGCTGGCCATGGATAATGCAGAGTTACATCTTTACACACTGTCACTTTATAACAATGCATTATACAGGACCAACTCTGTTCTTCTAGCAGGAGAAACTTACCAGACCCTGCACAATGTATTGAAGAATATATAGAAGAGCTCAGCTGGCCATGGATAATGCAGAGTTACATCTTTACACACTGTCACTTTATAACAATGCATTATACAGGGCCAACTCTGTTCTTCTAGCAGGAGAAACTTACCAGACCCTGCACAATGTATAGAGGAATATATAGAAGAGCTCAGCTGGCCATGGATAATGCAGAGTTACATCTTTACACACTGTCACTTTATAACAATGCATTATACAGGGCCAACTCTGTTCTTCTAGCAGGAGAAACTCACCAGACCCTGCACAATGTATAGAAGAATATATAGAGAGCTCAGCTGGCCATGGATAATACAGAGTTACATCTTTACACACTGTCACTTTATAACAATGCATTATACAGGACCAACTCTGTTCTTCTAGCAGGAGAAACTCACCAGACCCTGCACAATGTATAGAAGAATATATAGAAGAGCTCAGCTGGCCATGGATAATGCAGAGTTACATCTTTACACACTGTCACTTTATAACAATGCATTATACAGGACCAACTCTGTTCTTCTAGCAGGAGAAACTCACCAGACGCTGCACAATGTATAGAAGAATATATAGAAGAGCTCAGCTGGCCATGGATAATGCAGAGTTACATCTTTACACACTGTCACTTTATAACAATGCATTATACAGGGCCGATGTTGGACATTTACTGATGTTCTTTGGACCCTCACAGACCCTGACCCTCGTTCTCTCATTAGGTCTGCAAAACATTTACTTGTTGACACTGAAGAGAAAGTACGAGCTGAGAGTTGACCTGGCAGATTTTGAAAACGGTACCGCCTTTGCCAAGTACAATGACTTTGCTCTGTCTCCTAACGCCATTAACCCTGAAGAGGACGGATACATCATCCATGTGGAGGGATTCGTTGATGGAGGAGCAGGTATGAGATCCTTTCACGTGACATGTGTGAAATCCGCCACCAGGGGTCGCTGTTGCTGATCTGTGTAGGATATTATTCATTAGTAGGCGCTATCGTGTTATATCGCTCTATAGAGTTCTAATCTTTCACGAACCAGTGAATATAATATTAGTTCACGTGTTTTGGGGGCACATTAATACCCGAATGTCGAGCTATGCAGTTAGCTCCGATGTGACTGCGAGTATGTTTGACACCGAAAGCAGTCAAAATGCACAGAAACAAAGTGGTGGCCTCCGCGCTCCCCATTGCCCTCTCTTATTTTGGGGCCATTTCGAGAGGGAATATCGACTTTTACAAATATAATCCTCTAATAGAAGTCAAAGCGAGGACTCTGGCTATAGCCGAAATATCCGAAGTACTAACTGTAATAAAAGTATAAATAAAAATACATACATTACTTAAGTAAATGAAAATAAAGAAAACTATGATGTAAAATAGTTTTATAAAAAAAATTAAAAGATGCTTATACTAATATAAATATGCTATAATAATAGATAACTTTAATATATTATGATGGTATATACATATTTTGGGGTTTATGAAACTTGCGGGTTTCGCCTATTCGGAGCAGGTTTGGGGGTGATCGCTGCATATTGGTGAAGCCAAAAATGTTCCTGTCTGAACGCTTGGGTTTCATGTTGTGGGATATCGAGTGGTTGTTGCACTGCCTCCAATTCTGCACAAATCTGTGTATATTGACCCTCAGTGGTCTATCATCATGGTAATTATTCTCTGCAGCAGATATAACCATCTCTGGGTGGCTCCTGATCCACACAATCTCCGCAGTTCATTGACATCCAGATTACTTTTCCCCCCATTGCATTTAAGGTTCCCAAATGCAGTTCACATGCTCTCACTGCACTGTGAACCCTTGTGAATGGTTGTGAATCAGACTGAATCATCCAGTTACGTGCAGATTGTCCCACTCAAGGTTCCAAATCATGTTCCCCCAGTTGGATGAATATCCTCTCCGGCACCCCTCCTCCATATTTAGGATTCAGACAGGGCCAGGCTTTTAATACTGAGACCCTCACAAATCCGCCTTGTGAGGAGGAAACATTGTGTTCCATTTGTAAATCCCCCAAATCTCTAGGATGATCTAGAATGGATCATTTATTAGAGAATCGGGGTCTGAATAAGTATTTAAAACCATATATTACATTTTTTTTTAAATCCTCACATGTCATGGGAGCATTGAATGTTCAGACAGTGTTATGTGCACTAGCAGTTTACGCGGAGGACCGAGGCTACCATTTTGTTGTCGGTAGATATCGGCATTGGAATTGCGAATATATTCGGAGGCTACCAGCGTAGCTCGACATTCGGGTAACCAGACGTGCCCCGGATAAGTCCACAATTCAGAGTCACCTTTGGCCATTAAGTCACCTAAAAATGCCCTGCCCTTAGCCATAGTTGCCAATATTCTCGAATTTGACAGGACAGGCCCTCTACAGTATCTGCGCCGGGGAGGCTGGAGCTCGATCACAGTATAAGCCATGTTTTGGTTACAGAAGTCCCATTCAAAGCCTTATTGTGATTACTGGATGGGGCCAAACCTGTCATCATCAGAGTCCCATGAGACAGCAGTCTGTAGCCGGCTACATGGGCACAGTATATATCTAATTACGAATTGACATACAGATGACATCCATAGCGGCACAGACATAATGCACAGGGGATTTAAGAACAGTTCCTTTATTAAAACATCTCCGTCTCCCATTCTGTTGAATTGAATGATTGCATCGAGTGTAAAGCAGAAGGTCGTTATGTGCCTTCCTGTTATCATATCAAATCCTCCATTTGCTGAGTTGTTTTATGTTTCTGGGAATTCAAAGTGTTTGTTAATTGTCCTCTTTGTTTGTCGATTGAAGGGGATTTTTTTCTCAAGTAAGTTGTGCAAAATTTGGGGGAATTTGGGGGGGGGGGGGAGGTTTTAGTAAAACGTTGATCATTGCTTAAATATCATCTACAAAATAATTATTACACAAGGGTATCCTCAACAATATCCACAACGACACTCACAGTGACACTGGGAAGGTAAACACACAGGAGCGCTAACCCTGACCTCTCTTACCCCTCAGGTGACGCTCTGACCTATCACAATGGAATGAAGTTCTCTACATTTGACAGTGACCGGGACATCTTTCCCCAAAACTGTGCTGCCCTCTCGTCTGGGGGCTTCTGGTTTAAATCGTGCCACCAGGCCAACCTGAACGGGCCATACCTGGGTGGGTCCCATGTCTCCTATGCAAGTGGTGTCATCTGGTCTCCTTGGAAGGGTTACTACTACTCCCTGAAGAGCACCGAAATGAAGATACGTCGAGTGTGACCAGCCTGTGACCATCGTATTTAGCCACTAGAAACATGATCTTCATATCAATATATATATATACTTATTCCCCTTTGAACCCTTCTCTACAAGAGCACCATCCTCTAGTCTATTCCCAAGAAGACACCCCCTTCCACCTCCATCGTTGATATAGTCGTGGAGTCAGTGAAACATGGGGGGTTCTTTATAACACTCAGATTTGGGGTCTACAAGTGGTACAGAAACCAACGTAAGGCTCCTGCTGATTCCATCACTTATAGAGCTTTACCCCACAATTGACTTCTTCTTCTTCCCCATGGCTTCTGTTTGGGTCGCCGTTCGATTGTCTCTTGTTCTACCTGTAAGATTCCTGTATGTTATCTCTGCATGCATTGACGGGTCTCACCCACAATCTTCACTAATGATAAGTGTGATAAAGGTGTAATGTTACCATGAGGGGTTTTGGTGAATTTGGTGTAGACAACTGACTGCCAAAAATGTTACATGGGACTTTATCTGCCGGAGGAACCAACAGCTTACAAACCACAATCAACAAACAAATCTAGGCTGGACTTACCCAATCTGCCCTAACCCTGTACCACTGATAGGGGCTACATTCTGCCCCAATCATGTAACATTTACCTAGGCTACTCTGTGTTCTAACCATATATCCCTGACAGAGGCTACTATCTACTCCAACCCTGTACCACTGATAGAGGCTACTTAATGCCCCAGCACTGTACCACTGACCGAGGCTACTCTCTACTCCAACCCTGTACCACTGATAGAGGCTACTTAATGCCCCAGCACTGTACCACTGACCGAGGCTACTCTCTACTCCAACCCTATACCATTGAATGAGGCTACTTTATGTCCCAGCACTGTACCACTGACCGAGGCTACTCTCTACTCCAACCCTATACCACTGAATGAGGCTACTTTATGCCCCAGCACTGTACCACTGACCGAGGCTACTCTCTACTCCAACCCTATACCACTGAATGAGGCTACTTTATGCCCCAGCACTGTACCACTGACCGAGGCTACTCTCTACTCCAACCCTGTACCACTGATAGAGGCTACTTAATGCCCCAGCACTGTACCACTGACCGAGGCTACTCTCTACTCCAACCCTGTACCATTGAATGAGGCTACTTTATGCCCCAGCACTGTACCACTGACCGAGGCTACTCTCTACTCCAACCCTATACCACTGAATGAGGCTACTTTATGCCCCAGCACTGTACCACTGACCGAGGCTACTCTCTACTCCAACCCTATACCACTGATAGAGGCTACTTAATGCCCCAGCACTGTACCACTGACCGAGGCTACTCTCTACTCCAACCCTATACCACTGATAGAGGCTACTTAATGCCCCAGCACTGTACCACTGACCGAGGCTACTCTCTACTCCAACCCTATACCACTGATAGAGGCTACTTAATGCCCCAGCACTGTACCACTGACCGAGGCTACTCTCTACTCCAACCCTATACCACTGAATGAGGCTACTTTATGCCCCAGCACTGTACCACTGACCGAGGCTACTCTCTACTCACACCCTGTCCACTGATGGAGGCTACTCTCTACTCCAACCCTGTACCACTGACTAAGGGTACTCTCTGTCCTAACTTTGTACCACTGACCGAGGCTACTCTCTACTCACACCCTGTCCACTGACCAAGGCTACTCTCCACTCAAACCCTGTAGCACTGGTGGAGGCTACTCGGCTACTCTCTACTCCAACCCTGTACCACTGACTAAGGGTACTCTCTGTCCTAACTTTGTACCACTGATGGAGGATACTCTCTAGTCCAACGCTGTACCACTGTTTGAGGGTACACCTCTATCCTCAGCCTGTACTGCTGACCCATAACTGTACCCCCGTCTCATTCAGAGGCTGAGATACACAAACTGCAGCTCCAGTTATGGGAATATTTAAAACGCAAACTTCCTTTATACATCATTAGACAGAGAGTGAGTGAAAATGGGTGAGCTTGGGAGAGAGTGAGTGAGGTAGAGTGGGTGGGGATGGGTGAGAGTGAGATAGAGTGGGTAGGAGTTGGTGAGAGTGGGTGACAGTGGGATAGAGTGAGTAGGAGTTGGTGAGAGTGGGTGACAGTGGGTAGGAGTGGGTAGGAGTTAGTGAGAGTGGGTGACAGTGGGTAGGAGTTAGTGAGAGTGGGTGACAGTGGGTAGGAGTTGGTAAAAGTGGGGAAGAGTGGGTGACAGTGGGATAGAATGGGCTGGAGTTAGTGAGAGTGGGTGACAGTGGGTAGGAGTGGGTGACAGTGGGATAGAGTGGGTGACAGTGGGATAGAGTGGGTAGGAGTGGGTGACAGTGGGATAGAGTGGGTGGGAGTGGGTGACAGTGGGTAGGAGTGGGTGACAGTGGGATAGAGTGGGTAGGAGTGGGTGACAGTGGGATAGAGTGGGTGACAGTGGGTAGGAGTGGGTGACAGTGGGATAGAGTGGGTAGGAGTGGGTGACAGTGGGTAGGAGTGGGTGACAGTGGGATAGAGTGGGTAGGAGTGGGTGACAGTGGGTAGGAGTGGGTGACAGTGGGATAGAGTGGGTGGGAGTGGGTGACAGTGGGTAGGAGTGGGTGACAGTGGGATAGAGTGGGTGACAGTGGGTAGGAGTGGGTGACAGTGGGATAGAGTGGGTGACAGTGGGTAGGAGTGGGTGACAGTGGGATAGAGTGGGTAGGAGTGGGTGACAGTGGGATAGAGTGGGTGACAGTGGGTGACAGTGGGTAGGAGTGGGTGACAGTGGGATAGAGTGGGTAGGAGTGGGTGACAGTGGGTAGGAGTGGGTGACAGTGGGATAGAGTGGGTAGGAGTGGGTGACAGTGGGTAGGAGTGGGTGACAGTGGGTAGGAGTGGGTGACAGTGGGTGGTATACTTTGCTTTCTCTCGCCCCTGATGATCGCTTCATTGTTAAAGGAAAGGTAGTTTATTACACCTGAAATACCACAGAATCACCACCAGAGGTCACTGACATCGATGCACAAGGACATGACCGTTTCTTTATTCTCTGTAATACAAAGAATCTCCACTAGGCGTCTCCCGATCAGCCTGATCTGGAAACTGATGAAGGTGATGAGGTCAAGCAGCAGATGGGAAGAATAATCCACAGCGGCGTGAGGAGCAATGGTCTGATACCATTATCTTTAGCTGCCAGCAGTGCAGAGCGCTGGCTGGGCATGATGGGAAATGTAATCCAAACAGAACAAGTACCTGATCACTTGTCTACTTTGCCCTGTGCCGCTGGGAAGCGCAGGGGCCCTCAACCCCTGGTGTGTAGTGCTGCTCCTGTCCGGCCCAGGCAGGAGAGGAGCAGGGTGAAGAGCAGGGTGAACAGCAAGAGAGGAGCAGGGTGAGGAGCAGGATGAGGAGAAGGAGAGGAGCAGGGTGAGGAGCAGGGTGAGGAGAAGGAGAGGAGCAGGAGAGGAGCAGGGTGAACAGTAGAGTGAACAGCAAGAGAGGAGCAGGGTGAAGAGCAGGAGAGGAGCAGGGTGAGGAGCAGAGTGAGGAGCAGGAGAGGAGCAGGGTGAAGAGCAGGAGCGGAGCAGGGTGAGGAGCAGGAGAGGAGCAGGGTGAAGAGCAGGAGAGGAGCAGGAGCGGAGCAGGGTGAGGAGCAGGAGAGGAGCAGGGTGAAGAGCAGGAGAGGAGCAGGAGCGGAGCAGGGTGAGGAGTAGGAGAGGAGCAGGGTGAAGAGCAGGAGAGGAGCAGGAGCGGAGCAGGGTGAGGAGCAGGGTGAGGAGTAGGAGAGGAGCAGGGTGAAGAGCAGGACAGGAGCAGGAGCGGAGCAGGGTGAGGAGCAGGAGAGGAGCAGGGTGAAGAGCAGGAGAGGAGCAGGAGCGGAGCAGGGTGAGGAGTAGGAGAAGAGCAGGAGAGGAGCATGAGCGGAGCAGGGTGAGGAGCAGGGTGAGGAGTAGGAGAGGAGCAGGGTGAAGAGCAGGAGAGGAGCAGGAGCGGAGCAGGGTGAGGACCAGGAGCGGAGCAGGGTGAGGAGCAGAGGAGGAGCAGGGTGAGGAGCAGAGTGAGGAGCAGGAGAGGAGAGGAGCAGGAGAGGAGCAGAGTGAGGAGCAGGAGAGGAGAAGGAGAGGAGCAGGGTGAGGAGCAGGAGAGGAATGGAGCAGGGTGAGGAGCAGGAGAGGAGCAGAGTGAGGAGCAGGAGAGGAGCAGAGTGAGGAGCAGGAGAGGAGCAGGGGAAGAACAGAGTGAGGAGCACGGTGAGGAGCAGGAGAGGAGCAGAGTGAGGAGCAGGGTGAGAAGCAGAGTGAGGAGCAGGAGAGGAGCAGAGTGAGGAGCAGGGTGAGAAGCAGAGTGAGGAGCACGGTGAGGAGCAGAGTGATGAGTCAGCTTGGTGGGTGCCATGCTATCTCCTCCATAGACTTAATATTGGCCTCAAATCAATTTTCTCATTGGCCTGCCTGTAAAAAAACCCATCTGGGGGGTAACTCCTCCCCCACCCCACCGATAGCTACAGGCACTTTTACCAACTCGGCTACTTTGGCCTTGAGGTTGAAATTCTCTTTGTAATTCCCTCTTTATTGAACAAATCTTTCAACTAAAGAGAACAGAATGTGTGGCTAATTTAACATAAGTCAATATTCTGCCTCCGGTGGAACTCCCTCTTTCAAGAATAAATCCCTAAATCAATTCCTAATCATTAGATTTGGAGAGTGAGAGACGACCCCCCTTATAACACGATGTACCCCAGACATACTCCTTCAGTAAATCATCCCCCAGATCAGCAGCGTTCTCCAATACTAGTTAGTGGACCTGGTAACACAGACTCTTCTCTAACAAAGACCACATGATCAGGTCCCCGGAGAAGTATAGGGAGCAGAGAGAGAGCTATACGAACAGAGGGCTAAATAAGGTACATTATTTGTATTCTTGCATTAAAGCAACTCTGATTAAAGGACAGCTGCTGGTAAAAAACATAGCTTATGTCGCTGCACCAATTATAGGTGTTTTAAATAGAAATGATTTAGTGAAATAACACAAATAAAGTATCTTATTGAGCCCTCTCCGCTCTGTATAGCTCTATCAGGGGGCGGACATGTTGTGTAGAATCTTTGCTCTGTATAGCTCTATCAGGGGACTGACATGTTGTTTAGAATCTTTGATCTGTATAGCTCTATCAGGGGACTGACATGTTGTTTATAATCTTTGCTCTGTATAGCTCTATCAGGGGACTGACATGTTGTTTAGAATCTTTGCTCTGTATAGCTCTATCATGGGACTGACATGTTGTTTATAATCTTTGCTCTGTATAGCTCTATCAGGGGCAGACATGTTGTTTAGAATCTTTGCTCTGTATAGCTCTATCAGGGGGCGGACATGTTGTTTAGAATCTTTGCTCTGTATAGCTCTATCAGGGGGCGGACATGTTGTTTAGAATCTTTGCTCTGTATAGCTCTATCAGGGGGCGGACATGTTGTTTAGAATCTTTGCTCTGTATAGCTCTATCAGGGGGCGGACATGTTGTTTAGAATCTTTGCTCTGTATAGCTTTATCAGGGGGAGGACATGTTGTTTAGAATCTTTGCTCTGTATAGCTCTATCAGGGGGTGGACATGTTGTTTAGAATCTTTGCTCTGTATAGCTCTATCAGGGGGCAGACATGTTGTTTAGAATGTGTACAAATATAAACATATACCCATCGCTTAAGCTCCCACGCCTTATCAGTCTCCCGATGGAGAATATCCAACCTTTATCTACCCCTTACAACTCTTGAATAAAACCAGGACACTTGCATATGGTGGCAAATTGAAGTCATTTTTTTATAACAACGGGAAAAAAGGGAGGAGTCCCCCAAACCAAATGCGGCGCCCCCTACCCCCTGGAGATGCGCTGAGCCCCGCCTGCCTGCAGCGCACGTGACGGCCGGTCCATCATCACCGGGCCGCCTTCTACTGATACTGGGGTATCCCTGGCCTGCCAGAAAAGTCTGCTGGCCTTGAACCCCCCCCCCCCCCCTTTTTGGAGGCCCGTGAGCCCCCCAACTCACGTGCCCAACATCTTTTTGCGTTCTGCAGTAGCCATAACCGTGCCCCAGCGGTGGGCCCGACCACACAACAACCGGCTGGCTACCCTCACCGCATGGGCCCGACCACACGTCAATGCCCAAATCGCGCCCATCTCAACCTGCAGGGTGTTTTTGTTATCCCCAGAAGTAGTGAGTGCCGCATTACCGCAAGATGGGACCCCCCGCACCATCACTCCGCACCCCATAAAATGCCAGCAAAGATCCAGAAGAAGGCGAAAAAACCACTATAGAAGCTCAGCCAATCTGCTCCCAAGTGGGTGAAAAATTCCTTCTTGACTCCATGAACTGGCAGTCAGACAAGTCCCTGGATCCCGCTGCGTGACAAGCAAGCTTTCTGCTTTCATTCTCAAAGTGATGACTTCTTGACATGTAGTTTAGAATCTTTGCTCCGTATAGCTCTATCGGGGGCAGACAAGTTGTTTAGAATCTCCGCTCTGTATAGCTCTATCGGGGGCAGACAAGTTGTTTAGAATCTCCGCTCTGTATAGCTCTATCAGGGGGCTGACATGTTGTTTAGAATCTTTGCTCTGTATAGCTCTATCAGGGGGTGGACATGTTGTTTAGAATCTTTGCTCTGTATAGCTCTATCAGGGGGCGGACATGTTATTTAGAATCTTTGCTCTGTATAGCTCTATCAGGGGATGGACATGTTGTTTAGAATCTTTGCTCTGTATAGCTCTATCAGGGGGCGGACATGTTATTTAGAATCTTTGCTCTGTATAGCTCTATCAGGGGATGGACATGTTGTTTAGAATCTTTGCTCTGTATAGCTCTATCAGGGGGCGGACATGTTATTTAGAATCTTTGCTCTGTATAGCTCTATCAGGAGGCGGACATGTTGTTTAGAATCTTTGCTCTGTATAGCTCTATCAGGGGATGGACATGTTATTTAGAATCTTTGCGCTGTATAGCTCTATCAGGGGATGGACATGTTGTTTAGACTCTTTCCTCTGTATAGCTCTATCAGGGGGGGACATGTTGGGTGAGATTTTCCCTTATCTCCTACATGTCTGCCCCCAGAGAGGGCTCAATACGATACTTTATTTCTGTTTAAACCACTTGATGTGATCTTTCAATGCAGCACAAGTTTCACACTGTTGTTGTTTGAAGAGTTAATGGGGTGTGCAGTTTGTGGTTCAGACCTCTCCCCCCCCCCCCCCTCCTCTCTCCCCCCTCTGACCCTTGGCTGGTTTTCCCCCAACTTCTCATTATAACCTGAGCTTCCTCTAAATGCGTCTAGCTGGGGTATATACAGTATATATATAAGTTGGCCAGTTATTCCAGTTAATACAGTGACTGCTAGAATAGGACCGAGTCCAGGTTACACAATGCAGGTAAGAGATGATCTGTCCGTCTGATAATGTGTAGTATGTACCCGCCGCCTGGATACATCTCCACTGATAGAACATATAATTACTATACTGAATTAGCTGGGATGCCAGGCTGCTGATAGAATGGAGGAAGCCATCTTGGAATCTCATCACATCAGAGAAAGTAACTGATCATCCAATCAGAACCTGGGATTACCACAGCACAAAGGAAGGAGCGAATGATACAATGTGCCCACTGTATCCCAGGAAAATGTCGGGAAACATAGATATTTTAAAATATATATATATTTTACAGAGTTTTTTTTTTGTTTTTAAAAGCCTGCTTAACATATTAAGATTTACCATTATAACATTAATATATTAGAGCGCAATACCTCTTTTTAAAGTACTATATATTTCCAATGACAGGCCCCCTTTAGTATGCTTTTCTACATGTTGATCCCTGTGCCTTAATCCCTAGATTCTCCTGCTGTGTCTCCTGTATTCCACTCACCAGATCTCTGGAAATCCACCGGGGATCTTGTCAGGAATCCCTCACAGCTCCTTGTGTAAGACTTCTATCTATTTTTATTCAGCGCACTGCATTTGTGTATTAGATTGCAAGCTCTTGGTGTCGGCTTGTGAGTGTGGTTTTAGAATGTAATGTTTTAATGGATAAAAAAAAATGTTGTAGATCTAATATTCCAACTCAGGAAAAACACAACCTTTATTTAGATCAGTGTTAAAACGAATAAAAGTCCAAAACATGTTTTATGTTAAGTGTTAAGTGACAACAAACAAAGTGTATATGAAGGTGAAAAAGTGTAAGGGGTTAAAATCAGATGTATTTATCTGTAAAATAAGAAGACACTAATCCTCGGGGTAAAACTCTGATCACAAATAGCAGAGTTCAGGCTGAATATACAGTTATCAGACCCAGAAAAAAATAACCAAAATACAAAATAAAACACACAGAGAGGCAACTTATAAATGACATTACAAAGTGCAACGTTGGTTTTGTTGTAGCCCCCGTGGGGGGTTCGCACTCTCTTGAGTCCGTTTTGATGTGTCAGGAGAGTGAGAATATATAATAATAATATCATATACTTTGTAATGTATGTAATAAGTTGCCTCTCTTTGCGTGAGTTTTACTTTATTACATTTTTGTACGTTATGTTCTGCACTATTTTGTACTTTTGTTATTTTCCTGGGTCTGTTGAACTCTGTTGTTTGGCGTCTCTGATAATCGGATTTACTCGGACGATGGGTTAGATTTCTGGGATAACAGATGGAAAGTAATATTGGACAGGACGACCCTATAATCCAGTGTTCTGACATTTCCTCCGTGAATTGAGTAGCCACACATGCATCTCAGCAAATATGTTTATGTCATACAGTCACAGTATAAGCAGTGTTTGGGTGATACAGTCACAGTATAAGCAGTGTTTAGGTGATACAGTCACAGTATAAGCAGTGTTTGGGTGATACAGTCACAGTATAAGCAGTGTTTAGGTGATACAGTCACAGTATAAGCAGTGTTTGGGTGATACAGTCACAGTATAAGCTGTGTTTGGGTGACAGAGTCACAGTATAAGCAGTGTTTGGGTGATACATTCACAGTATAAGCAGTGTTTGGGTGATACAGTCACAGTATAAGCAGTGTTTGGGTGATACAGTCACAGTATAAGCAGTGTTTGGGCGACACAGTCACAGTATAAGCAGTGTTTAGGTGATACAGTCACAGTATAAGCAGTGTTTGGGTGATACAGTCACAGTATAAGCAGTGTTTAGGTGATACAGTCACAGTATAAGCAGTGTTTGGGTGATACAGTCACAGTATAAGCAGTGTTTGGGTGACACAGTCACAGTATAAGCAGTGTTTGGGTGATACAGTCACAGTATAAGCAGTGTTTGGGTGACACAGTCACAGTATAAGCAGTGTTTAGGTGATACAGTCCCAGTATAAGCAGTGTTTAGGTGATACAGTCACAGTATAAGCAGTGTTTGGGTGATACAGTCACAGTATAAGCAGTGTTTAGGTGAAACAGTCACAGTATAAGCAGTGTGTAGGTGACACAGTCACAGTATAAGCAGTGTTTGGGTGATACAGTCACAGTATAAGCAGTGTTTGGGTGATACAGTCACAGTATACGCAGTGTTTAGGTGATACACTCACAGTACACAGTATGAGCAGTGTTTAGGTGATACAGTCACAGTATAAGCAGTGTTTAGGTGATACAGTCACAGTATAAGCAGCGTTTGGGTGATATACTCACAGTATAAGCAGTGTTTGGGTGATACAGTCACAGTATAAGCAGTGTTTAGGTGATACAGTCACAGTATAAGCAGTGTTTGGGTGATACAGTCACAGTATACGCAGTGTTTAGGTGATACAGTCACAGTATACGCAGTGTTTAGAATGCTGACAGTATCAGGGTGCACTAAGCCAATCAGTATGGGGGCTCATCCCCTGCCTATGATGTGATTCTGTCCAGTTCAGATGTCTGCTAGTGCAAAGTGAGACATTTGTTTTGGAGTAACGCCCTCAGAGGTGCATCTTGGTTGCCTGTGAGAGGATAAACGTACCAAAGCACATGCCAGTCTATCCTCATTTTATTGGCCAACTGTATTTTCAAAAATAAACCAAAAAAAGTTAATTGTCTCTTTAATGTCGCCCCTTCCTCTGCACCCGCAGCTCCCTCTCATCACACCAGGGTGGGCTGGTTCCCCTTTGATTGCCAGGATATCTGGGATGCCGGATACCGCTCTGACGGAGAGTACATCATATACCTGCAGGGTTCCCAGAATCCTTTGCCTGTACACTGCGACATGACCACCAATGGGACAGCTTGGACGGTAAGAGTCCAGCAATCACTTGGGTGGTGGGATTTAGAGCAAGTGGGTGGAGCTTGGGATCTCCCTGCTTTAATGCAGGTGTGCGATAATGACTTTGGTCAATGTCAGCATTATTTTCTTGTTGTCAGGTATTTCAAAAGCGTTTTGATGGATCCGTTGACTTTAACCGAGACTGGCAGGATTATTCCAAAGGTTTCGGAAATGCAAACGGAGAGTATTGGCTGGGTAAAGATCACTACGATCCTCGAAGATACCAAAACTTCCACAATATCGACATTTTGTCTCTGTGCTTAAAGGACAATGGTTGGAAAATAAGTTCAGTTTAATTGCATTGTGCAGAGAGAAATGCTTTCAAGAATACAAAGAAAGCACCTTATTGAGCCATCTTTGCCCTGTATAACACATAAGGGCGGACATGTTGTTTATCATCTTGAGTCACAGCTTCGTTCATCCAATCCAAGATTATAAACAACATGTCCGCTCTCTGATAGACGTAAACGGATTCCTTTGAGAATGTTTTATGTGACGTTGGCTTTCGTCAGCATTAATCTCAGATTCTTTCCATTGTACGTGGGGGGGGAATAGACAGACCCTACTGTGCACTATCATTTTATATGTTAAGGTGGCGTCATTCTCCCCCAAAAGTACCTGATTTGGCAAGTGTCTTGACTTCTCAGGGCTGCAGAATATTTACCGCCTGACAATGCAAAGGGCCTACGAGCTGAGGGTGGAGCTGGAAGATTTTGAGGGTCACGGGGTCTACGCCAGCTACCTTAATTTCAGCCTCTCGCCCCATGCTTTGAATGCAGAGGGTGACGGATACAAGCTGTATGTTGACGGTTTCAGCGATGGCGGAGCAGGTAATATGACCGGAGGTCACCCCATCTGACACATCCCACTCAGCACATTCCCCAGTACATAGGGGCTATCCCAACAATGACTTGTGAACCAAGCAACTCATATTAACTAGACATAAAGGACTTCTTGTATTGTCCACCACAATCTGGCCACTGAGGTCTCACCCCAAAACACATGGCATGTCATAGTCAATGCACATGGTTAGAATCACACAGGCACTCAGCGTGGGTGACCACTATCCTTCCTGTCCATCATCTATGGATCATATATTATAAAAATCAGCTGTAATCCATCTGTACAACCAAGCCCTCCCTGGACACAGGTTAGTTTCCCCAGATCATATTGTGACTGGATGGCTTGGAGACCGTAAGGGTGGCTTTTGTTTCCAGTTTAAAAATCAAGGCGTAAATAAAATGACCTGCTACAAATATTCCGCCTCATTTCCAGTCACTGATCCATTGACTGGTAGGTACTTATACTATATCTCTTCAAAGCGAAGACTTGCACAGAGGATCTAGGACACTCTAGGTCGTGAATGCATACTCCATGGCACACTGAATGATGCAGTTCCTCTCTCTTTCAGGGGACTCCCTGAGCGCTCATTCTGGGCACATGTTTTCCACTTATAACAACGACCAAGAAGAAAACCTTCAGAACTGCGCCGAATACTGGGCCGGTGGGTTCTGGTACCACTCCGAGGGCTGCGCAGATGCCGCACTCAATGCTCGCTACGTCCTGCCGGATGCCCCGCTAACCTCCCAGCTGGGTTTTTCATGGATCACCTGGGTAGATTATCCACAATTCCTGAGGGGAAGTCAGATGAAGATGCGGAGATTGCAGAGTATGAATTAGAGGAGCTATGGTACTGAACTCCAGGGTTAATACAAAAATTATTATACAGGCTGCACCATGGGGGCACAGGTCACTAGATCTCCTAGATGTGTACAGGGGATTTCAGGGGGGTAATAACTGTGCGTTATAATATCTGGCTTAAATGGAAATCAATAAATGTTTTCATTACTGCAGAACTATGGAGTAGTACCCTGCTCTCCTCCGACGACCTACCCAAAGGACCGGGGTTGGCGTGGAAGTCTACCTGGGTTGTGGCTGGTTCGTTAGAAACACAACTTCAAAACCTAGACCCACTGTAGACTGGTCCGTCCAACGGGAAACAGAGGAATGTTATTTGTTCTCAATGAGACCAGTCTCTTCCTCCAGTTACAAGTTTATTGAAATTTGTATGAGTAAAAGACACAGCATCACAATCACCCACCTCTAGGTACATTGTGTTTTAAGTGAAAAAAGAAAAAAAAAAGAAAAAAAATACCCCCACTGTCACTAAAATAGGACTAAATGGAACCTCAGTGGATAATAGGGGAATGGGGGGGGGGGGGGTAGGGGGGCTGGGGGGAGACAGGTTAAAACAAAATCCGACCCCCCCCTCCTCAGTTTAGCAATTACAGGAGACACTTGTCATAACAAGGAATAGGAACAATGCTTCTTGGCCTTCAATAGCCCCGACCTCTAAACAAGTAAAACAAGCGCTGTGGGATGCAGTCCACTAAGCTTCTCCTCTTATTCTGATGCCATATTATTATTATTATTTTTTTTGGATTAAGGGGTGTGGTGGAGAACTTTCAAGGGACCCCCATTCTTCCCGGAATCATTGAGGCACGGACAGAAGTAGGGGTAGATGGTTTCGGAGAAGGAAGTGACGAAGGTGTAGATGTGGGACATATCATCGGCATTGTAGAAGGATAGTAGGCCCCCTTCGTAATCTAGGAATATCCCAACCCTTTGGGGTTTGTTCCTCAAGGTGAGAGCTCGGTATGGGACATCCAAAGCCTTAAACTCATGTCCATTCCGTAGCCAGAGAATCCAGAAGCCGTTCTCTGGAGACAAGGTGATGCCACCACGTCGGTTTACCGATTCCTTGGCCACGCCAAGGTTCCACTTGGTCTTGCTTCCAACGTCGATTGCCCAGTAGTGTCGACCAGAGGTGAATCCTTCTGTGCCGAGGACGCAGCAGCAATAGTCAAACCGCCGCGGGTTCTCCGGCATAGACTGCTTGGTGTCGCTGTAGCGCACAGACGTCAAATCTTCAGACAGGATCAAGTTAAGATGAGCAGTGGTGGGGTCCATGATTATATTGGGCAGGGCTGGAAGAGGATATTTATAAGACAGTTACATACGGGGGACAAGCAGAGGTCGGTCATTGTGGACCTATACTGGACTTGCCATATACACCGGGATTCTGGTATGAAAATTTTGTCTACAGAGCACAATTTATACCAGGGAAAAAAAAAAGTTTCACCCAAACGCCTCCTTTACTCCCACCCGAATACACACAAAGGCCCAGCAAAGGTCTGGACGCCTCCTAGCTGTTATGCTTCTCACCTGGGCTGATGTAAGATTTCATGTCTTTCCAGGCCGTGTACTGAATCAAATCCTTCACACCACCATATCCAAAATCTCTAGGGGCTACAACGTTCTGTGCAGGGAAGCCATCTCTGTACCCATTGTAGCAGCTGAAGCAGAGACAAGGGGGTCATTAATCAAACAATTCTCCTTTAAAAATCCTGTAACCTCCGGCCCAATAATCCTAGATAATTATATTTACTTACATCTCCATGCAAGACTTTATATCCTGTAAAGGGAGAGAGAGGGGTGTCAATCAGGGGTACAGAAACTAAAATTCCATGGGGCACAGTATGGCGGGGCGGCAGTGCGCACAGTGGGGCGGGGGGCAGTGTACGTGTCAGGGTACTCACAGTGGGGAATGACATGATGTAAGTGTATGCGTTGGGGCCGGGATCCAGTGCATGCCAGGGGTGAGCAGTGTACGCGTCGGGGCCGGGAGGCAGTGCATGCCAGGGGGGGAGCAGTGTACGCGTCGGGGCCGGGAGGCAGTGCATGCAGTGCGGGTGGAGCAGTGTACGCGTCGGGGCCGGGAGGCAGTGCATGCCGTGCGGGTGGAGCAGTGTACGCGTCGGGGCCGGGAGGCAGTGCATGCCGTGCGGGTGGAGCAGTGTATGCGTCGGGGCCGGGGGGGAGCAGTGTATGCGTCGGGGCCGGGGGGAGCAGTGTATGCGTCGGGGCCGGGGGGGAGCAGTGTATGCTTCGGGGCCGGGGGGGAGCAGTGTATGCGTCGGGGCCGGGATCCAGTGCATGCCAGGGGGGAGCAGTGTATGCGTCGGGGCCGGGATCCAGTGCATGCCAGGGGGGAGCAGTGTATGCGTCGGGGCCGGGGGGGAGCAGTGTATGCGTCGGGGCCGGGGGGAAGCAGTGTACGCGTCGGGGCCGGGAGGCAGTGCATGCGTCGGGGCCGGGGGGGAGCAGTGTACGCGTCGGGGCCGGGGGGGAGCAGTGTACGCGTCGGGGCCGGGGGGGGGGGAGCAGTGTACGCGTCGGGGCCGGGGGGGGGGGAGCAGTGTACGCGTCGGGGCCGGGGGGGGGAGCAGTGTACGCGTCGGGGCCGGGGGGGGGGAGCAGTGTACGCGTCGGGGCCGGGGGGGGGAGCAGTGTACGCGTCGGGGCCGGGGGGGGGAGCAGTGTACGCGTCGGGGCCGGGGGGGGGAGCAGTGTACGCGTCGGGGCCGGGGGGGGGGAGCAGTGTACGCGTCGGGGCCGGGGGGAGCAGTGTACGCGTCGGGGCCGGGGGGGAGCAGTGTACGCGTCGGGGCCGGGGGGGAGCAGTGTACGCGTCGGGGCCGGGGGGGAGCAGTGTACGCGTCGGGGCCGGGGGGGAGCAGTGTACGCGTCGGGGCCGGGAGGCAGTCATGCCGTGCGGGTGGAGCAGTGTACGCGTCGGGGCCGGGGGGGGGGGAGCAGTGTATGGGGTACTCACAGTGAGGAATGAGATGGGGTCTTGCTCGTACAGCCGGGGCTGGGTAGTGCTGATGGTCTGCATTATACCCTGGCAGTTCTGCTTGATCTTGTTCAGACTTTCTTCCATTTCGGCCAGGATCAGGTCTCCCTCTTGCTGAAGTTCTCGCAGGAGCCGCTCCTCCCGCTCGCGCAGGTACTGGTGCAGCTTCTCAAACTCCAGGCTCACCTGGTGCTTAGTGCTCAGCAGGTTCCCCTGAAAGGAGCCAGAGTGAGAGTCAAGCTCTGTACGGATTCTGCTAGTCAAACAACATGGCCGCCCCCGATAGAGGTATACAGAGCAACATGGCCACCCCCTGATAGAGGTACACAGAGCAACATGGCCGCCCCCTGATAGAGCTATACAGAGCAACATGGCCGCCCCGATAGAGTGATACAGAACAACATGGCCGCCCCCTGATAGAGCTATACAGAGCAACATGGCCGCCCCCTGATAGAACTATACAGAGCAACATGGCCGCCCCCTGATAGAACTATACAGAGCAACATGTCCTCCCCCTGATAGAGCGATACAGAGCAACATGGCCGCCCCCTGATAGAGGTATACAGAGCAACATGGCCACCCCCTGATAGAGTGATACAGAGCAACATGGCCGCCCCCTGATAGAGCGATACAGAGCAACATGGCCGCCCCTGATAGAGCGATACAGAGCAACATGGCCGCCCCCTGATAGAGGTATACAGAGCAACATGGCCGCCCCCTGATAGAGTGATACAGTGCAACATGGCCGCCCCCTGATAGAGGTATACAGAGCAACATGGCCACCCCCTGATAGAGGTATACAGAGCAACATGGCCGCCCCTGATAGAGCGATACAGAGCAACATGGCCACCCCCTGATGGAGCGATACAGAGCAACATGGCCGCCCCTGATAGAGCGATACAGAGCAACATGGCCGCCCCCTGATAGAGCTATACAGAGCAACATGGCCGCCCCCTGATAGAGCTATACAGAGCAACATGGCCGCCCCCTGATAGAGCTATACAGAGCAACATGGCCGCCCCCTGATAGAACTATACAGAGCAACATGGCCGCCCCCTGATAGAGCGATACAGAGCAACATGGCCGCCCCCTGATAGAACTATACAGAGCAACATGGCCGCCCCCTGATAGAACTATACAGAGCAACATGGCCGCCCCCTGATAGAACTATACAGAGCAACATGTCCTCCCCCTGATAGAACTATACAGAGCAACATGGCCGCCCTCTGATAGAACTATACAGAGCAACATGTCCTCCCCCTGATAGAACTATACAGAGCAACATGTCCTCCCCCTGATAGAGGTATACAGAGCAACATGTCCTCCCCCTGATAGAGTGATACAGAGCAACATGTCCGCCCCTGATAGAGGTATACAGAGCAACATGTCCGCCCCCTGATAGAGCTATACAGAGAAAAGATTCCAAACAACATGTCTGCCCCCTGATAGAGCTATACAGAGCAAAGATTCCAAACAACATGTCCTCCCCCTGATAGAGCTAAACAGAGCAAAGATTCTAAAAACCATGTCCGCCCCTGATAGAGCTATACAGAGCAAAGATTCTAAACAACATGTCCGCCCCTAATAGAGCTATACAGAGCAAAGATTCTAAACATCATGTCCGCCCCTGATAGAGCTATACAGAGCAAAGATTCTAAACAGCATGTACGCCCCCTGATAGAGCTATACAGAGCAAAGATTCTAAACATGTCCACCCTCTGATAGAGCTATACAGAGCAAAGTTTCTAAACACCATTTCCGCCCCCTGATACAATTATACAGAGCAAAGATTCTAAAAACCATGTCCGCCCCTGATAGAGCTATACAGAGCAAAGATTCTAAACACCATGTCCGCCCCCTGACAGAGCAAAGATTCTAAACAACATGTCCACCCCTGATAGAGCTATACAGAGCAAAGATTCTAAACAACATGTCCGCCCCTTGATAGAGCTATACAGAGCAAAGATTCTAAACAACATGTCCTCCCCCTGATAAAGCTATACAGAGCAAAGATTCTAAACAACATGTCCTCCCCCTGATAAAGCTATACAGAGCAAAGATTCTAAACAACATGTCCCCCCCCCCCCCCCCGATAAAGCTATACAGAGCAAAGATTCTAAACAACATGCCCCCCCCCCCCCGATAAAGCTATACAGAGCAAAGATTCTAAACAACATGTCCTCCCCCTGATAGAGGTATACAGAGCAAAGATTCTAAACAACATGTCCTCCCCCTGATAGAGGTATACAGAGCAAAGATTCTAAACAACATGTCCTCCCCCTGATAGAGGTATAAAGAGCAAAGATTCTAAACAACATGTCCTCCCCCTGATAGAGCTATACAGAGCAAAAGATTCTAAACAACATGTCCGCCCCCTGATAGAGGTATACAGAGCAAAGATTCTAAACAACATGTCCTCCCCCTGATAAAGCTATACAGAGCAAAGATTCTACACAACATGTCCGTCCCCTGATAGAGCTATACAGAGCAAAGATTCTAAACAACATGTCCTCCCCCTGATAGAGATATACAGAGCAAAGATTCTAAACAACATGTCCCCCCCTGATAGAGCTATACAGAGCAAAAGATTCTAAACAACATGTCCGCCCCCTGATAGAGGTATACAGAGCAAAGATTCTAAACAACATGTCCTCCCCCTGATAGAGGTATACAGAGCAAAGATTCTAAACAACATGTCCTCCCCCTGATAGAGGTATACAGAGCAAAGATTCTAAACAACATGTCCTCCCCCTGATAGAGGTATAAAGAGCAAAGATTCTAAACAACATGTCCTCCCCCTGATAGAGCTATACAGAGCAAAGATTCTAAACAACATGTCCTCCCCCTGATAAAGCTATACAGAGCAAAGATTCTAAACAACATGTCCTCCCCCTGATAAAGCTATACAGAGCAAAGATTCTAAACAACATGTCCCCCCCCCCCCCCCGATAAAGCTATACAGAGCAAAGATTCTAAACAACATGCCCCCCCCCCCGATAAAGCTATACAGAGCAAAGATTCTAAACAACATGTCCTCCCCCTGATAGAGGTATACAGAGCAAAGATTCTAAACAACATGTACTCCCCCTGATAGAGGTATACAGAGCAAAGATTCTAAACAACATGTCCTCCCCCTGATAGAGGTATAAAGAGCAAAGATTCTAAACAACATGTCCTCCCCCTGATAGAGCTATACAGAGCAAAAGATTCTAAACAACATGTCCGCCCCCTGATAGAGGTATACAGAGAAAATATTCTACACAACATGTCCTCCCCTGATAGAGCTATACAGAGCTAAAGATTCTACACAACATGTCCGTCCCCTGATAGAGCTATACAGAGCAAAGATTCTAAACAACATGTCCTCCCCCTGATAGAGATATACAGAGCAAAGATTCTAAACAACATGTCCCCCCCTGATAGAGCTATACAGAGCAAAAGATTCTAAACAACATGTCCGCCCCCTGATAGAGGTATACAGAGCAAAGATTCTACACAACATGTCCTCCCCCTGATAGAGCTATACAGAGCAAAGATTCTAAACAACATGTCCCCCCTGATAGAGCTATACAGAGCAAAGATTCTAAACAACATGTCCGCCCCCTGATAGAGCTATACAGAGCAAAAGATTCTAAACAACATGTCCGCCCCCTGATAGAGCTATACAGAGCAAAAGATTCTAAACAACATGTCCGCCCCCTGATAGAGCTATACAGAGCAAAGATTCTATACAACAACATGTCCTCCCCCTGATAGAGCTATACAGAGCAAAGATTCTATACAACAACATGTCCTCCCCCTGATAGAGCTATACAGAGCAAAGATTCTATACAACAACATGTCCTCCCCCTGATAGAGCTATACAGAGCAAAGATTCTATACAACAACATGTCCTCCCCCTGATAGAGCTATACAGAGAAAAGATTCTATACAACAACATGTCCGCCCCTGATAGAGCTATACAGAGCAAAGATTCTATACAACAACATGTCCGCCCCCTGATAGAGCTATACAGAGCAAAGATTCTATACAACAACATGTCCTCCCCCTGATAGAGCTATACAGAGCAAAGATTCTATACAACAACATGTCCTCCCACTGATAGAGCTATACAGAGCAAAGATTCTATACAACAACATGTCCTCCCCCTGATAGAGCTATACAGAGCAAAGATTCTATACAACAACATGTCCGCCCCTGATAGAGATATACAGAGCAAAGATTCTATACAACAACATGTCCTCCCCCTGATAGAGCTATACAGAGCAAAGATTCTATACAACAACATGTCCTCCCCCTGATAGAGCTATACAGAGCAAAGATTCTATACAACAACATGTCCGCCCCTGATAGAGCTATACAGAGCAAAAGATTCTAAACAACATGTCCGCCCCCTGATAGAGCTATACAGAGCAAAGATTCTAAACAACATGTCCGCCCCCTGATAGAGCTATACAGAGCAAAGATTCTAAACAACATGTCCGCCTCCTGATAGAGCTATACAGAGCAAAGATTCTAACCAACATGTCCACCCCCTGATAGAGCTATACAGAGCAAAGATTCTAAACATGTCCGCCCCCTGATAGAGCTATACAGAGCAAAGATTCTAACCAACATGTCCTCCCCTGATAGAATATAAATAAAGCACCTTACTGAGCCCTCTCTGCTCTGTATAGCTCTTTCATTAAAGCATGTCTAGTTAAAACGTATCCACTTGGAGCAATCTTTCAATTAAATATAAGTTAATATTTGCCAACATGATAGAAAGATAATGTCAAAGTAAATAAAATGATCAGGACAGCTGATTCAGGTCCAGTTATGCTGACCGTTGTATAGAGCACAGTCTCAGTCAGTTTAGGGGAATTAGTACAGCGTAGATTAATCTATACATGGTGTTAGCAGAAGTGCAGCAAATTCATCCAATAATATCTTTTACATGGGTCTTTGGTGTCCCCTGATTATGACATCACTTGGTATGTAATTGAACTCATTTTATTGTGCAATTTGCATATCAAGCCACACAGTGATGTCATAATCAGGGGACAGACGCCAAAGACACATTTAAAATATATATTTATCATATTTAATGCCTTTGCTTCTATAGATCAGTTTTCATTTTCTCCAGTCACAGTACAAGCTGTGTTTAGATGACAGGGACCCTTTAATTCCAGTGGCGGGGGGCTAGCTGTGCTACGCGTCTAGATGTGCTACGCAGTGCCGGGGGTTAGCGGCGCAGTCACATACTCTGTGCTGGGAGATCATCTGCTCCTGTGCGCACTGCATCTGCTGTAGCTCCTTCAGGCGTGACTCCAGCGGGGCGATGGCAGAGATCAGCTCATCCTGTGCGGGGAAAAAGATGTCAGTGCAAGCTCTCTACAGAGGGAAGTCCCTAAGCTCTAAAAGGTGGAGCGGTCACCATGGAAAACAAATCCCGCCGACTGCTCCACATTCAAAGCATTGCCGCAACCGCTAGCGTGCCAGCTGGTAGCGGTATACGTGTTACACGTGTGTAAAAATAATACGGTCAGTAAGCCCAGTGTATATAGACACATCACAGGCCTTAACCCTCACACAGAGCCCCCTGCCCCTCAACCCCCCCCCCCCCCCAGGCCTTAACCCTGACAGAGCCCCCTGCCGCTCACCCCCCCCCCCCCCCCCCCCCCAGGCCTTAACCCTGACACTGAGCCCCCTGCTCCTCACCCTCCCCCCCAGGCCTTAACCCTGACACAGAGCCCCCCACCCCCCACAGGCCTCAACCCTGACACAGAGCCCCCCACAGGCCTCAACCCTGACACAGAGCCCCCCACAGGCCTCAACCCTGACACAGAGTCCCCCACCCCCCACAGGCCTCAACCCTGACACAGAGCCCCCCACCCCCCATTGGCCTCATCCCTGACACAGAGCCCCCCTCCCTAGCACAGACCTCAACCCTGGCACGTCTCCTTCTACATATAAAATACATAGAAATATCAGCACACAACCAAACCGCAGCCGGTCCAGTGTAGGACCCTCCTGTACTGTGCTGGGCTGAGCGTGATATGGCCATTTATCTAGACTAGGTGCTTTTAGATTAGTGTAAGCGAGAGATTAGCCATTTTGTCCTGCGCCGATATCGTTGGATTAGAGCTGTGCTTCCCATTCCCCTCCACATACAGGTTACACGTGTGTACTAGTGTGCAGCCTCACCTTGTAGCCCCCCACGGCTTCCTGTATAGGGAGCAGAGTATGCGCTGGGATCTGCTCTCCAGGACCTCTGCAGCGGGCGCACAGCATCCTGCCATCCTGCGTGGAGAATAACTGCACCTTGTCGCCATGCTCCGCGCACACACCCCGTTGCACCCCATCGGGGGTGGGCACCTGGGGCGGGCGGCACTTGGGGCAGGCGGGGTAGTTCTCTTGGCCCCTCCAGGCTCGCTCTAGACATCCGCGGCACAGGCAGTGCCCACAGGGTAGAGTCACAGGATCTCGGGGCACATCGCGGCACAGGGCGCAGCTCAGCGTGGGTAACAGGGGCAGCGGGGCCGGACTGGAAGCCATAACGGACGAGTCGTTCTGCCACACCTGTCTGACAACAAAACACATACTGTCTCACCTTTTATTCGGGGTCACCTACCCTGTGACCTCTGACCTCAGCCTGGCACAAGGTCACTTCCAGAGTCTCTCTCTCTCTAAAGACCGCTGGCTCTCCCCACGCGCAGTTTACCTATTGAGCCCTTCTTCCTGAGAGCGCTCTCTCCTTCCAGACAGTCACTTCCCGACTCTGAGGATGTCTCTTACAAACAATAGGCTGTCTCTCTGCAGTTATTCCGCAGGATCTCGCCTGAGTGAGCACTCACCTTACAGTCACTTCCAAGGCACTCTCGTCCTGCAGTCTGTCTAAACTCTGTCTCTCTGCCCTTGCTCTTTTCCTGCCTGGCTTTATCTCACTGTCTCTTTCATTCCTGACAATCCATTATCTTCTACAAGAGCAGTGTAGGGCTATTGTATTGTTATCCCCCAAATCTGAACTGTCTCTTTCCCACTCTGACCCTCCCTTGGGTGTCTGTCTCTTTTTTCCCCCTCTCTCTCTTTCCTCCCTGCCTCTGTCTCATGCGTCTGTCTCTCTGAGCCGCATGAGGGAGGGAGGGAGAAAGGCGGAGGATGGGGGGGAGGGGAAATTAATAGGAGGGAGTGGGGGGGAGTGAGGAGAATGAGAGGGGAGGGGAGGAGGAGGGGGGCCGACAAGGGAGGGGAAGAGGAAGGGAGGGCAAGAGAATAAAAGGAGGGCAGTGGATAGCAGGAAGGAGCCATGGATCGGAGTGGAGGGGGAATAAAGGGGATTATAGATTAGATTTAAAGCTTTCTGGGTTAAATAAACTGGAAATCTCTATTGTGTCCGGAGCCGTTTAGCCAGATGCTGCTATACAAAGGGTTAATGCTCGCAACGGGTCGGCCAGGGTACAAGGGGGGGAACAGTAAGGGGGGGAAAGGAAACGAAAAGAGATGGAATCAAGTGCAGACATTTTACATAGACATGCTTTAATGAAAGAATACAAATAAAGCACATTACTGGGCCCTCAGTGCTCTGTATAGCTCTATCAGGGGGCGGACCTGTTGTGTAGAATCTTTGCCCTGTATAGCTCTATCAGGGGGCAGACATGTTGTGTAGAATCTTTGCTCTGTATAGCTCTATCAGGGGCGGACATGTTGGTTAGAATCTTTGCTCTGTATAGCTCTATCAGGGGGAGGACATGTTGGTTAGAATCTTTGCTCTGTATAGCTCTATCAGGGGGATAACATGTTGTTTAGAATCTTTGCTCTGTATAGCTCTATCAGGGGGCGGACATGTTGTTTAGAATCTTTGCTCTGTATAGCTCTATCAGGAAGAGGACATGTTGGTTAGAATCTTTGCTCTGTATAGCTCTATCAGGAGGCGGACATGTTGTTTAGAATCTTTGCTCTATATAGCTCTATCAGGGGGCGGACATGTTGTTTAGAATCTTTGCTCTGTATAGCTCTATCAGGGAGCAGACATGTTGTTTAGAATCTTTGCTCTGTATAGCTCTATCAGGGGATAACATGTTGTTTAGAATCTTTGCTCTGTATAGCTCTATCAGGAGGCGGACATGTTGGTTAGAATCTTTGCTCTGTATAGCTCTATCAGGGGGCAGACATGTTGTTTAGAACCTTTGCTCTGTATAGCTCTATCAGGGGATAACATGTTGTTTAGAATCTTTGCTCTGTATAGCTCTATCAGGAGGCGGACATGTTGTTTAGAATCTTTGCTCTGTATAGCTCTATCAGGGGATAACATGTTGTTTAGAATCTTTGCTCTGTATAGCTCTATCAGGAGGCGGACATGTTGGTTAGAATCTTTGCTCTGTATAGCTCTATCAGGGGGCAGACATGTTGTTTAGAATCTTTGCTCTGTATAGCGCTATCAGGGGGCAGACATGTTGTTTAGAATCTTTGCTCTGTATAGCTCTATCAGGGGCGGACATGTTTAGAATCTTTGCTCTGTATAGCTCTATCAGGGGGCAGACATGTTGTTTAGAATCTTTGCTCTGTATAGCTCTATCAGGAGGCAGACATGTTGGTTAGAATCTTTGCTCTGTATAGCTCTATCAGGAGGCGGACATGTTGGTTAGAATCTTTGCTCTGTATAGCTCTATCAGGGGGCAGACATGTTGTTTAGAATCTTTGCTCTGTATAGCTCTATCAGGGGGCAGACATGTTGTTTAGAATCTTTGCTCTGTATAGCTCTATCAGGGGGCGGACATGTTGTTTAGAATCTTTGCTCTGTATAGCTCTATCAGGGGGCGGACATGTTGTTTAGAATCTTTGCTCTGTATAGCTCTATCAGGTGGAGGACATGTTGGTTAGAATCTTTGCTCTGTATAGCTCTATCAGTGGGCAGACATGTTGTTTAGAATCTTTGCTCTGTATAGCTCTATCAGGGGGCAGACATGTTGTTTAGAATCTTTGCTCTGTATAGCGCTATCAGGGGGCGGACATGTTGTTTAGAATCTTTGCTCTGTATAGCGCTATCAGGGGGCGGACATGTTGTTTAGAATCTTTGCTCTGTATAGCTCTATCAGGGGGCAGACATGTTTTTTAGAATCTTTGCTCTGTATAGCTCTATCAGGGGGCGGACATGTTGTTTAGAATCTTTGCTCTGTATAGCTCTATCAGGGGGCGGACTTGTTGTTTAGAATCTTTGCTCTGTATAGCTCTATCAGGTGGAGGACATGTTGGTTAGAATCTTTGCTCTGTATAGCTCTATCAGTGGGCAGACATGTTGTTTAGAATCTTTTCTCTGTATAGCTCTATCAGGTGGAGGACATGTTGGTTAGAATCTTTGCTCTGTATAGCTCTATCAGTGGGCAGACATGTTGTTTAGAATCTTTGCTCTGTATAGCTCTATCAGGGGGCAGACATGTTGTTTAGAATCTTTGCTCTGTATAGCTCTATCAGTGGGCAGACATGTTGTTTAGAATCTTTTCTCTGTATAGCTCTATCAGGGGGCGGAAATGTTTAGAATCTTTGCTTTGTAAAGCTCTATCAGGGAGCGGACATGTTGTTTAGAATCTTTGCTCTGTATTGCTCTATCAGCGGGCGGACATACTGTTTAGAATCGTTGCTCTGTATAGCTCTATCAGGGGGCAGACATGTTGTTTAGAATCTTTGCTCTGTATAGCTCTATCAGGAGGCAGACATGTTGGTTAGAATCTTTGCTCTGTATAGCTCTATCAGGAGGCGGACATGTTGGTTAGAATCTTTGCTCTGTATAGCTCTATCAGGGGGCAGACATGTTGTTTAGAATCTTTGCTCTGTATAGCTCTATCAGGGGGCAGACATGTTGTTTAGAATCTTTGCTCTGTATAGCTCTATCAGGGGGCGGACATGTTGTTTAGAATCTTTGCTCTGTATAGCTCTATCAGGGGGCGGACATGTTGTTTAGAATCTTTGCTCTGTATAGCTCTATCAGGTGGAGGACATGTTGGTTAGAATCTTTGCTCTGTATAGCTCTATCAGTGGGCAGACATGTTGTTTAGAATCTTTGCTCTGTATAGCTCTATCAGGGGGCAGACATGTTGTTTAGAATCTTTGCTCTGTATAGCGCTATCAGGGGGCGGACATGTTGTTTAGAATCTTTGCTCTGTATAGCTCTATCAGGGGGCAGACATGTTGTTTAGAATCTTTGCTCTGTATAGCTCTATCAGGGGGCGGACATGTTGTTTAGAATCTTTGCTCTGTATAGCTCTATCAGGGGGCGGACTTGTTGTTTAGAATCTTTGCTCTGTATAGCTCTATCAGGTGGAGGACATGTTGGTTAGAATCTTTGCTCTGTATAGCTCTATCAGTGGGCAGACATGTTGTTTAGAATCTTTTCTCTGTATAGCTCTATCAGGTGGAGGACATGTTGGTTAGAATCTTTGCTCTGTATAGCTCTATCAGTGGGCAGACATGTTGTTTAGAATCTTTGCTCTGTATAGCTCTATCAGGGGGCAGACATGTTGTTTAGAATCTTTGCTCTGTATAGCTCTATCAGTGGGCAGACATGTTGTTTAGAATCTTTTCTCTGTATAGCTCTATCAGGGGGCGGAAATGTTTAGAATCTTTGCTTTGTAAAGCTCTATCAGGGAGCGGACATGTTGTTTAGAATCTTTGCTCTGTATTGCTCTATCAGCGGGCGGACATACTGTTTAGAATCGTTGCTCTGTATAGCTCTATCAGGGGGCAGACATGTTGTTTAGAATCTTTGCTCTGTATAGCTCTATCAGGGGGAGGATATGTTGTTTAGAATCTGTGCTCTGTATAGCTCTATCAGGGGGCGCACCATGTCTGCCCCCTGATAGAGCTATACAGAGCAAAGATTCTAAACAACATGTCTGCCCCCTGATAGCGCTATACAGAGCAAAGATTCTAAACAACATGTCCCCCCCCTGATAGAGCTATACAGAGGGCTGAATAAGGAGCTTTATTTGTATGTTTTCAGGTATTTCTATGTAAAATGTCTACATTTGGTCCAATCTTTCAATGAACCAGAACTTCTTGTCCACAGGAATCCTTTAAATACAATTTTAGGGGCGGTGGGTGAATATAAAGTGGGGAACAGGACTCAGAGCAGGTATGGGGGGCGGATTAGGGAGAATCATTAAACCAAGTCTGGGGCTGCAGTACGGCTTTGCGCCAGGGAAGGAGGGGCCCGACGCACCAAGGCTGGAGTAAGGAGGGAGGGGACGCCCTGGGGGGGGGAACAAACAAACCATCTCTGAGGGGGGAATGGGTGGGGCTTTCAGTAATGGTGCACGGGTTGTAGATAGCACTTTCCTGTGATAATTTGTGGCAGTCTTTAGCGGGATGTGTTACCCCGAATACGCTTGTTACTATGGGAGATTTGACATCATAGTGCACAGAAGACGGACATGCCCCAGAGATATGAGGGTCCCGGAGACAGGAGGGGCCCGGAGACATGAAGGGCTGGGGGTATGGGGGGTTCTGAGACAGGAGGGGCCCGGGGACATGAGGGGCCCAGAGACAAGAAGGGCCCCAGAGACAAGAAGGGCTGGGGGTATGGGGGGTCTGGAGACAGGAGGGGCCCGGGGACAGGATGGGCCCAGAGACAAGAAGGGCCCCAGAGACAAGAAGGGCCCCAGAGACAAGAAGGGCCCCAGAGACAAGAAGGGCTGGGGGTATGGGGGGCCCGGGGACAGGAGGGGCCCAGAGACATGAGGGGCCCCAGAGACATGAGGGGCCCCAGAGACATGAGGGGCCCCAGAGACATGAAGGGCCCCAGAGACAAGAAGGGCTGGGGGTATGGGGGGTCTGGAGACAGGAGGGGGCGGGGACAGGATGGGCCCAGAGACATGAGGGGCCCAGAGACATGAAGGGCCCAGAGACATGAGGGGCCCACAGACATGACTGGGTGGGGGTCCGGAGACAGGAGGGCCCCGGAGACATCGCTTAATATCAGAACATGACTACCCTTCCCCAAGCAGTCACCCCTGCCTACACACCTTCCCTCCTGAGGGATGTTACTGCTATCTCCTACACTTACCCTTCCATATCCACAAGAACAGAGGTAGAAACTGAATCTGGATGCCCCGGCTCAGGGGTCAGTATCTGTAACGGAGAGGTTACCGGTTACTATAACATGACGAGTATCTGAGAAAGAGCCAACGGGATGTGGAACTTCTATACACTAATATAACGAGGGGCCAGGTCATATGACGGATTATATAGAGCATCACTGAGCATTAGAGGGTCAATAGGAGGAGTTACAGGTAATAGGAGGAGTTACATGGAGTAATGGGAGGAGTTACAGGTAATAGGAGGAGTTACATGGAGTAATAGGAGGAGTTACATGGAGTAACAGGAGGAGTTACATGGAGTAACAGGAGGAGTTATAGGGAGTAATATGAGGAGTAACAGGAAGGGTTATATTGAGTAATAGGAGGAGTTATAGGGAGGATTACATGGAGTAATAGGAGGAGTTACAGGTAATAGGAGGAGTTACAGGTAATAGGAGGAGTTACATGGAGTAACAGGAAGGGTTATATGGAGTAATAGGAGGAGTTATAGGGAGGGTTATATGGAGTAATAGGAGGAGTTATAGGGAGGGTTATATGGAGTAATAGGAGGAGTTATAGGGAGGGTTATATGGAGTAATAGGAGGAGTTATAGGGAGGGTTATATGGAGTAATAGGAGGAGTTATAGGGAGGGTTATATGGAGTAATAGGAGGAGTTATAGGGAGGGTTATATGGAGTAATAGGAGGAGTTATAGGGAGGATTATATGGAGTAATAGGAGGAGTTATAGGGAGGATTATATGGAGTAATAGGAGGAGTTATAGGGAGGGTTATATGGAGTAATAGGAGGAGTTATAGGGAGGGTTATATGGAGTAATAGGAGGAGTTATAGGGAGGGTTATATGGAGTAATAGGAGGAGTTATATAGAGTAATGGGAGGAGTTATAGGGAGGGTTATATGGAGTAATAGGAGGAGTTATAGGGAGGGTTATATGGAGTAATAGGAGGAGTTATAGGGAGGGTTATATGGAGTAATAGGAGGAGTTATAGGGAGAGTATATGGAGTAATGGGAGGAGTTATAGGGAGGGTTATATGGAGTAATAGGAGGAGTTATAGGGAGGGTTATATGGAGTAATAGGAGGAGTTATAGGGAGGGTTATATGGAGTAATGGGAGGAGTTATAGGGAGGGTTATATGGAGTAATAGGAGGAGTTATATAGAGTAATGGGAGGAGTTATAGGGAGGGTTATATGGAGTAATAGGAGTTATAGAGAGGGTTACATGGAGTAATAGGAGGAGTTATAGGGAGGGTTATATGGAGTAATAGGAGGAGTTATAGGGAGTAATAGGAGCAGTTATAGGGAGGGATATATGGAGTAATAGGAGGAGTTATATGGAGGGTTATATGGAGTAATAGGAGGAGTTATGTGGAGTAATGGGAGGAGTTATAGGGAGGGTTATATGGAGTAATAGGAGTTATAGGGAGGGTTATATGGAGTAATAGGAGGAGTTATAGGGAGGATTATATGGAGTAATGGGAGGAGTTATAGGGAGGGTTATATGGAGTAATGGGAGGAGTTATAGGGAGGGTTATATGGAGTAATGGGAGGAGTTATAGGGAGGGTTATATGGAGTAATGGGAGGAGTTATAGGGAGGGTTATATGGAGTAATGGGAGGAGTTATAGGGAGGGATATATGGAGTAATAGGAGGAGTTATATGGAGGGTTATATGGAGTAATAGGAGGAGTTATGTGGAGTAATGGGAGGAGTTATAGGGAGGGTTATATGGAGTAATAGGAGTTATAGGGAGGGTTATATGGAGTAATAGGAGGAGTTATAGGGAGGGTTATATGGAGTAATGGGAGGAGTTATAGGGAGGGTTATATGGAGTAATGGGAGGAGTTATAGGGAGGGTTATATGGAGTAATGGGAGGAGTTATAGGGAGGGTTATATGGAGTAATGGGAGGAGTTATAGGGAGGGTTATATGGAGTAATAGGAGGAGTTACATGGAGTAACAGGAAGGGTTATATTGAGTAATAGGAGGAGTTATAGGGAGGGTTATATGGAGTAATAGGAGGAGTTATAGGGAGGGTTATATGGAGTAATAGGAGGAGTTATAGGGAGGGTTATATGGAGTAATAGGAGGAGTTATAGGGAGGGTTATATGGAGTAATGGGAGGAGTTATATGGAGTAATGGGAGGAGTTATAGGGAGGGTTATATGGAGTAATGGGAGGAGTTATAGGGAGGGTTATATGGAGTAATAGGAGGAGTTACATGGAGTAACAGGAAGGGTTATATTGAGTAATAGGAGTTATAGGGAGGGTTATATGGAGTAATAGGAGGAGTTATAGGGAGGGTTATATGGAGTAATAGGAGGAGTTATAGGGAGGGTTATATGGAGTAATAGGAGGAGTTATAGGGAGGGTTATATGGAGTAATGGGAGGAGTTATATGGAGTAATAGGAGGAGTTATAGGGAGGGTTATATGGAGTAATAGGAGGAGTTATAGGGAGGGTTATATGGAGTAATAGGAGGAGTTATAGGGAGTAATAGGAGGAGTTATAGGGAGGGTTATATGGAGTAATAGGAGGAGTTATAGGGAGGGTTACATGGAGTAATAGGAGGAGTTATAGGGAGGGTTATATGGAGTAATAGGAGTTATATGGAGTAATAGGAGGAGTTATAGGGAGGGTTATACATAGTAATAGGAGGAGTTATATGGAGGGTTATATGGAGTAATAGGAGCAGTTATAGGGAGGGTTATATGGAGTAATGGGAGGAGTTATAGGGAGGGTTATATGGAGTAATGGGAGGAGTTATAGGGAGGGTTATATGGAGTAATAGGAGAAGTTATAGGGAGGGTTATATGGAGTAATAGGAGAAGTTATAGGGAGGGTTATATGGAGTAATAGGAGGAGTTATATGGAGTAATAGGAGGAGTTATATGGAGTAATGGGAGGAGTTATAGGGGGTTATATGGAGTAATAGGAGGAGTTATAGGGAGGGATATATGGAGTAATAGGAGAAGTTATAGGGAGAGTTATATGGAGTAATAGGAGAAGTTATAGGGAGGGTTATATGGAGTAATAGGAGAAGTTATAGGGAGGGTTATATGGAGTAATAGGAGGAGTTATAGGGAGGGTTATATGGAGTAATAGGAGGAGTTATAGGGAGTAATGGGAGGAGTTATAGGGAGGGTTATATGGAGTAATAGGAGGAGTTATAGGGAGGGTTATATGGAGTAATGGGAGGAGTTATAGGGAGGGTTATATGGAGTAATGGGAGGAGTTATAGGGAGGGTTATATGGAGTAATAGGAGGAGTTATAGGGAGGGTTATATGGAGTAATGGGAGGAGTTATAGGGAGGGTTATATGGAGTAATGGGAGGAGTTATAGGGAGGGTTATATGGAGTAATGGGAGGAGTTATAGGGAGGGTTATATGGAGTAATGGGAGGAGTTATAGGGAGGGTTATATGGAGTAATGGGAGGAGTTATAGGGAGGGTTATATGGAGTAATAGGAGGAGTTATAGGGAGGGTTATATGGAGTAATGGGAGGAGTTATATGGAGTAATGGGAGGAGTTATAGGGAGTAATATGATTAGTTGTATATATAAAAGTCATATTACAATATGTAGGACCAATCTGGAGATATTGTGGGGTTATATGAAGCAATATAAGGCCAGTTAGCAAGAGAAAGACGGCATACTCACTAATGTGGGTGTTTCCATCTGCACCCCACTACTACCCACACAGCCACACTGCTACCCACACAGCCACACTGCTACCCACACAGCCATCCACACACATAGAGACAGCCATCCACACACATAGACAGCCATCCACACAGTTGCCCACACAGCCATCCACACGCACAGCCACACTGCTACCCACATGCACACACAGCCATCCACACACAGCCACACTACTATCCACACACATAGACACACAGCCACACTGCTATCCACACACAGACACACTGCACTTGACACATTGCTATCCACATGCATAGACACACAGCCACACTGCTATCCACACACACACAGCTACCCACACAGCAATCCACACACAGACACACAGCTATCCATACACAGACACACTGCACTCCATACACACAGACACACTGCACTCCATACACACAGACACACTGCTATCCACATGCATAGACACACAGCCACACTGCTATCCACACAGCAAGCCACACACACACAGCCACACTGCTATCCACACAGCAAGCCACACACACACAGCCACACTGCTACTCACACAGCAATCCACACGCAGACACAAAGCCACACTGCAACCCACACAGTCACACTGCAATCCACACGCACAGCCACACCTCTATCCACACGCACAGACACGCAGCCACATTGCTATCCAAAAGCACAGACACACTGCACTCCACACACAGCCAAACTGCACTCCACAGACACACTGCACTCCACACACAGCCAAACTGCACTCTACACACAGCCAAACTGCACTCTACACACAGCCAAACTGCACTCTACACACAGCCAAACTGCACTCCACACACAGACACACAGCCAAACTGCACTCCACACACAGACACACAGCCAAACTGCACTCCACAGACACACTGCAATTCACACACAGACACACAGACAAACTGCACTCCACAGACACACTGCACTCCACACACAGACACACAGACAAACTGCACTCCACACAGACACACAGCCAAACTGCACTCCACACAGACACACAGCCAAACTGCACTCCACACAGACACACTGCACTCCACACACAGACAAACTGCTATCCACACAACTACACTGCTATCCACACAGCTACACTGCTGTCACATTGAGACAGACAGCCCCCTAATGCAGTGAGAGAGTCACATTGAGACAGACAGCCCCCTAATGCAGTGAGAGAGTCACATTGAGACAGACAGCCCCCCATGCAGTGAGAGACAGTCACATTGAGACAGACAGGCCCCCCCATGCAGTGAGAGACAGTCACATTGAGACAGACAGGCCCCCCATGCAGTGAGAGACAGTCACATTGAGACAGACAGCCCCCCATGCAGTGAGAGACAGTCACATTGAGACAGACAGGCCCCCCATGCAGTGAGAGAGTCACATTGAGACAGACAGCCCCCTAATGCAGTGAGAGAGTCACATTGAGACAGACAGCCCACCATGCAGTGAGAGACAGTCACATTGAGACAGACAGGCCCCCCATGCAGTGAGAGACAGTCACATTGAGACAGACAGGCCCCCCATGCAGTGAGAGAGTAACATTGAGACAGACAGCCCCCTGATGCAGTGAGAGAGTCACATTGAGACAGACAGCCCCCTGATGCAGTGAGAGAGTCACATTGAGACAGACAGCCCCCTAATGCAGTGAGAGAGTCACATTGAGACAGACAGCCCCCTAATGCAGTGAGAGAGTCACATTGAGACAGACAGCCCCCTAATGCAGTGAGAGAGTCACATTGAGACAGACAGGCCCCCCATGCAGTGAGAGACAGTCACATTGAGACAGACAGGCCCCCCATGCAGTGAGAGACAGTCACATTGAGACAGACAGGCCCCCCATGCAGTGAGAGACAGTCACATTGAGACAGACAGGCCCCCCATGCAGTGAGAGACAGTCACATTGAGACAGACAGGCCCCCCATGCAGTGAGAGACAGTCACATTGAGACAGACAGGCCCCCCATGCAGTGAGAGACAGTCACATTGAGACAGACAGGCCCCCCATGCAGTGAGAGACAGTCACATTGAGACAGACAGGCCCCCCATGCAGTGAGAGACAGTCACATTGAGACAGACAGGCCCCCCATGCAGTGAGAGACAGTCACATTGAGACAGACAGGCCCCCCATGCAGTGAGAGACAGTCACATTGAGACAGACAGGCCCCCCATGCAGTGAGAGACAGTCACATTGAGACAGACAGGCCCCCCATGCAGTGAGAGACAGTCACATTGAGACAGACAGGCCCCCCATGCAGTGAGAGACAGTCACATTGAGACAGACAGCCCCCCATGCAGTGAGAGACAGTCACATTGAGACAGACAGGCCCCCCATGCAGTGAGAGACAGTCACATTGAGACAGACAGGCCCCCCATGCAGTGAGAGACAGTCACATTGAGACAGGCAGCCCCCCATGCAGTGAGACAGTCACATTGAGACAGGCAGCCCCCCATGCAGTGAGAGACAGTCACATTGAGACAGACAGCCCCCCATGCAGTGAGAGACAGTCACATTGAGACAGACAGCCCCCCATGCAGTGAGAGACAGTCACATTGAGACAGACAGACCCCCATGCAGTGAGACAGTCACATTGAGACAGGCAGCCCCCCATGCAGTGAGAGACAGTCACATTGAGACAGACAGCCCCCCATGCAGTGAGAGACAGTCACATTGAGACAGACAGACCCCCCATGCAGTGAGAGACAGTCACATTGAGACAGGCAGCCCCCCATGCAGTGAGAGACAGTCACATTGAGAAAGGCAGCCCCCCATGCAGTGAGACAGTCACATTGAGACAGGCAGCCCCCCATGCAGTGAGACAGTCACATTGAGACAGACAGCCCCCCATGCAGTGAGACAGTCACATTGAGACAGGCAGCCCCCCCATGCAGTGAGAGACAGTCACATTGAGACAGACAGCCCCCCATGCAGTGAGAGACAGTCACATTGAGACAGACAGCCCCCCATGCAGTGAGAGACAGTCACATTGAGACAGACAGGCCCCCCATGCAGTGAGAGACAGTCACATTGAGACAGACAGCCCCCCATGCAGTGAGAGACAGTCACATTGAGACAGACAGCCCCCCATGCAGTGAGAGACAGTCACATTGAGACAGACAGCCCCCCATGCAGTGAGAGACAGTCACATTGAGACAGACAGGCCCCCCATGCAGTGAGAGACAGTCACATTGAGACAGACAGGCCCCCATGCAGTGAGAGACAGTCACATTGAGACAGACAGCCCCCCATGCAGTGAGAGACAGTCACATTGAGACAGACAGGCCCCCATGCAGTGAGAGACAGTCACATTGAGACAGACAGGCCCCCCATGCAGTGAGAGACAGTCACATTGAGACAGACAGCCCCCCATGCAGTGAGAGTCACATTGAGACAGACAGCCCCCCATGCAGTGAGAGACAGTCACATTGAGACAGACAGCCCCCCATGCAGTGAGAGACAGTCACATTGAGACAGACAGCCCCCTAATGCAGTGAGAGACAGTCACATTGAGACAGACAGCCCCCTAATGCAGTGAGAGACAGTCACATTGAGACAGACAGCCCCCCATGCAGTGAGAGACAGTCACATTGAGACAGACAGCCCCCCATGCAGTGAGAGAGTCACATTGAGACAGACAGGCCCCCCATGCAGTGAGAGACAGTCACATTGAGACAGACAGCCCCCCATGCAGTGAGAGACAGTCACATTGAGACAGACAGCCCCCCATGCAGTGAGAGACAGTCACATTGAGACAGACAGGCCCCCCATGCAGTGAGAGACAGTCACATTGAGACAGACAGCCCCCATGCAGTGAGAGAGTCACATTGAGACAGACAGGCCCCCCATGCAGTGAGAGACAGTCACATTGAGACAGACAGCCCCCCATGCAGTGAGAGACAGTCACATTGAGACAGACAGGCCCCCCATGCAGTGAGAGACAGTCACATTGAGACAGACAGCCCCCCATGTTCCCTCCACACACCCAGTGAGGGTCTCTCCCAGGAATGCCTGGTCTCTCCCCCTAGCATGGCACTCACTGCCGCTGTGGCACTCATGGGGTTAAAGGGCGGGGCGTACTGTTGCCAGGATACAGTGGCACGCCCTTCCAAAAACTATAGTCTGTAGTCCCTGCCATTGGTTGATGGAATAGTCACTCCGTGCCGACCCCGCCCTCCTTCAATCTTATTGGAGGAAGAGAACATGTAGCCACGCCCCTGTCTCGCCAACAACCGCCGAACATCCGGGGATCCTTGCAGGCCAGTAACCGCTCTTAAAGGGGCCACACCTCACTTCCGGGTTAGGGGTTACACCCAGCATGGTGTTTGTACTGAACTGAGGTAAGTAAACCACCGCGACTCACCTGTGCTCAAGCAGGGACATCCGGGGAGTAAATAATGAGCCTGGGCTCTCTCACCAATGCCCCCCAGCCCCCCCATCATTATCACTGCCCCAATACAGCCCCCCATCATTATCACTGCCCCAATACAGCCCCCCCATCATTATCACTGCCCCAATACAGCCCCCCCATCATTATCACTGCCCCAATACAGCCCCCCCATCATTATCACTGCCCCAATACAGCCCCCCATCATTATCACTGCACCAATACAGCCCCCCATCATTATCACTGCCCCAATACAGCCCCCCATCATTATCACTGCCCCAATACAGCCCCCCCATCATTATCACTGCCCCAATACAGCCTCCCCATCATTATCACTGCCCCAATACAGCCCCCCCATCATTATCACTGCCCCAATACAGCCCCCCCATCATTATCACTGCCCCAATACAGCCCCCCCATCATTATCACTGCCCCAATACAGCCCCCCCATCATTATCACTGCCCCAATACAGCCCCCCCATCATTATCACTGCCCCAATACAGCCCCCCCATCATTATCACTGCCCCAATACAGCCCCCCCATCATTATCACTGCCCCAATACAGCCCCCCATCATTATCACTGCACCAATACAGCCCCCCATCATTATCACTGCCCCAATACAGCCCCCCATCATTATCACTGCCCCAATACAGCCCCCCCATCATTATCACTGCCCCAATACAGCCCCCCCATCATTATCACTGCCCCAATACAGCCCCCCCATCATTATCACTGCCCCAATACAGCCCCCCCATCATTATCACTGCCCCAATACAGCCCCCCCATCATTATCACTGCACCAATACAGCCCCCCCATCATTATCACTGCCCCAATACAGCCCCCCATCATTATCACTGCCCCAATACAGCCCCCCCATCATTATCACTGCCCCAATACAGCCCCCCCATCATTATCACTGCCCCAATACAGCCCCCCATCATTATCACTGCCCCAATACAGCCCCCCCATCATTATCACTGCCCCAATACAGCCCCCCATCATTATCACTGCCCCAATACAGCCCCCCCATCATTATCACTGCCCCAATACAGCCCCCCATCATTATCACTGCCCCAATACAGCCCCCCCATCATTATCACTGCCCCAATACAGCCCCCCATCATTATCACTGCCCCAATACAGCCCCCCCATCATTATCACTGCCCCAATACAGCCCCCCATCATTATCACTGCCCCAATACAGCCCCCCCATCATTATCACTGCCCCAATACAGCCCCCCATCATTATCACTGCCCCAATACAGCCCCCCCATCATTATCACTGCCCCAATACAGCCCCCCCATCATTATCACTGCCCCAATACAGCCCCCCCCCATCATTATCACTGCCCCAATACAGCCCCCCCATCATTATCACTGCCCCAATACAGCCCCCCCATCATTATCACTGCCCCAATACAGCCCCCCATCATTATCACTGCCCCAATACAGCCCCCCCATCATTATCACTGCCCCAATACAGCCCCCCCATCATTATCACTGCCCCAATACAGCCCCCCATCATTATCACTGCCCCAATACAGCCCCCCCATCATTATCACTGCCCCAATACAGCCCCCCATCATTATCACTGCCCCAATACAGCCCCCCCATCATTATCACTGCCCCAATACAGCCCCCCATCATTATCACTGCCCCAATACAGCCCCCCCATCATTATCACTGCCCCAATACAGCCCCCCATCATTATCACTGCCCCAATACAGCCCCCCCATCATTATCACTGCCCCAATACAGCCCCCCATCATTATCACTGCCCCAATACAGCCCCCCCATCATTATCACTGCCCCAATACAGCCCCCCCATCATTATCACTGCCCCAATACAGCCCCCCCATCATTATCACTGCCCCAATACAGCCCCCCATCATTATCACTGCCCCAATACAGCCCCCCCATCATTATCACTGCCCCAATACAGCCCCCCATCATTATCACTGCCCCAATACAGCCCCCCCATCATTATCACTGCCCCAATACAGCCCCCCCATCATTATCACTGCCCCAATACAGCCCCCCCATCATTATCACTGCCCCAATACAGCCCCCCCATCATTATCACTGCCCCAATACAGCCCCCCCATCATTATCACTGCCCCAATACAGCCCCCCATCATTATCACTGCCCCAATACAGCCCCCCATCATTATCACTGCCCCAATACAGCCCCCCCATCATTATCACTGCCCCAATACAGCCCCCCCATCATTATCACTGCCCCAATACAGCCCCCCCATCATTATCACTGCCCCAATACAGCCCCCCCCATCATTATCACTGCCCCAATACAGCCCCCCCCATCATTATCACTGCCCCAATACAGCCCCCCCATCATTATCACTGCCCCAATACAGCCCCCCCATCATTATCACTGCCCCAATACAGCCCCCCCATCATTATCACTGCCCCAATACAGCCCCCCCATCATTATCACTGCCCCAATACAGCCCCCCCATCATTATCACTGCCCCAATACAGCCTCCCCATCATTATCACTGCCCCAATACAGCCCCCCCATCATTATCACTGCCCCAATACAGCCCCCCCATCATTATCACTGCCCCAATACAGCCCCCCATCATTATCACTGCCCCAATACAGCCCCCCCATCATTATCACTGCCCCAATACAGCCCCCCCATCATTATCACTGCCCCAATACAGCCCCCCATCATTATCACTGCCCCAATACAGCCCCCCCCCATCATTATCACTGCCCCAATACAGCCCCCCCCCATCATTATCACTGCCCCAATACAGCCCCCCCCATCATTATCACTGCCCCAATACAGCCTCCCCATCATTATCACTGCCCCAATACAGCCCCCCCATCATTATCACTGCCCCAATACAGCCCCCCATCATTATCACTGCCCCAATACAGCCCCCCCATCATTATCACTGCCCCAATACAGCCCCCCCATCATTATCACTGCCCCAATACAGCCCCCCCATCATTATCACTGCCCCAATACAGCCCCCCATCATTATCACTGCCCCAATACAGCCCCCCCATCATTATCACTGCCCCAATACAGCCCCCCCATCATTATCACTGCCCCAATACAGCCCCCCCATCATTATCACTGCCCCAATAGAGCCCCCCCATCATTATCACTGCCCCAATACAGCCCCCCCATCATTATCACTGCCCCAATACAGCCCCCCCATCATTATCACTGCCCCAATACAGCCCCCCCCCATCATTATCACTGCCCCAATACAGCCCCCCCCCATCATTATCACTGCCCCAATACAGCCCCCCCCCATCATTATCACTGCCCCAATACAGCCCCCCCATCATTATCACTGCCCCAATACAGCCCCCCCATCATTATCACTGCCCCAATACAGCCCCCCCCATCATTATCACTGCCCCAATACAGCCCCCCCCATCATTATCACTGCCCCAATACAGCCCCCCCCATCATTATCACTGCCCCAATACAGCCCCCCCCATCATTATCACTGCCCCAATACAGCCCCCCCATCATTATCACTGCCCCAATACAGCCCCCCCATCATTATCACTGCCCAACTATCTCTGTTCTCCTTATTGTAGGCAGCCATGGCCCAGCTCGGAAGCCCACCAGAGGATGTCCAGGATGGGGAGTACAGCAAGCTTGAGCCGGCACGATGCACCTCCACCGCCGCTAAAAACCTCGCCATCCTCAAAGAGAGATCCTTCGACATTAATTTCGAAGTCGGCGATGAGTACGAGATCATTGAGACCATTGGCACCGGAGCCTACGGGGTGGTCTCATCTGCCCGACGCAAACTCTCTGGTGAGAATGTAATGATGGGCAATGTCCCGACACCCGACATGACCTCCTTCTACATAACCAGCCTTTTAATGATAAATAATATGCCATACATACAGGGAATCAGCAAAGGAGGAGAGGATATATATATGAAGGAAAAACTACCACAACTAGAGGACATCGTCTGACATTAGAGAATGTAATATCAGGAAGTATTACTTTACTGAGAGGGTAGTGGATGCATGGAATAGTCTGCCAGTAGAAGTGGTAGAGGTTAATACAGTGAAGGAGTTTAAGCATGCATGGGATAGGTATAAGGCTATCCTAGATATAAGATAAGGCCAGGGACTAATGATAGTATTACATTACTGAGAGGGTAGTGGATGTATGGAATAGTCTTCCAGTAGAAGTGGTAGAGGTTAATACAGTGAAGGAGTTTAAGCATGCATGGGATAGGTATAAGGCTATCCTAGATATAAGATAAGGTCAGGGACTAATGAAAGTATTACATTACTGAGAGGGTAGTGGATGCATGGAATAGTCTGCCAGTAGAAGTGGTAGAGGTTAATACAGTGAAGGAGTTTAAGCATGCATGGGATAGGTATAAGGCTATCCTAGATATAAGATAAGGCCAGGGACTAATGATAGTATTACATTACTGAGAGGGTAGTGGATGTATGGAATAGTCTTCCAGTAGAAGTGGTAGAGGTTAATACAGTGAAGGAGTTTAAGCATGCATGGGATAGGTATAAGGCTATCCTAGATATAAGATAAGGTCAGGGACTAATGAAAGTATTACATTACTGAGAGGGTAGTGGATGTATGGAATAGTCTTCCAGTAGAAGTGGTTGAGGTTAATACAGTGAAGGAGTTTAAGCATGCATGGGATAGGTATAAGGCCATCCTAGATATAAGATAAGACCAGGGACTAATGAAAGTATTACTTTACTGAGAGGGTAGTGGATGTATGGAATAGTCTTCCAGTAGAAGTGGTAGAGGTTAATACAGTGAAGGAGTTTAAGCATGCATGGGATAGGTATAAGGCTATCCTAGATATAAGATAAGGTCAGGGACTAATGAAAGTATTACATTACTGAGAGGGTAGTGGATGTATGGAATAGTCTTCCAGTAGGAGTGGTAGAGGTTAATACAGTGAAGGAGTTTAAGCATGCGTGGGATAGGTATAAGGCTATCCTAGATATAAGATAAGGCCAGGGACTAATGAAAGTATTACATTACTGAGAGGGTAGTGGATGTATGGAATAGTCTTCCAGTAGAAGTGGTAGAGGTTAATACAGTGAAGGAGTTTAAGCATGCATGGGATAGGTATAAGGCTATCCTAGATATAAGATAAGATCAGGGACTAATGAAAGTATTACATTACTGAGAGGGTAGTGGATGTATGGAATAGTCTTCCAGTAGGAGTGGTAGAGGTTAATACAGTGAAGGAGTTTAAGCATGCGTGGGATAGGTATAAGGCTATCCTAGATATAAGATAAGGCCAGGGACTAATGAAAGTATTACATTACTGAGAGGGTAGTGGATGTATGGAATAGTCTTCCAGTAGAAGTGGTAGAGGTTAATACAGTGAAGGAGTTTAAGCATGCGTGGGATAGGTATAAGGCTATCCTAGATATAAGATAAGGCCAGGGACTAATGAAAGTATTACATTACTGAGAGGGTAGTGGATGTATGGAATAGTCTTCCAGTAGAAGTGGTAGAGGTTAATACAGTGAAGGAGTTTAAGCATGCATAGGATAGGTATAAGGCTATCCTAGATATAAGATAAGGTCAGGGACTAATGATATGTATTACATTACTGAGAGGGTAGTGGATGTATGGAATAGCCTTCCAGCAGAAGTGGTAGAGGTTAATACAGTGAAGGCGTTTAAGTATGACTGGGATATCCTAGGTGTAAGGTATGAGGCTATCCTTGGTGTAAGGTGTGAGGCTATCCTTGGTGTAAGGTGTGAGGCTATCCTTGGTGTAAGGTGTGAGGCTATCCTTGGTGTGAGGTGTGAGGCTATCCTTGGTGTGAGGTGTGAGGCTATCCTTGGTGTGAGGTGTGAGGCTATCCTTGGTGTGAGGTGTGAGGCTATCCTAGGTGTGAGGTGTGAGGCTATCCTAGGTGTGAGGTGTGAGGCTATCCTAGGTGTGAGGTGTGAGGCTATCCTAGGTGTGAGGTGTGAGGCTATCCTAGGTGTGAGGTGTGAGGCTATCCTAGGTGTGAGGTGTGAGGCTATCCTAGGTGTGAGGTGTGAGGCTATCCTAGGTGTGAGGTGTGAGGCTATCCTAGGTGTGAGGTGTGAGGCTATCCTAGGTGTGAGGTGTGAGGCTATCCTAGGTGTGAGGTGTGAGGCTATCCTAGGTGTGAGGTGTGAGGCTATCCTAGGTGTGAGGTGTGAGGCTATCCTAGGTGTGAGGTGTGAGGCTATCCTAGGTGTGAGGCTATCCGAGGTGTGAGGCTATCCTAGGTGTAAGGTGTGAGGCTAGCCTTGGTGTGAGGCTAGCCTTGGTGTGAGGCTAGCCTTGGTGTGAGGCTAGCCTTGGTGTGAGGCTAGCCTTGGTGTGAAGTGTAAGGCTAGCCTTGGTGTAAGGTATGAGGCTATATAAGGTACAGGTTTAGATATTGGGGTGACAGTCTGTTTCTATGCAATTTGTCCTCAGGTCAGAAAGTCGCCATTAAGAAAATACCCAATGCGTTCGATGTGGTGACAAATGCTAAGCGCACCTTGCGGGAGCTGAAGATATTAAAGCATTTCAAACATGACAACATCATCGCCATTAAAGACATTCTCAAGCCGTCCATCTCCTACTCGGACTTCCGATCTGTGTAAGATCTGTGCTTTCTTACTGCCTGGGGGGTATATATTACTGCCTGGGGGGTATATATTACTGCCTGGGGGGTATATATTACTGCCTGGGGGGTATATATTACTGCCTGGGGGGTATATATTACTGCCTGGGGGGTATATCTTACTGCCTGGGGGGTATATCTTACTGCCTGGGGGGTATATCTTACTGCCGGGGGGGTATATCTTACTGCCGGGGGGGTATATCTTACTGCCCGGGGGGTATATCTTACTGCCCGGGGGCGCAGCTGGGGGGGGGGGGGTATATATTGCAGTTACCACTCTGTAAATCCCTTAGACCTTGGGTAACTGCGCTGTAATTACAAGTTTCCATAACGGAAGCATCTCAGCCATGACCACTGTTATTACATCACAAGCTAGGGGTCTGGTACCAGGCTGTATATATTATAATCTATATTAAGATGAGCTTCCCATAAACAATGATTGAAAATGATCTATACATTGTATCCGCAAAACTGCAGCAAATGTCCAAAGTAGGAGAGAAATGTGTCTGTCGCCTACTTATGACATCACCTGCAGCTTGATATGCAAATGACACATTTCCTATTGAAAAGCAGTTCATTTGCATACTGTGCCATAAGTGATGTCATAAGCAGAAGACAGACTCATTTAAACACATTTTTCTCCAAATTTAGACCTTTTTGCTGCAGTTTTGCTAATTCAGTCCTTGTTTATTTTCTGCAGTCCAGTAAAATCAGTGTTTACGTGATTTTTTTTTTTTTGCCTTTACTTCTTCATTTTAAAATAGTCCTTTACAGCAGTTCCCATGTATACACTGTACTTCTCATCCAGTTTGTTCTATTAATGGATTTTATGCGTATTTTAATGGTGTTTTTCTTTCAGAGACCTTTTTATAAGTCAGCCATTGTGCTATTTCCGTTTTGCAGCTTTGTATCGAGGGTTTGTAACCAGTGGATTCCTCCTTCTCCCCGCAGGTACGTCGTGCTGGACCTGATGGAGAGCGACTTGCACCAGATCATCCATTCCTCGCAGCCGTTGACGCTGGAGCACGCCCGCTACTTCCTGTATCAGCTGCTGCGGGGCCTGAAGTACATCCATTCAGCCAACGTCCTACACCGCGATCTGAAACCCAGCAACCTCCTCATCAACGAGAACTGTGAGCTGAAGATCGGGGACTTTGGCATGGCGCGAGGCCTGTGTACCAAACCCGACGAATACAAGTATTTCATGACAGAGTACGTGGCCACTCGCTGGTACCGCGCTCCTGAGCTGATGCTCTCCCTCCATGAGTATACTCAGGCCATCGACATGTGGTCTGTGGGCTGCATCTTTGCCGAAATGCTTGGACGCCGCCAGCTCTTCCCGGGGAAGAACTACATTCACCAGCTCCAGCTCATCATGACTGTGCTCGGGACACCATCCAGCCAAGTGATCAGGGCCATTGGAGCAGAGAGAGTTCGGGCCTACATCCAGAGCCTGCCCTCTCGCCAAGCTGTGCCCTGGAACAGCCTTTATCCGCATGGAGACCGCAAAGCTTTGGATCTGCTGTCCAACATGCTGCGCTTCGACCCGCGCGAGCGGATCTCCGTTCAAGAAGCCCTGCGACACCCTTTCCTCTCCAAGTACCACGACCCAGACGACGAACCCGAATGCGTGCCAGCCTTCGACTTTGGGTTTGACAAGAGTATCCTTACCAAGGAGCAGATCAAAGAAGCCATCGTGGCAGAGATAGACGGTTTCCATCGTCTTAGGGAGGGGATCCGGAGACAGATTAGCTTTAAGCCTGTGCTCGTGCCGGCCTTGGAGGGACCCCTGAATCATGTGGACATCCGGGAAGAGGACTTCCAATCACCGCCCCTGCCACCTCCACCTCAAGGATTGGACGTGGACATGCCCAGTGCCCATTCCGCCAGGGAGAGAGTGGACTTCCCCATGGAGTCTCCCAGGGCTCAGCTAAAGCCAGAGACCATTGATCTGACCTCTCCTGTAGAGAGTGAGGAGTCTGTGCTGCCGGCTGGGAGCAATGACATCAAGGAGGAGGTTCCGTTAGTCCCGGCGGATCCAGAGCCTGTGCCAAAGAGGGAGGGGGCTATATCTGATGACACCAAAGCAGCACTGAAAGCTGCCCTTCTGAAGTCAGCTCTGCGGAACAAGGGGAAAGGTATGAGATGGCTTTATCATTATAACGGCTGGAAAAACCAAAATGCAATGGATACAAATATTACACAGGAGTCTGTACAGAGCAGACATATAATAATACCAGGTGAATGATAACTATACTTGCAGTGTGTGCATATATATATTACACAGGAGTCTGTACAGAGCACACGTATAATAATACCAGGTGAATGATATCTATACTAGCAGTGTGTGCATACATATATTACACAGGAGTCTGTACAGAGCACACATATAATAATACCAGGTGAATGATATCTATACTAGCAGTGTGTGCATACATATATTACACAGGAGCCTGTACAGAGCAGACATATAATAATACCAGGTGAATGATAACTATCCTTGCAATGTGTGCATACATATATTACACAGGAGTCTGTACAGAGCAGACATATAATAATACCAGGTGAATGATAACTATACTTGCAGTGTGTGCATACATATATTACATAGGAGTCTGTACAGAGCACACATATAATAATACCAGGTGAATGATAACTAGCAATGTGTGCATTTATATTACACAGGAGCCTGTACAGAGCAGACATATAATAATACCAGGTGAATGATAACTATACTAGCAGTGTGTGCATACATATATTACACAGGAGGCTGTATAGAGCAGACATATAATAATACCAGGTGAATGATAACTATACTTGCAGTGTGTGCATACATATATTACACAGGAGTCTGTATAGAGCAGACATATAATAATACCAGGTGAATGATAACTATACTTGCAGTGTGTGCATACATATATTACACAGGAGGCTGTACAGAGCAGACGTATAATACCAGGTGTATGATAACTATACGTTCAGTGTGTGCATACATATATTAAACAGGAGCCTGTACAGAGCAGACATTTGCAGGTTTATTCACCAGGTATACAGTTAGGCTTGTCAGGTCAGACAGTGTTTTGCTGGACACACAACTTTTACCTGATCCATCCACAATGTATAATTAAAGTGTGTCCAGGTGGAACTAGTTTAATCAAGGAGGGGATCCCATATGATCTACCTAACTCACTATATGTGAATTTTTTTACACGCTGCTGCCCAGTAGAATGTAAATTTTTATTCGTACCTCCAAAAAAATGGCCGATCATACAGCTGTATGCGTGGAATGAGAAGTAGGAGGAGTTAATGTCAGATCTATTCAGGTAGCCGATCATACAGCTGTATGTGTGGAATGAGAAGTAGGAGGAGTTAATGTCAGATCTATTCAGGTAGCCGATCATACAGCTGTATGCGTGGAATGAGAAGTAGGAGGAGTTAATGTCAGATCTATTCAGGTAGCCGATCATACAGCTGTACGCGTGGAATGAGAAGTAGGAGGAGTTAAGGTCCAATTGTCAGGTTTATTAGCAAGAAAACCGTAGCAATTCAGATTGTGATTTGCTTAGGGTACAAGGCCTCTAACTGTTCTCTATTCCTTGCCCCTACCTTCCAGATGCCCCCACGTCTATCCCAGAGACATGTGAAATGAAAAAGCCAATAACTGCTCAGGAGCGGCAACGTGAGCGCGAGGAGAAGCGGAGGAGACGCCACGAGCGTGCCAGGGAGAGAGAGAAGAAACAGAAGGAGAAGGAGCGGCGGGAGGTGAAGAAAGCGGAAGGATTTGGGGGCTTGGTCCTGAGCGAGAATGATAAGAACCTGCTGGAGCGATGGAATCGGATGATTGATCAGACTCCCCAGCAGCCGACTCTCCCACCTCCTGGGAAACCGCCCAGCACAAGCCACGCCCCAAACATCTGCCCCAGCACCCAGCCAGTCCCTCAACCAGTGTACAGAGTGGCTAACACCAACCCACTGGAGGAGAATGGGACCCTCGCTGCCACCCCAGCTATAACCCCAGGCATTCAGTTTGTGCCTAGATGTTTGAACCCTTGCCCTGTGCCCAGCCTTGTCCACTATGTCCCTTCTACATCCGCAGGCTTCCAGATCGCTCCAGTAATGTTAGCACCCCAGCCAAAGCAGGGGATCACTTCTGCGGCCACACAGCTTCCAGCTGATATCAAGTTTGTTGGCAAGGGTCTGGTTTTGCAGGGTCATTTTCCAGTGCCGCCGAGACTCAACCAGCCCTGGTCCAGATGTGGGCAGCAGGAAGGCTGGCTGGCACAAGACGCTGGGGATGGCAAGAGAGACTCCCTGCCTGTGGACCCCTCACTGTTCCTCCATAATCCAACTGCCCAGAATCATCCACCTTTAGTGCCAGGAGTGGGATTCTCTAGGGGGGCAACCTGCCCGACACAGGAGGAAAACAAGACTGTTGATATCGCTCCCCTAGGGGACAGCACCACCTCGACCGACATCACCCTGGTCACCCAGCAGCTCTCCAAGTCTCAGGTCAGGTCAACAGACTGGTCCCGTCCCTGGAGACCATGGGATGACACCTATCCCATGTAGAAACGCCTCGGTCATCATAACTAATAATCTATACGTTGTGTTAACAAAATTATAGCAAATAAATGAAATAACCTTTATCTGTGGATTTTCCTGCTTATGACATCACCCTGTGACATGTTCCATGTGTTCATTTGCATGTAGAGTCACAAGGTGATGTCATAAGCGGGAGACTCCAGACACATTTTAATCTTCTTCTTTTCTATATTTGCTGCAAGTCTGCTAACACAATGTATAGACTATTATTTTCTTTTTAACTCTCTTCCGTCACAATTTGAGCAGTATTTTTATGGTGAGGTCCCAATAGGAGCAGGCAATCTTTGGTGCTCCAGATTTTGTGGACTACATCTCCCATAATGCTCTTACAGCTGTAATGCTGGAAAACACCAACATCTGGAGTGCTCAAGGTCGCCTATCCCTGCTTCAGGGCTTCGGGGCTGGCAGCCGCGCAGGGCTTCGGGGCTGGCAGCCGCGCAGGGCTCAAACTGACGGTCTTTTTAAATAACCCATGTTCCTCCCTGATCCAGGTTACATTTCTATTTTTTGTTTTTTTTTTTACAAAAATAATAATTTCTCTCTTTGGATTTGTCCCAGATAGGTGACATTTTGTGCACCGATGGAAGTGGGGATGGGGGAGCTGAGTTCCAATGGTTTCCTCCACTTTCAGAGCTGATCCTCTCTAGAGTCTTTAAATATATATCTATAGAATCACCATGATATAGTTGGGGAGACCAGATCTGTTTATTAAAGCGACTTTATCACCCGGACGATGTATTACTGGGAATGGAGAGAGAGAAAAAAAGACTGAAAATGATCTATACATTGTATCGGCAAAACTGCAAGTAAATGTCTAAATTAGGAGAGAAATGTGTGGGTCTCCTGCTTATGACATCACCTGGGGCACGGTATGCAAATTACACATTTCCCAGTGAAAAGCAGTTCATTTGCATGCTGTGCCACAGGTGATGTCACAAGCAGGCGACAGACACATGTAAAACACATTTTTCTCCTAATTTAGGCATTTGATGTAATTCTGCCAACACAATGTATAGATATACAATATGTATGTGGTGCAGTCCCTTTAACTCTACCCCCTCTTTGTGCCCAAGCATTAAACTGCAGTCCTCCAGTTGCTGATGAACTCCAAATCCTTTGATCCCCTAAGGTCTTTTCAGAATTGCAGAGAGAGAGAATCATGGTATTTGTAGTTCAGAATCCGTTGGCTGACCCCTTGGCTTACTGGAGATTAGCTACTTCTGGCGTCAGATTCGCCCTAATCTTATGTTCTTTTTGCAGGTTGAAGATCTTCTCCCGCCCATCTTCTCAGTGACCCCCAAAGGAAGCGGAGCTGGGTATGGCGTGGGCTTTGACCTGGAGGAGTTCCTAAACCAGTCCTTTGAAGTGGGTGCAGAGAATCGTGAGAGGTATACGCCGCTGCCCGGCAGATCTCTCCACTGTAGAGGGCAGTCCCCTGACCTCCAAGATGACCGCTTGTTTCTTTAACGCTCTCCGTTCTCTCCCACCGCCCCTTGTTGGCTTCACGTCCATTTCCTCCCCGAGCCTGTTTGTTCATGCTTCTGTTTTCCGTTGTATGGGAGCAGAGGCTGGCTTTCCTGGTCGGAGCTCCGCTCCTGGCCCTCTCCCTGCTCAATGTGTTGTCATGCTTGCTATTAACAGACTGCAGACTGACACTGTGCTGACGGACATGCTCAGTATTCCCCGCCGTGCTTGCTTGTGTCTCTCTTCCGTCTCGCCTCCCGTTTAAATCCGGTGTCTCTTTTGCTCTACAGCCTAGTGGACTCTGCCCCTCTTTCGGCATCACTCTTAGCCGACTGGCTTGAAGTTCACCGTATGAATCCTGCAGACATGGACTCCCTGCAGGAAGATCTGCAGCTGGGCTCTCCCATGATCCTATCTGACCTCCCCGATCTGCAGGACACTTGAGGGAGCTCGGAATCTTTGAGTTTGGACACGATGTGTAATGAGGAACAAGTTTCTTTCACGGCCAAGATCTGTCCACTGCCATCCAAAGCACCTCCAGGCTGTGATCTGCTTGGTAAAGGAGAGATATGGTGCTAGGGCTGGCCGCAGGCGTCCCCAGGTCCACCCAGCCAGGATCAACAGGAGCAGGGCCTAATCTAACTGTCTCAGCCCACCCCATGATTTCCCAGCATCCCCTGCCCCCCATTCCCTGCCCTTTCCATGTGGATTACAGATGGGACTGCACTTATTCCACATTATTATTATTATTATTCTCACACATGCTCTGAACTGATCATATGCCTGATAGATACACAGCATTTTGCATGTTTCAGTGCTGCTCCTCTGCACTAACACTGATCCACACCCAGTCACGCGGCATCCTGCGCTCGCCATATTCCCCCGCAGCGCCGGACACACCAGATATTCCGGCTCTGTACAGTTTTTGGGCTTTGTGATAATCGTGAGAAATTTGCTATGGATCTGATCAGAGATCTCACTTTATAAGGGGTGATACAGAAGCCCCCCGGACAGCGATAAAGTCACAATCAGCGGCTCAGGAGCACTGATGACTGAGCTCTGCTCTGGACAGTCCTGCTCTCCTGTGAATAAAACTATATTTATGGACTATATTCTGTGTCGGCTGTTTGGGTTTAGTCCTTGGGGTTCGTGACACTGGTTTCAGTTTGTAACCGATAGAAAACGTGTAATTAATTTCCCAATCACAGTTCCTCACTCTGAAGCTCTGCCGGACCCCAGGCAGTCTCTGTATTCACGGGAGATTATACTCTGCAATATCTGTACTTTATCGTCTCTCCAATAATCCTATAAATAGGGAGCTTGGCCTGCAGCCTGGTGTATCCTACTTATCAACTCTGGAAGTGAGGGTCCCGGGACATAAAGGGGCTGCGTTATCCGATGACGTCAGGCGGTGCTGTATAGCCGTACTGAGCTGCCCAGACATAGTGCAACACACGCCAACATATCCGTGCTGTGGTGTACGTGTGCCGCAGGAGGAGGGATGTGGCTAATTTAATATTTAGTGATGTATCCTTAAAGAGAAATGTGCAAATACTCCCATAACATGGGTTTAACATGTCAGTAACTCTGCATTATCCATGGCCAGCTGAGCTCTCTATATATTCCTCTATACATTGTGCAGGGTCTGGGGAGTTTCTCCTGCTAGAAGAACAGAGTTGGTCCTGTATAATGCATTGTTATAAAGTGACAGTGTGTAAAGATGTAACTGCATTATCCATGGCCAGCTTAGCTCTTCTATATATTCTTCTATACATTGTGCAGGGCCTGGTGAGTTTCTCCTGCTAGAAGAACAGAGTTGGCCCTGTATAACGCATTGTTATAAAGTGACAGTGTGTAAAGATGTAACTCTGCATTATCCATGGCCAGCTAAGCTCTTCTATATATTCTTCTATACATTGTGCAGGGTCTGGTGAGTTTACCCTACTAGAAGAACAAAGTTGGTCCTGTATAATACATGGTTATAAAGTGACAGTGTATAAAGATGTAACTCTGCATTATCCATGGCCAGCTGAGCTCTTCTATATATTCTTCTATACATTGTGCAGGGTCTGGTGAGTTTCTCCTGCTAGAAGAACAGAGTTGGTCCTGTATAATGCATTGTTATAAAGTGACAGTGTGTAAAGATGTAACTCTGCATTATCCATGGCCAGCTGAGCTCTTCTATATATTCTTCTATACATTGTGCAGTGTCTGGTGAGTTTCTCCTGGTAGAAGAACAGAGTTGGTCCTGTATAATGCATTGTTATATAGTGACAGTGTGTAAAGATGTAACTCTGCATTATCCATGACCAGCTGAGCTCTTCTATATATTCTTCTATACATTGTGCAGGGTCTGGTGAGTTTCTCCTGCTAGAAGAACAGAGTTGGCCCTGTATAATGCATTGTTATATAGTGACAGTGTGTAAAGATGTAACTCTGCATTATCCATGGCCAGCTGAGCTCTTCTATATATTCTTCTATACATTGTGCAGTGTCTGGTGAGTTTCTCCTGGTAGAAGAACAGAGTTGGTCCTGTATAATGCATTGTTATATAGTGACAGTGTGTAAAGATGTAACTCTGCATTATCCATGGCCAGCTGAGCTCTCTATATATTCTTCTATACATTGTGCTGGGTCTGGTGAGTTTCTCCTGCTAGAAGAACAGAGTTGGTCCTGTATAATGCATTGTTATAAAGTGACAGTGTGTAAAGATGTAACTCTGCATTATCCATGGCCAGCTGAGCTCTTCTATATATTCCTCTATACATTGTGCAGGGTCTGGTGAGTTTCTCCTGCTAGAAGAGCAGAGTTGGCCCTGTATAATGCATTGTTATAAAGTGACAGTGTGTAAAGATGTAACTCTGCATTATCCATGGCCAGCTGAGCTCTTCTATATATTCCTCTATACATTGTGCAGGGTCTGGTGAGTTTCTCCTGCTAGAAGAACAGAGTTGGTCCTGTATAATGCATTGTTATATAGTGACAGTGTGTAAAGATGTAACTCTGTATTAATCATGGCCAGCTGAGCTCTTCTATATATTCTTCTATACATTGTGCAGGGCCTGGTGAGTTTCTCCTGCTAGAAGAACAGAGTTGGCCCTGTATAATGTATTGTTATAAAGTGACAGTGTGTAAAGATGTAACTCTGCATTATCCATGGCCAGCTGAGCTCTTCTATATATTCCTCTATACATTGTGCAGGGTCTGGTGAGTTTCTCCTGCTAGAAGAACAGAGTTGGTCCTGTATACTGCATTGTTATAAAGTGACAGTGTGTAAAGATGTAACTCTGCATTATCCATGGCCAGCTGAGCTCTTCTATATATTCTTCTATACATTGTGCAGGGTCTGGTGAGTTTCTCCTGCTAGAAGAACAGAGTTGGCCCTGTATAATGCATTGTTATAAAGTGACAGTGTGTAAAGATGTAACTCTGCATTATCCATGGCCAGCTGAGCTCTTCTATATATTCTTCTATACATTGTGCAGGGTCTGGTGAGTTTCTCCTACTAGAAGAACAGAGTTGGTCCTGTATAATGCATTGTTATATAGTGACAGTGTGTAAAGATGTAACTCTGCATTATCTATGGCCAGCTGAGCTCTTCTATATATTCTACTATACATTGTGCAGGGTCTGGTGAGTTTCTCCTGCTAGAAGAACAGAGTTGGACCTGTATAATGTATTGTTATATAGTGACAGTGTGTAAAGATGTAACTCTGCATTATCCATGGCCAGCTGAGCTCTTCTATATATTCTTCTATACATTGTGCAGCGTCTGGTGAGTTTCTCCTGCTAGAAGAACAGAGTTGGCCCTGTATAATGCATTGTTATAAAGTGACAGTGTGTAAAGATGTAACTCTGCATTATCCATGGCCAGCTGAGCTCTTCTATATATTCTATACATTGTGCAGGATCTGGTGAGTTTCTCCTGCCAGAAGAACAGAGTTGGTCCTGTATAATGCATTGTTATAAAGTGACAGTGTGTAAAGATGTAACTCTGCATTATCCATGGCCAGCTGAGCTCTTCTATATATTCTTCTATACATTGTGCAGGGCCTGGTGAGTTTCTCCTGCTAGAATAACAGAGTTGGCCCTGTATAATGCATTGTTATAAAGTGACAGTGTGTAAAGATGTAACTCTGCATTATCCATGGCCAGCTGAGCTCTTCTATATATTCTTCTATACATTGTGCAGCGTCTGGTGAGTTTCTCATGCTAGAAGAACAGAGTTGGCCCTGTATAATGCATTGTTATAAAGTGACAGTGTGTAAATATGTAACTCTGTATTATCCATGGCCATCTGAGCTCCTCTATATATTCCTCTATACATTGTGCAGGGCCTGGTGAGTTTCTCCTGCTAGAAGAACAGAGTTGGCCCTGTATAATGCATTGTTATAAAGTGACAGTGTGTAAAGATGTAACTCTGCATTATCCATGGCCAGCTGAGCTCTTCTATATATTATTCTATACATTGTGCAGGGTCTGGTGAGTTTCTCCTGCTAGAAGAACAGAGTTGGTCCTGTATAATGCATTGTTATAAAGTGACAGTGTGTAAAGATGTAACTCTGCATTATCCATGGCCAGCTGAGCTCTTCTATATATTATTCTATACATTGTGCAGGGTCTGGTGAGTTTCTCCTGCTAGAAGAACAGAGTTGGTCCTGTATAATGCATTGTTATAAAGTGACAGTGTGTAAAGATGTAACTCTGCATTATCCATGGCCAGCTGAGCTCTCTATATATTCTATACACTGTGCAGGGTCTGGTGAGTTTCTCCTGCTAGAAGAACAGAGTTGGCCTTGTATAATGCATTGTTATATAGTGACAGTGTGTAAAGATGTAACTCTGCATTATCCATGGCCAGCTGAGCTCTTCTATATATTCTTCTATACATTGTGCAGGGTCTGGTGAGTTTCTCCTGCTAGAAGAACAGAGTTGGCCCTGTATAATGTATTGTTATAAAGTGACAGTGTGTAAAGATGTAACTCTGCATTATCCATGGCCAGCTGAGCTCTTCTATATATTCTTCTATACATTGTACAGGGTCTGGTGAGTTTCTCCTGCTAGAAGAACAGAGTTGGCCCTGTATAATGCATTGTTATAAAGTGACAGTATGTAAAGATGTAACTCTGCATTATCCATGGCCAGCTGTGCTCTTCTATATATTCTTCTATACATTGTGCAGGGTCTGGTGAGTTTTTCCTGCTAGAAGAACAGAGTTGGCCCTGTATAATGTATTGTTATAAAGTGACAGTGTGTAAAGATGTAACTCTGCATTATCCATGGCCAGCTGAGCTCTTCTATATATTCCTCTATACATTGTGCAGGGTCTGGTGAGTTTCTCCTGCTAGAAGAACAGAGTTGGCTCTGTATAATGCATTGTTATAAAGTGACAGTGTGTAAAGATGTAACTCTGCATTATCCATGGCCAGCTGAGCTCTTCTATATATTCTTCTATACATTGTGCAGGGTCTGGTGAGTTTCTCCTGCTAGAAGAACAGAGTTGGCCCTGTATAATGCATTGTTATAAAGTGACAGTGTGTAAATATGTAACTCTGTATTATCCATGGCCATCTGAGCTCCTCTATATATTCCTCTATACATTGTGCAGGGCCTGGTGAGTTTCTCCTGCTAGAAGAACAGAGTTGGCCCTGTATAATGCATTGTTATAAAGTGACAGTGTGTAAAGATGTAACTCTGCATTATCCATGGCCAGCTGAGCTCTTCTATATATTCTTCTATACATTGTGCAGGGTCTGGTGAGTTTCTCCTGCTAGAAGAACAGAGTTGGCTCTGTATAATGCATTGTTATAAAGTGACAGTGTGTAAAGATGTAACTCTGTATTATCCATGGCCATCTGAGCTCCTCTATATATTCCTCTATACATTGTGCAGGGCCTGGTGAGTTTCTCCTGCTAGAAGAACAGAGTTGGCCCTGTATAATGCATTGTTATAAAGTGACAGTGTATAAAGATGTAACTCTGCATTATCCATGGCCAGCTGAGCTCTTCTATATATTCCTCTATACATTGTACAGGGCCTGGTGAGTTTCTCCTGCTAGAAGAACAGAGTTGGCCCTGTATAATGCATTGTTATAAAGTGACAGTGTGTAAAGATGTAACTCTGCATTATCCATGGCCAGCTGAGCTCTTCTATATATTCTTCTATACATTGTGCAGGGCCTGGTGAGTTTCTCCTGCTAGAAGAACAGAGTTGGTCCTGTATAATGCATTGTTATAAAGTGACAGTGTGTAAAGATGTAACTCTGCATTATCCATGGCCAGCTGAGCTCTTCTATATATTATTCTATACATTGTGCAGGGTCTGGTGAGTTTCTCCTGCTAGAAGAACAGAGTTGGCCCTGTATACTGCATTGTTATATAGTGACTGTGTGTAAAGATGTAACTCTGCATTATCCATGGCCAGCTGAGCTCTTCCATATATTATCTATACATTGTGCAGGGTCTGGTGAGTTTATCCTGCTAGAAGAACAGAGTTGGCCCTGTATAATGCATTGTTATATAGTGACAGTGTGTAAAGATGTAACTCTGCATTATCCATGGCCAGCTGAGCTCTTCTATATATTCTTCTATACATTGTGCAGGGTCTGGTGAGTTTCTCCTGCTGGAAGAACAGAGTTGGTCCTGTATAATGCATTGTTATATAGTGACTGTGTGTAAAGATGTAACTCTGCATTATCCATGGCCAGCTGAGCTCTTCCATATATTATCTATACATTGTGCAGGGTCTGGTGAGTTTATCCTGCTAGAAGAACAGAGTTGGCCCTGTATAATGCATTGTTATATAGTGACAGTGTGTAAAGATGTAACTCTGCATTATCCATGGCCAGCTGAGCTCTTCTATATATTCTTCTATACATTGTGCAGGGTCTGGTGAGTTTTTCCTGCTAGAAGAACAGAGTTGGCCCTGTATAATGTATTGTTATAAAGTGACAGTGTGTAAAGATGTAACTCTGCATTATCCATGGCCAGCTGAGCTCTTCTATATATTCTTCTATACATTGTGCAGGATCTGGTGAGTTTCTCCTGCTAGAAGAACAGAGTTGGCCCTGTATAATGCATTGTTATATAGTGACAGTGTGTAAAGATGTAACTCTGCATTATCCATGGCCAGCTGAGCTCTTCTATATATTCTTCTATACATTGTGCAGGGTCTGGTGAGTTTCTCCTGCTAGAAGAACAGAGTTGGCCCTGTATAATGCATTGTTATAAAGTGACAGTGTGTAAAGATGTAACTCTGCATTATCCATGGCCAGCTGAGCTCTTCTATATATTCTTCTATACATTGTGCAGGGTCTGGTGAGTTTCTCCTGCTAGAAGAACAGAGTTGGTCCTGTATAATGCATTGTTATAAAGTGACAGTGTGTAAAGATGTAACTCTGCATTATCCATGGCCAGCTGAGCTCTTCTATATATTCTTCTATACATTGTGCAGGGTCTGGTGAGTTTCTCCTGCTAGATGAACAGAGTTGCCCCTGTATAATGCATTGTTATAAAGTGACAGTGTGTAAAGATGTAACTCTGCATTATCCATGGCCAGCTGAGCTCTTCTATATATTCTTCTATACATTGTGCAGGGCCTGGTGAGTTTCTCCTGCTAGAAGAACAGAGTTGGTCCTGTATAATGCATTGTTATATAGTGACAGTATGTAAAGATGTAACTCTGCATTATCCATGGCCAGCTGAGCTCTTCTATATATTCTATACATTGTGCAGGGTCTGGTGAGTTTCTCCTGCTAGAAGAACAGAGTTGGTCCTGTATAATGCATTGTTATAAAGTGACAGTGTGTAAAGATGTAACTCTGCATTATCCATGGCCAGCTGAGCTCTTCTATATATTCTTCTATACATTGTGCAGGGTCTGGTGAGTTTCTCCTGCTAGAAGAACAGAGTTGGCCCTGTATAATGCATTGTTATAAAGTGACAGTGTGTAAAGATGTAACTCTGCATTATCCATGGCCAGCTGAGCTCTCTATATATTCTTCTATACATTATGCAGGGTCTGGTGAGTTTCTCCTGCTAGAAGAACAGAGTTGTCCCTGTATAATGCATTGTTATAAAGTGACAGTGTGTAAAGATGTAACTCTGCATTATCCATGGCCAGCTGAGCTCTTCTATATATTCTTCTATACATTGTGCAGGGTCTGGTGAGTTTCTCCTGCTAGAAGAACAGAGTTGGTCCTGTATAATGCATTGTTATAAAGTGACAATGTGTAAAGATGTAACTCTGCATTATCCATGGCCAGCTGAGCTCTTCTATATATTCCTCTATACATTGTGCAGGGTCTGGTGAGTTTCTCCTGCTAGAAGAACAGAGTTGGCCCTGTATAATGTATTGTTATAAAGTGACAGTGTGTAAAGATGTAACTCTGCATTATCCATGGCCAGCTGAGCTCTTCTATATATTCCTCTATACATTGTGCAGGGTCTGGTGAGTTTCTCCTGCTAGAAGAACAGAGTTGGTCCTGTATAATGCATTGTTATAAAGTGACAGTGTGTAACAATATAACTCTGCATTATGTTATTTATTGTTTCATGACATGCACATTACAGTTTTACCATTGAAAGTGGTCACAATGTAGAGATCATTATAATTCTCTATAGTCACAAGGCCCCTGTAATGCATTGTACTGTGGATCACACCTCCTATGATGCTCAGGCAGTTCTATATTTTGCAGAGTTAATGAATAAATACATGGTGTAACTCTTGCTCTGTACTCTGGTAGCTGGAGGGTTACACAAAGGGTTAATGATGCTGTGTGCCCCCCAGGGCATGTCACAAGCCATTTCCTGAGCGAACTCCAGTTCCCGGAATGCTGTGCGGCTTCGCCCCGCCCCTTCCTGTGCTCGTAGCCAATAGGAGTGCGGGGAGGTGTGTGACACGTCAGCGGTTGCCTGGTGAGAGAGATGGCGGTGCCCGGCTGGGAGAGGGCCGCCCGCCTGCTGCTGGGCTCTGTGGGGGTCGCACTGTCGGTGTATGCCTTCCATGTGGAGACCTCCAAGGAGCGGGACACCGAGTACACCGCCCTGTGCGACATCAACCCCTCCATCAGCTGCTCCAAGGTCTTCACCTCCAGGTGAGCGGCACGGCACGGGTTAATGCTGGGCTGGGGCGGCACGGCACGGGTTAATGCTGGGCTGGGGCGGCACGGCACGGGTTAATGCTGGGCTGGGGCGGCACGGCACGGGTTAATGCTGGGCTGGGGCGGCACGGCACGGGTTAATGCTGGGCTGGGGCGGCACGGCACGAGTTAATGCTGGGCTGGGGCGGCACGGGTTAATGCTGGGCTGGGGCGGCACGGGTTAATGCTGGGCTGGGGCGGCACGGCACGGGTTAATGCTGGGCTGGGGCGGCACGGCACGGGTTAATTCTGGGCTGGGGCGGCACGGCACGGGTTAATGCTGGGCTGGGGCGGCACGGCACGGGTTAATGCTGGGCTGGGGCGGCACGGCACGGGTTAATGCTGGGCTGGGGCGGCACGGCACGGGTTAATGCTGGGCTGGGGCGGCACGGCACGGGTTAATGCTGGGCTGGGGCGGCACGGCACGGGTTAATGCTGGGCTGGGGCGGCACGGCACGGGTTAATGCTGGGCTGGGGCGGCACGGCACGGGTTAATGCTGGGCTGGGGCGGCACGGCACGGGTTAATGCTGGGCTGGGGCGGCACGGCACGGGTTAATGCTGGGCTGGGGCGGCACGGCACGGGTTAATGCTGGGCTGGGGCGGCACGGGTTAATGCTGGGCTGGGGCGGCACGGGTTAATTCTGGGCTGGGGCGACGCGGGTTAATGCTGGGCTGGGGCCGCACGGGTTAATGCTGGGCTGGGGTGGCACGGCACGGGTTAATGCTGGGCTGGGGCGGCACGGCACTGGTTAATGCTGGGGCGGCACGGCACTGGTTAATGCTGGGCTGGGGCGGCACTGGTTAATGCTGGGCTGGGGCGGCACTGGTTAATGCTGGGCTGGGGCGGCACGGGTTAATGCTGGGCTGGGGCGGCACGGCACGGGTTAATGCTGGGCTGGGGCGGCACGGGTTAATGCTGGGCTGGGGCGGCACGGGTTAATGCTGGGCTGGGGCGGCACGGGTTAATGCTGGGCTGGGGCGGCACGGGTTAATGCTGGGCTGGGGCGGCACGGGTTAATGCTGGGCTGGGGCGGCACGGGTTAATGCTGGGCTGGGGCGGCACGGGTTAATGCTGGGCTGGGGCGGCACGGGTTAATGCTGGGCTGGGGCGGCACGGCACGGGTTAATGCTGGGCTGGGGAGGCACGGCACGGGTTAATGCTGGGCTGGGGAGGCACGGCACGGGTTAATGCTGGGGTGGCACGGGTTAATGCTGGGCTGGGACGGCACGTGTTAATGCTGGGCTGGGACGGCACGTGTTAATGCTGGGCTGGGGCGGCACGTGTTAATGCTGGGCTCTGGCGGCATGGCATGGGTTAATGCTGGGCTCTGGCGGCACGGGTTAATGCTGGGCTCTGGCGGCACGGGTTGGGGCGGCACGGCACGGGTTAATGCTGGGCTCTGGCGGCACGGGTTGGGGCGGCACGGCACGGGTTAATGCTGGGCTGGGGCGGCACGGCACGGGTTAATGCTGGGCTGGGGCGGCACGGCACGGGTTAATGCTGGGCTGGGGCGGCGCGGGTTAATGCTGGGCTGGGGCGGCGCGGGTTAATGCTGGGCTGGGGCGGCGCGGGTTAATGCTGGGCTGGGGCGGCGCGGGTTAATGCTGGGCTGGGGCGGCGCGGGTTAATGCTGGGCTGGGGCGGCGCGGGTTAATGCTGGGGCGGCGCCAGTTAATGCTGGGGCGGCGCCGGTTAATGCTGGGCTGGGGCGGCGCGGGTTAATGCTGGGCTGGGGCGGCGCGGGTTAATGCTGGGGCGGCGCGGGTTAATGCTGGGCTGGGGCGGCGCGGGTTAATGCTGGGCTGGGGCGGCGCGGGTTAATGCTGGGCTGGGGCGGCGCGGGTTAATGCTGGGCTGGGGCGGCGCGGGTTAATGCTGGGCTTGCGCGGCGCCTGTTAATGCTGGGCTGGGGCGGCGCGGGTTAATGCTGGGCTGGGGCGGCGCGGGTTAATGCTGGGCTGGGGCGTCTGGCATGGGGACCAGGGCTGTGGTTAAATGCCCTCTTGTTAATCTATTGAATTGTTTTTTATTGGGGGGGGGGGGGGTGAGTGTGGGATGGGGTTGGAGGGGGGTTTAGTGGGGGGATGGGGTTGGAGGGGGGTGAGAATGAGGTGAGTGTGATGGTGGAGGAGGGGTGGTGGGCGGTTTGGGGGTTGCATGCCCTGGGTCTGGTTTCAGTGCTTATTACTCAATCTTCCTTGCACTTTGCTCTCAGTAAATACACCCTTGTGCTATGTGTTTACCCTGTTTGGCACTAATCAGGACCTGTCCTGTTTTTTTACCTCTAGATGGGGTCGTGGCTTTGGATTAGTGGAAAACATCCTGGGGCCACAGAGCTTGGCCAATCAGCCTAACAGTGTGTTTGGCATCCTCTTCTATCTGCTGCAGATCCTCCTAGGTAAGTGGAGACACAGACCCCCCAGTTCATGAATCGTATTGAACCCCCGGTGACAGAGGCTGTCTTATCATTGCTGCAGCTTTTCTGTTTAGCTGTAAATGTGTGGTTTTTGTTGGGTTTTTTTAAATGCTACATTCAGTTATTGCCCTATAACTTGCAAAAGACAACAGAACCCAATATGTACACATTGGGTATTTCTAAACTCAGGGCAAATACCAGTATTAGAATCTATTTACCAGGGTTTTTTATTTTTATTAGCCAATATTTATAGGCTTTTCTGTTTGTCTTTCGCGAGTTATCAACATCGAGGCATACCCGCAACAACTGAGCGCCGGGAGAGCGATCATTGATCGTGTCAGCGAGTTTAACACAGGACATACATACTGACACAGACTTACATACAATGTAAGTTTGTACCAGTATATTGACATACTTGGCTCCTCTCCATCAGAGCTGGACAAATCACAGGACCTAGACTAAGGATTGTACCATTATTTGTCATGTTTGTAAATTATCCCCAACATGTGATTATTACTTTGCATTCACCGGGGAGCAACGTCCCTCTAATGTGGATTTTGTTTCTTTCAGGGTTTGTGGGGTCGGTGACGGCTGCAGTCACACTGCTGGGCACGTCTTTGCTGTCTATAGGTGGATCCCTTTACCTGGCTTATATACTCTTCTATATCTTGGAGGATTTCTGTGTTATCTGCGTCACCACCTATGTCCTGAATTTCGCTCTACTTCTGCTTAATATTAAACGCCTGAGGAGTCTCCGAACAGAGCCCAGGAAAACGAGGAGCAAACGCAAGAAGAATTAGTATAAACACCCCTCGAGTCGCCATCAGCCTTGGGAAATTGGATATAAAGACTTCCGTGGATGGATGTGTCTTGGGCTGCAGATGAGGGGTCTGGCGTTTATTCCCCCACAGTGGGCTTTTCATGAAGGAAATAATTCTGAAGCAGAGGAATTTATTAATATCAAAGAACGAATGGATTAAAGTGTTACTAATTTGCTCCAAAAGCTGTTGCCAGCTCCATCCTGATACAATGATTGCATGTCTGGATGTAGTAATACAATGATTGCATGTCCCAGGGAGCTCGCTCTGCAAATAACGGTGGGAGAAACCCCACTGTAACGAACCAAAATGATACGACGGATCTCCAGACCCATAAACACACAGCTTGAATGTTATTCAGTCTTCTCTATATAATAGATGTATACAAACAAATAACTGAACATGGCATTATTAATGCAGATATGACAGCCTCTCTGGTGCCTCTCCATAAGTAATGCCCTGCTCTGTTATTTGTTTGTATACATCTATTTTAGATTTAGCACACAGACTGAATACAATTCAAGCTTTGTTTTTACGATACACGTCCCGCATCTGGATTTCCGTCCGATCATTTTGAAAGGTTAATAATTTGTTATCTTGGAAACTGAGAGGTTATTCCTAACTTGCTCTACATGATTTTAACTTGGAGGGCAAGGTGTGTATGGATCCCAATGAGTCTGTGTATTTGTAGAGGGGTTGAACGCATATTAACGCACCTTTTGGAAAAGACGTGGGTTTATAATGTTATTTTAATGATGAATGTAAGGAGGGTCGTATCCTAATAATACTCATTTGGTACTGACTGCCGTCTGTGGCCCTCGCACCTCCCATCAGAGAATTGTACAGTGTGTTAAACTTGGGGCATCCTAAAGAGGATTTCAGCCTTAAATTAACATGTGCTATATTGAAGGCTTCCCCTTCACCTACCTTTTCCTCTTGTTCAATGTGCTGGAACAATTAATTTACAGCACGTTCTGTGCTATTCCTACTACAGTGCCAACATTTTCTGTAACTCCTCTGAGGCTCGGCTCCGCCCCTTTTCTGTCTGCTTTCTCCTACATTACTTTTCTCATTCCTTAATACTTTCTTCGCTCCCCTCCCGCCTTGCATGATTGACACATGGACTTTACAGTAATACCATCCAAAACCCATGCAAACTGGGGAGAAAAGGCCTTTCATCCAAATGTTTATAGATCCTCCAGAGCCCCATAGTGGAGTCTACTCTGGGGTAAGGTTATGAACCCAATGAGCAGGAATACTCCACTGGTTTCCATTTTTAGAATGTTGGCCCAGGATTGCCCCCCAGTAAGCCCCCCCGTGTTGTCTTTGCTCCAGCGGTTGTTTGACTCTAACCCTTCACGTGTATTCAGATTACTGCTGCTTAATCGTGTGCTTTATTGTGATAAACCTCGGTTATTGATCAAACATTGGATTGTGCCCAGAGCATGATGTGGGTATTACCCCCGGGGCGGGTGGGCTGCTTGTTGTGTCCGATTCTGTGCCTGGATGTAATACAATGATTGCATGTCTGGATTTAGTAATACAATGATTGCATGTCTGGATTTAGTAATACAATGATTGCATGCCTGGATGTAGTAATACAATGTCGGTCGTTTGATCATTCCGTTTTCTATGGCTTTTTCTAATAAAGTGTTCATACATAGGGTGTGAGATAATGTTACTTTCCCTGTATTTTCTCCATCGTCCTCTCATGTCCGTTATTTGCAGCACTGTCCAATCAGGCACACGTCTGTCCCTATTATTATACAGAGAATATTGAGATGGGAATTTGAAAGTTACAGCAAATAAAGTCTAATCCAGCTGCATGGGAGAAGTGATTTCCTAAACGCTTTGTCCTTAACTGAAATTACTTCTCATTTCCCTCTGGCATGGATAACGCCCTCTGTTTACTCTGCAAAGCCAGAGAATGAAAGACCATTTACATAGTGTGACATCAGCATTATGCAAACAACATATGAAAGTATTTCATTTACATACTGGGTCTCGCTCACATAGTGGGTCTCGCTCACATAGTGGGTCTCGCTCACATAGTGGGTCTCGCTCACATAGTGGGTCTCGCTCACATACTGGGTCTCGCTCACATACTGGGTCTCGCTCACATACTGGGTCTCGCTCACATACTGGGTCTCGCTCACATACTGGGTCTCGCTCACATACTGGGTCACAGTCACATACTGGGTCTCGCTCACATACTGGGTCACAGTTACATACTGGGTCTCGCTCACATACTGGGTCTCGCTCACATACTGGGTCACAGTCACATACTGGGTCACAGTCACATACTGGGTCTCGCTCACATACTGGGTCTCGCTCACATACTGGGTCTCGCTCACATACTGGGTCACAGTCACATACTGGGTCTCGCTCACATACTGGGTCATACTCACATACTGGGTCTCGCTCACATACTGGGTCTCGCTCACATACTGGGTCACAGTTACATACTGGGTCTCGCTCACATACTGGGTCACACACACATACTGGGTCTCGCTCACATACTGGGTCACAGTCACATACTGGGTTACACACACACACATACTGGGTCACACACATACTGGGTCACACACACATACTGGGTCTCGCTCACATACTGCGTCACACACACATACTGGGTCTCGCTCACATACTGGGTTACACACACATACTGGGTCTCACATGACCATTTAAAACTAACTTTTACACTAAATCTTATTTTTAACCATTTGCTTGAAATTCAGCTAATACAACACTTTATTACATACATGATTCACTGGTGTAGCATGTTATAATACATGTGTATGTATTGGACCATCAATAGTTTGTGGAAAAAATATTTAATTTTCAATTTCAAAGCTGTAAACCACCTCTCAATGAAAGGCCAGCCTGCTGTAATACCAGAAATCAAGTTTTAATGCCCCCCGCCCCCCCCCCCCCCCTTCCCCTCGTACATAGACCATTCATGTGAATGGGTTCTCTATAGCAGTCTGGCTGCTCTGTCTGGCTTTTCCACTAGGGGGCAGCAAACTGCCTTTTGAAAAGTGGCGATTGTTCTTAAATACAGAAACCAGGGATCTAGAAATCTTAGTATTTTTTTTACTATAAAGATGAAAGTTTTAAAAATATAAATGTGTGTGTCTTTATTATTGATTTATTGTCACAAAGGGAAATTGTGTACAGAAATATGATCTGAAGTGTCTGACGTCAGTCCAACAAATGGGCAAAAACTTAAATTCCCTGAATCCACATTTAAAATCCATATGGTGGTGTTATTGTGACAGTCACAGGAATGCAAGGTTGCTGTGGCCTGTGTGGGGGGCTGGTATGGAGAGTGACTGACTTATAAAGAAACTTTAATTCTGGGGGAAAGTTCTGTGTGTACTGGTCTGTGTAACCAGTAAAGGAAGCTGGTTACATTGGAGGCCACATAATGTCATGGGCAAATTGGATTCTATAGAAGGCATATAAGGAGACTTTAAGTAAAGGTTGTGTAGGGTGCTGGGCCCAAGAAACAGTCACTTGAAGAGTTGGATCCTGGGGCTGTGTAATCCTTATACAGTGAGGCATCAGTCCTTGTTTTGGATTTATTACATATTAAACGATTCTCTTAGGCTTTGTAGAGCTTGTTCTTTGGTGATGTTGTACCAGTCTTGGGGAAGATCTGCTGGTCTAGCATTGTACTGGTCAGAAAACTGCTTATTAAACTCTTTAAAGACAAACTTCCAATAATCAGAGGCACCGATGGTCGGATCAGGCTGGATGGTCCAGTCTGGATAGAACGTGCGGTATTCTCTGTAAGGTCGAGGTTTCCAGTCTGTATCAGAATTCTGGAAGGTTGAGTTTCCAACCACGTCAGTGGAACATATGGAATGAGAGAGCGCTTTAGACTCTGTGCTTCTATATGTTCCCAAACCCTGTGGTCGATGGACAGAAGCATAGTGTTCCTGGTGGTCAGCAGCACCAGCCTCGCAGGGGACCTTACAGAAGGGACACTGCTTCCCACACCCAAACACCCTCTTAAACAACTCGTCATGAGGCTTTAGCACCACCTTGGAAAGCACAGATTCGATGCCAGTATCCTTCATATCCATTTGTTTCTCGGATTTTGACAGGAAGGTTTCTATGTCCCTTGTGAACTGGTGTGGACTTGCTGTGTTTTGGAACATGATGGCCTTCATTTCATTCTTCGATATGACCAAATCTTTTCTTAACATGCCACAAAATGCTTTTAAACACTCGGAGACGCTGGGACTGTCCACCACGTTGGGTTCCTTGAGTACCTCTCGTACTTTCTTTGTGATACACGCGAGTACACTAGATTTCAACGGTTCTAAGTCTCTGGCTTCCTTATACTTGTCGATAATTTGTTTGAGTATCCACTTTTTCACAAAGCTCTCGTAATGGTTATTGTATTTCACGTACTGGTGGAATATGTTGTCTTCCAGAAGCTCCTTCAACAAGGTGAATTGGAAGAAGGTCCTGTTGCTGTAACGCATAGAATCCTCACCCATCAAAATGTCGTCCACGATCTTCCCTCCGAGATTTTTATACATGTATTCTGACATCGCCGGCTTCAGACACATCTCGTAAAATCTCTGTGCCCGGATTTGGGACACGTCCTTCTCGTGATATATACTTTTAAACGTCGAGAAGTATTGGGCTTTTAACTTCTCCAGGCACAGCTTCAAGTTATTTTCCTGGAAGAAATTATTGTGGATCTTTTGGTACTTTGGCGCTGCCCGCCCCAAGATGAGAAGCTTCAGGTCCAGTTCGAACAGCGGTGTCAGGTGGAGATTTCGAACATGGCTCTGATTAAGGGCATCGTTGACAATGTTCAACAGTTCTTGGCAGTAGGTTTGGTGGTAGTCCTTCATTGAGTGTGATTGTTCTGTAATGTAACTGTTGCATTTCTCTATTAAGGAGTTTGCGAGTTCATTCACTTTATTCCAATATTCCTTTTGACTAATTACCGGTATGTCGTTGTACCACGCACTTTGAGTGTATTTCTTATCGGTACCCAAAATGGTCTGTCCAAATTCGGCCAAACTCGTTATATGGTTTAGTTTCTCATTGACATAACCTGCCTTATGCCTCATGTCTTTCCTCAGCTGTTCCAGCATCTCTTGGTTTATATTATGTTTCTTCATTGCGCTGGAAGGCAAGCCCTTCAATGTTTTATTCCACATGCTCTCAAGCTCTGATTCCAGTTCCTTGTCGCTCAGCTGGTGTTTGGCATTCAGGCAGTTTTCCAGGAGGCTGCTGGCTTTCTCCTCGATAGTTTGCAAGTAATTTTCCTGGACACATTGTATTTCGTATTTTCCCCTTTGAATCTGGATCATCTCTTCACACTTGTTCCACAAACCATCTTCCAGTTCATTGCTGAGAAGTGTCACGCTTCGGAAGAAATCCTGTCTGTAGCGCTCAATCAGATGCACATATTTACATCCACTCTCAAAATATGTCTCCAGGGTTTGCAGCATGCTGGCCTCCTCCTCGTGCAGCACACCATGCATGGCCTCTTTGATAGCCGAACTAATTTCCGTTTCCAGCTCGGGCGCCGAGTGGTTCTGTATCTCGTTCTCGGCCTCCATCAACCAGTTGTGCATCTTCTTGCGGAAGTCCCACTCCATTTCCGAGTACCTTATAGAAAGCTGATTGTAAGCTTCGGCCACCAGGCTGTTTCTGAAGCTGAATATAAATTTCTCGTATTTGACGGAGCTCCACAAACTTTTTATCCACTTGATAAAGTCATTGATATTCTGAGGGCTTCTCGAACCCCCTTGTTTCTTCATTATCTGGAACAGGTGTTTTTTCAGCTGGAAAATGTTGTCGCTGTATCCCGTGTTGATGGAGGCCATGGGTGGGACGCCGTGCCACAGACCGGGAATGTACCAGCTGTGTTCCTCAAGCTCATACTCCATAATATCAGAAAATTTGGTGACGTTGTTCCTTTCTTCCATTTTTGCTGCAATATTTGTCATTTCATCCAGCTGTTCCAGGAGTTTCTTCCGGTCTCTCATGTTCTTCTCATGAGCGGACACATCGCTCACATTCTGATGCACAAACTGGCAGTTGGGTTTCTTTCCTATTTCTTTCATCCTGAGAAACGCGTGGACCACAATCTGCAGAATATCTTTCATTTCGGCTGTGTTTTCCATGGCCATGTTGATGATGGTGATGTCGCTCAGCCCCACCACTAGTGTTGCCAGCTCATTATCATGTTCATAGCTGCCCTCCAGAGAAGCCAGTTCAGGAGCTTTCAGACCTTCAGTATCAATCACCAGAATAAAGTCACAGCCCAGCTCCTCCTGGAAGTCATCTTTCACTTTAATAAGTGTCATGAAGGCTCCACGGGTGCATCGTCCACTGGCCACCGGGAACTGCAAACCAAACATGGTGTTCAGAAGGGTGGATTTCCCCGTGCTCTGAACTCCCAGCACTGTGATCACTCTCATCCTGCATTGTCTCCCTATCTTGTGGTCCAGCTCGGTCAATACATTGGTTATCCACAGAAGGGGGATATTGGAGGCATCTCCATCCATCAGCTCCAGTGGGAACCCATCCAGCAGGAGATCAGCAGCTATTCCTGGGAGCTTGCTGGAATCTCTCTGGATCTCTTCGATTTTACCCTCGTTAGCCATGGAAGACTCTGCCTCGTAGAACTGCCCTAACTCTCTGAGAAAGTGCTCCACACCCAACGAGCTGTTAGATATCTTCTGATCCAGTTGGTTCAGTTTTTCGAGATTGGTTGACACGTTGTAGAAATTTTCCTTGTATTCGCTCTGAAGTGTGCGGAGATTATGTCGGGCAATCGAGTCCAACTCCAGCTTCATCCATTTCAGAAAGTAGTGCTTCTCTGTCTGAGACAGATGAGTAATGGCATGGATAAACCTCTTCATACCCTCAGGGAACACATGCTCATGTTGCTTCTCTCTTAGCTTCAAATGTTTCTTTACCAGCTTTGCCCGATAGTCCTCAGCATTCTCGCTTCCTTGCTTTCTCATTCGGCACAGTTCCTTCTCTAATTCGGCCAGCTTCTTCCACGAATTGCCCTGTAGTTTCAAGGTTTCTTTTTTATACTCCACCACGTCCTTGATATTGCTTGTGATTTCCAAGGCAAACTTCCTTGCCTTCTGGTTCTCCTCAAGGCTTTCATCCACTTGCATCCCAAGTGCCATGGCCACATGGGACACGTCCTCTAGACTTTGGTAGTTCGGGGAACTTTTCATAAGATCTGCGATGATCTGTTGTAATTTCTTCACCAGTTCGGCGTCATTAATTGAGCTGTTTTTTACCAGCACGTTCTTTCGGTTTATTTTTAGTATAGGATATAGCATTTTTATGTGTTTTTTGGTCTCCATGTCGATACTGTTAAATGGAGGCCCGATTATTAGGAAATAGTTTGTGTCCCCAACTTCAGCACGAGACAGTAAGGCGTACTCTCTCTCATCGATACTCTCCGCAAAGATGAACATGGCGCTGGATATCTGAGTCAAAAAACTGAACTGTGTCCAGTTTGACTCCAGGTCTCCGCGAAGATTCGCCGCTGCCACTGGGTCTGGGAAAACTTCGAAATTCTCTCTGCCTCCTGGAAAATACCAGGCTACTTCCACCAGCCCATCAGAGACTTCTCGCACAACGTTTCCACCTTCCATGTTCTGATGCACGAAGAAATCGTGATGCTGCTGTACGGGGCTGAGGATATGATTGAGGATCCTTGACTTGGACAAGTTGCATTTGCCTAGTCTCACGAAAGAGATGGTGGGCATGGTGACGCTTACCACACTGTCTTCTTTGCATCCTTTACTGTCTGCTAACGAGTGAGGTCTCCATCTCTTCACGATGTCTCTCATCGCCCATAGCATGAAGGTGCATGCTGAGCCATCACTAGCAGGGAGCAGGAGAGGGACAGCAAACTGGCACATGGACATCTTTGTTAAAATTTCCTGTTGCAGAAAGCTGTCCGAGCAGCGGAGGAGAACGCACAGGACATCGAGAGGGTGAATGGAGTGAGAGGTTTCTATATCATTCATGAAGTCTATATCCTCGTCCTGGCATGTTCTCACATCCCATGAGCCGTGATCCAGCCTCGTGTTCCTCGCCATGCCATCCAAAGCCAGGAGATTCTGCAGGAAATACCAGGGAACATCTTCTATCTTCTGAGGGATGGTCTTCTTCAAGTTCTCCTTCTCAATCTGTAGCACGTCTAGAAGACTGATCTTGGAGAACCTGTACTTCTCCATGTTTAATTGCTGAAGTTTATCATCAATGGTTTTCCTCTTGCCTGAAAAAAAAAGCAGATTATCTTTACAATGCAGGGAGATCCTGTTCTACAGTCCATTTTATGTTAAATATAATATAACCTTGGTTTGTGAAGACAAATAATCTGTCCACATAGTCTGTCTGATCTCCTATCTACCACAAGGTTTAGAATTAATTCTTCTTTAGTATTTAAGGATACATTTCAAAGTGTTTTGATTTATTCTCTTTTTCCACTTATTATACACCCTTTCTAGAAATCTAATGTTCCCACTCATACCTTGAAGTAAGACATATTATACAAAATGGCACTTTAGAGAATAATATTTAATTTGTACGAGCCAATTTCTTTTTTTAGGGGGTGGGGGGCGGCAATCTTTGGGGGGTGGCAATCATTGGGGGGAGGGTCATTTGTGCTATGTCACTGGTGACCTCACTAACTCCTGCGAATGTGCATCTCTACAGGAACATCGCTCTATCCCCCTTGTTTTCGCACAGTGTTGTAGATGGATAGATCACCATGGATATAGATCATGGTTGGAGGATTAACCCACAGGAGAAAGTCTGCAACATGTATGTTTTCAGCTTAATTATTGTAAAAGTTGATGAATCTGGAACAAATGAATGAGTCATTATGCTTGATGCCGGCCAGGCATGCCCTAATCTTCTATATTATGGAAATAATATTAAAATAAGCTAATGATGTGTGTGTCTTCTCTTACAGAAATAGCTTTACTGCAATGAAGTATTCCTCCAAAGCCAGGATTAGATTAAATGTCACTGAGGATGATAGGAGTCTATGATTGTTTGGGTGCTATAAGATGGACTATTGCTGTGGCCAGGGCAAGTGATATTATCTTTACTCTGCTCAATGTGGTTTTGCTTGGGATGTGAAGGTTTCAGAGCTGTACACTGATGTTATCTTATTCGTCTTGATCTAAGTGTCTGAGTACAATACATTGTGCGGTGCTAGCATGCCTTGAGACAATCATCAAAAGAAAATATTTCTGGACTTACTTTCCTCTACGCAGTCTGACAGGTTGAGACATAGTGGATCTCCAGGGCTCGTGTTCTTAAGCTGGTCCAGGAAAGCTTGGTAATCATGCTCAAATAATAGATTTATTGGGTTATGAGTTAGCTGTTCTGGACTCTCATCTTTGTAACTTGCTTTCTGATTAATTGCCTCAATTTTAGGGATTTGGATCGATGAGTCTATTTCATCAAAGAGACCATCCCGGTTAAATACATTTCCAGCATCATCTATGTGAAATGCGTTGCCTGTAGATTCACTGCTGTTTCTGCCTCTGTTATAATCCTGGTGAAATATGTCTAGAGCAGATCCCATACTTTCCTCTTCCCCAACAGAATCCACTTGCACTGGATCCTCAGTGGGCTCCAGGTGACCTGTATCTCCAGTAGATCCCATACTTTCCTCTTCCCCCGCAGAATCCACTTGCACTGGATCCTCAGTGGGCTCCACATGACTTGTATCTCCGGTAGATACCATACTTTCCTCTTCCCCAACAGAATCTCTTTGTAATAGATCTTCAGTGGACTCCAGGTGACTTGTACTTCCAGTAGATCCCATACTTTCCTCTTCCCCAACAGAATCCACTTGTACTGGATCTTCAGTGGGCTCCAGGTGACTTGTATCTCCAATAGTTCCCATACTTTCCTCTTCCCCAACAGAACCCACTTGTACTGGATCTTCAGTGGGCTCCAGGTGACTTGTATCTCCAGTAGATCCCATACTTTCCTTTTCCCCAGCAGAATCTATTCGTATTTTATCTTCAGTGGGCTCCAGGTGACCTGTATCTCCAGTAGATCCCATACTTTCCTCTTCTCCAACAGAATCTATTTGTGCTGGATCTTCAGTGGGCTCCAGGTGACCTGTATCTCCAGTAGATCCCATACTTTCCTCTTCTCCAGCAGAATCTATTTGTACTGGATCTTCAGTGGGCACCAGGTGACCTGTATCTCCAGTAGATCCCATACTTTCCTCTTCTCCAACAGAATCCACTTGTACTGGATCTTCAGTGGGCACCAGGTGACCTGTATCTCCAGTAGATCCCATACTTTCCTCTTCTCCAGCAGAATCTATTTGTGCTGGATCTTCAGTGGGCTCCAGGTGACATGTATCTCCAGTAGATCCCATACTTTCCTCTTCTCCAACAGAATCCACTTGTACTGGATCTTCAGTGGGCTCCAGGTGACATGTATCTCCAGTAGATCCCATACTTTCCTTTTCCCCAACAGAATCCATTTGAATTATATCTTCGGTGTTCATGTATAATACATCTCCAGTAGCTACAGACAAACCCTTGTGAAATGGATCTCCAGCTGTGTCCTTATCTAGTGTAGATCCAGCAGGAGCCATGCTTTCTGTGTCATCTCCTGCAGTATTCTCAGGAAATGTACTGTATATACTGTCTGCATCTCTCACAGCATCCCCATGTAATGCTTCTCCAAGTGAACTGGTTCTTCCTGTATCTTCAATGCTATCCCTGGGCAGCGAATCCCCAACAAGACTACTGAGTTCTGTGTCTTCAGCAGGATCGATGTGAAATGCGTCTCCATTAGGAGGAATGGCAAACCTGTGACTATTTAGGCCAATGCTTGCTATATCGTCCGCAGACTCTCCATTAAATTCATCTTCAACACAACTAATTATGTCCTGCTCTCCAGCATTATCCCTGAGAGATGTGTGTACACCAGTGTCTTTGTGAAATGCGTCACCAGCAATGCTTTCTGAATCTTCTGTAGTAGCTGTGTGCAATGTGTCTGTAGCAGAACCCATGTGAAATGCGTCTCCATTAGGATGGATTGTGCCATCAAGATTCGGGCTGTCCAATTCTCCTGCACAATCTGCGTGAAACGCGTCGTCATCGGGACCCACATAATCCCCATCTCTAATAGAATCCCTGTGAAATGCATCACCATTAGGATGAATTTGTTTGTCCTCCTCAGAAATGGTGTTTAGTGCATCTCCCGAAGCATCTGTGTGAAACGCGTCTCCCAGGATGCCATCTGCCTCTGTGGTTGTGTCCAAGTTTAATGCAACAGAATCCATGTTTACTGTCTGAAATGTACAAAAGACTTGTGATGTATGTTACAAACTGTTAAAGCAAGCCAAGCCCACCCAGCTTCCAACTGTCTCCAAATACCACCTTCCCCTGCAACCTTTTCACTATAGCCTTATGTGTCTCCTGTTCCCCCCCCCCCCCCCCCTCACCACCCCAGTCCAACTAGATTGTAAGCTCTGCGATCATGGCTTTCTACCTCACAGAAGAAAGGGCAAACCAAGGCAGAGAGCCTGGTGCCAGCACTTATCAACAGTAAATAATCTTATAATTAAGAAGATAATAAATGTATCCGTCTGTCTGTGATCAACTGACATAGTCTGTAATTCCCTTTTATCTAGATTGTAAGCTGTGTGACTCTGTGGGTTGTCTTGTAAAGGGCAGTCCATGCTTACCTCCTGTATGTTGGACGTGTGTTTAATACATGTGAAATACTCTTATTTTTATTGTAAAACAAGTTCCCGATCTCCGGTAGTTTTACATTGAAAGTAATTTCACCGGGGCTTCTTAATTCACTGACATTCTAATAGGGAGGGGCTTGGAAAGAGAGGCGGGGAGAGAGGCGGGGCTTGGAGAGAGAGAGGCGGGGCTTGGAGAGGCACTTTAGATGCAGTTTTGGGCGACAGGAAGTGTGAAAGGATGACAGCAGATCGGTTTCTTCTTTGTTACGTCACATGATGCGCTGCTTGACTACAGATATGTTTTTGGACACTGCTGATCCTTTAGATTATTATATTGCCCACAGTATTCTGTATATCTGCTGGATGTCAGCATTACTGTTACAGTAACAGATCATTCAAGCTTACTAAATCCAACCTGATTTCATGCATTACCCATCAGCCACATGGCTGCTTGAGTAAAGGTGATATTATAGGTGCAGGTTAGCAGGGGAAGATTCCGTGGGTCTGTCTGAGTCAGGATAGCTAGAGGTCCCAGCAGTATTTGGCAAGAAGCCTTGATATGTGATGCTGGAGGCTGTGCATGGAGCAGAAATCCCATGCAAATAATCATGATATACTGTCTGCTGGGAGGCATTACATGGACTCCAAACATTATATGTGATCTATACATTGTATTAATAGAAGTGCAGCAAATGAGAAATATATGGTTTAAATATTGTCTCCTGCTTATGACATCATACTTGGCTTGATATGCAAATCAGCACATTATTAACTGGGTAATTTGTGTAAATTGCATAATAAGCCACAAGGTGATGTAATAAGCAGGATATTATATTATGCTAACGCAATGTATATGTACAGTTAGGGGATTAGCAGTGTTTAGGTGAAAGAGCCCCGTTTGGCTTCAGGACAGATATAATTCCAGCCCTTCCTCCGATATTGTGTCTGGAGATTATCTCCCAGTCTAACTAGGCATGTTACATACGTGTTACTGGGACACACGGGTAATCTGCACCCGGATGGGTTTTTACAAATGAGCAAATTAGGATTTAACATTTTACAACAAATACAATTCTTCCTTTACATATAATAAAGTTAAACATGTAAAACGCATTGAGTTAGGTGACCCGAGGCGTCAGATAATGCACATTATACACTTATTACCGTCTGTATAAATCCCGCTCTTCATAGAAAATCTCCACCTCTTTGGTGTAAAACTCTCATTTATATAAAACCACTTCAGACAATTTTTACTCAAATGCAGGATGACAAATAAGAATACGGACCAATTGGGAACTACAGGGTTCATTTATTAAAGGGGCTAAAACTGATATAATAATCCACTGGTTTACATGGTGACTGGACCACTTCTAGAAATAATAATATGTAACATAGACTAGGATAGCCTTATACCTATCCCACGCATGCTTAAACTGGTTCACTGTATTAACTTCTACTGGAAGACTATTCCATACATCCACTACCCTCTCAGTAATGTAATACTTTCATTAGTCGCTGACCTTATCTTATATCTAGGATAGCCTTATACCTATCCCACGCATGCTTAAACTGCTTCACTGTATTAACCTCTACCACTTCTACTGGAAGACTATTCCATGCATCCACTACCCTCTCAGTAATGTAATACTTTCATTAGTCCCTTATCTTATATCTAGGATAGCCTTATACCTATCCCATGCATGCTTAAACTCCTTCACTTTATTAACCTCTACCACTTCTACTGGAAGACTATTCCATACATCCACTACCCTCTCAGTAATGTAATACTTTCATTAGTCCCTGACCTTATCTTATATCTAGGATAGCCTTATACCTATCCCATGCATGCTTAAACTCCTTCACTGTATTAACCTCTACCACTTCTACTGGAAGACTATTCCATACATCCACTACCCTCTCAGTAATGTAATACTTACATTAGTCCCTGACCTTATCTTATATCTAGGATAGCCTTATACCTATCCCACGCATGCCTAAACTCCTTCACTGTATTAACCTCTACCACTTCTACTGGAAGACTATTCCATGCATCCACTACCCTCTCAGTAAAGTAATACTTTCATTAGTCCCTGACCTTATCTTATATCTAGGATAGCCTTATACCTATCCCACGCATGCTTAAACTCCTTCACTGTATTAACCTCTACCACTTCTACTGGAAGACTATTCCATGCACCCACTACCCTCTCAGTAAAGTAATACTTTCATTAGTCCCTGGCCTTATCTTATATCTAGGATAGCCTTATACCTATCCCATGTATGCTTAAACTCCTTCACTGTATTAACCTCTACCACTTCTACTGGAAGACTATTCCATGCATCCACTACCCTCTCAGTAAAGTAATACTTTCATTAGTCCCTGACCTTATCTTATATCTAGGATAGCCTTATACCTATCCCACGCATGCTTAAACTCCTTCACTGTATTAACCTCTACCACTTCTACTGGAAGACTATTCCATGCACCCACTACCCTCTCAGTAAAGTAATACTTTCATTAGTCCCTGGCCTTATCTTATATCTAGGATAGCCTTATACCTATCCCATGTATGCTTAAACTCCTTCACTGTATTAACCTCTACCACTTCTACTGGAAGACTATTCCATACATCCACTACCCTCTCAGTAAAGTAATACTTCCTGATATTATGTTTAAATCGTTGCCCCTCTAATTTAAGACTATGTCCTCTAGTTGTGGTAGTTTTTCTTCATATAAATATCCTCTCCTCGGTTACTGTGTTGATCCCCTCTATGTATGTAAATGTATCTATCACACCCCCCTGTCTGTACTGTTACGGTGAAAGTTTACAGATGTCGCTGTACTTACCTGGAGCCTGGCTCAGTAAGTCGGCACAGTTGGGGGTCTCGGGATCCTGCTGAGAAGCTTTGGACCTGGGAGGGATCACGTGGAAGCACTGAACCCATTTGTTTCCCCCTTGTAATGTGACTAATCCAGTAACATCCCAAACATTGAAATGATGGTCCTCATTACTAATTCACTTGCTCACTCAGGATAAATACCTTCACTGATGCAGGAGTCCTCCGAGAGGCTCGGACCCCCATGCTGAGACATGTTACTATTTATCTTACAGGCAACTGAATATAATCAGCAACAAGCAGGGGAGGTGGAGGGGGGACTTGGAGGCAGGCGGAGGGGAGACTTGGGGGGAGCCGGAGGGGGTCCTGGGGGCAGGTGGAACTGAGATTTGGGTGGAGCGGAGGGTGTACTTGGGGGGAGGCGGAGGGGAGACTTGGAGGCAGGCGGAGGGTGTACTTGGGGGGAGGCGGAGGGGAGACTTGTGGGGAGGCGGAGGGGGGACTTGGGGCAGACGGAGGGGGTACTTGTAGGGAGGTGCCGGGTGGACTTGGGGCAGGCGAAGGGGAGACTTGGGGGGAGGCTGAGGGGGGCCTTGGGGCAGGCGGAGGGGGGACTTGGGTGGAGCGGAGGGTGTACTTAGGGAGGCGGAGAGGGGACTTGGGGGGAGGCGGAGGGGGGACTTAGGGGGAGGTGGAGAGGGGACTTGGGGGGAGGTGGAGAGGGGACTTAGGGGGAGGTGGAGAGGGGACTTGGGGGGAGGCGGAGGGGGGACTTAGGGGGAGGTGGAGAGGGGACTTGGGGGGAGGTGGAGAGGGGACTTGGGGGGAGGTGGAGAGGGGACTTGGGGGGAGGTGGAGAGGGGACTTGGGGGGATTGTCCTATTAAACTTCTAAATCTTCACTGGGTTTTTTGTTTTTTTATCATATTTGGAGGAAGTTTAATTACAAACCACAGGGTGCAGTTAGTCTCTGGAGGGATCACGAGGATGAACTAAGATATTACCAAAAGAAGGGGTTCTAGAGGGAAACCGTAACTAAGGAAGCAGTTCTGGATTATAAGGATGACCGCTGGGATGTTCTAGATTTTACTGATAAGTATTGAAAAAGGGTTCTAGGCTGGGATGAGTAAAGTATCCGGACCCGCTGCCCAGTGTCTGTGACGAGGTCTGTGAAGATCCAGAGAACCTCATTAAATTGTACATCACAGACCCCAATAAATGAACCCCTGAACCCCAGAAGGTGGGGGAAAATCCCCTGGTAACCCATGAACGTGCTCTAGAGCCGTCCAGATCTACACATCTCATTATCTCTAAGAATGTGTCGTTTTGTTTGAGTAAAGTTAATTTAAACTATTTTTGGGGGATTCTTCTGATGCACTGCTAGCAGGAGCGTTGATTAAGCTATAAAAAGGGCATTCGGCCCATTGCCCACCGCCAATACTGGTCACGTGGCCCACTTCTGGAAAAGCTAGAAACTCCTTGTTCTAGAGTGTACTGAGAACCATTAAAAAACAGTCCTGAAGTGTGTGGATAACCATGGAAGGTGCTCTAGAGCGTGACCGAAGTTGATAAAGGAAACCTAGAACATAAAGGTAACTATGGAAGGGGAGGAGAGTGCAAGGATGTTGTAGAGCCTAAATTTGAGCTGTGATAGAGCAAGGCGTTACTCTGTAAGAACATCCAAGAAAAAGTGTTCAAATGGATCTGTTGGGCGATTCTAATGTCCTGCAGAACTAACTACAGTGAGCGCTCAAAACCCAAACCTCTAATAATTACAATCAGACAGAGATAACTGGATCAGAGGGACCTGGGCTGGGGGGATGCGTACGGACATGTAACGATTAGAGGATCTATACGAGTCCAGGCAGGTCATTACAATGCTGCATCAGCAGTTACTACAAAGCAGCTGCTGTAACGAGCTGTGAGAGAAGCTGCAAAGGATCCTGAGAAAGACGACACAGCCAGATAACCATCCGATAGTACGATTCCTACTGTAGATAAAACGACTGTGGGAACAGAGAGTTTCAGACCCTCACCTGGGATAAGAGGGGCTTATCACCAAACCCTCGCTAACCTCTCTAAAGTGATTAGAGTTTATAATGTTAAGGGGGGGATAATGAGAAGCAGGTATTGGGGGCTGCATATTACTAAGTTACTAGTATTGCAGACATTACAAGCATTTACTTTTATTTTAATAGGAAAAATAATTATCTTAAATAAGCCTTATCTTATATCTAGGATAGCCTTATACCTATCCCATGCATGCTTAAACTGCTTCACTGTATTAACCTCTACCACTTCTACTGGAAGACTATTCCATACATCCACTACCCTCTCAGTAATGTAATACTTTCATTAGTCCCTGGCCTTATCTTATATCTAGGATAGCCTTATACCTATCCCACGCATGCTTAAACTCCTTCACTGTATTAACCTCTACCACTTCTACTGGAAGACTATTCCATGCATAGAGTACCCTCTCAGTAATGTAATACTTTCATTAGTCCCTGGCCTTATCTTATATCTAGGATAGCCTTATACCTATCCCATGCATGCTTAAACTCCTTCACTGTATTAACCTCTACCACTTCTACTGGGAGACTATTCCATACATCCACTACCCTCTCAGTAAAGTAATACTTTCATTAGTCCCTGGCCTTATCTTATATCTAGGATAGCCTTATACCTATCCCACGCATGCTTAAACTCCACTGTATTAACCTCTACCACTTCTACTGAAAGACTATTCCATGCATCCACTACCCTCTCAGTAATGTAATACTTTCATTAGTTCCTGACCTTTTCTTATATCTAGGATAGCCTTATACCTATCCCACGCATGCTTAAACTCCCTCACTGTATTAACCTCTACCACTTCTACTGGGAGACTATTCCATACATCCACTACCCTCTCAGTAAAGTAATACTTTCATTAGTCCCTGGCCTTATCTTATATCTAGGATAGCCTTATACCTATCCCATGCATGCTTAAACTCCTTCACTGTATTAATCTCTACCACTTCTACTGGAAGACTATTCCATACATCCACTACCCTCTCAGTAATGTAATACTTTCATTAGTCCCTGACCTTATCTTATATCTAGGATAGCCTTATACCTATCCCATGCATGCTTAAACTCCTCCACTGTATTAACCTCTACCACTTCTACTGGAAGACTATTCCATACATCCACTACCCTCTCAGTAAAGTAATACTTTCATTAGTCCCTGACCTTATCTTATATCTAGGATAGCCTTATACCTATCCCATGCATGCTTAAACTCCTTCACTGTATTAACCTCTACCACTTCTACTGGAAGACTATTCCATGCACCCACTACCCTCTCAGTAATGTAATACTTTCATTAGTCCCTGACCTTATCTTATATCTAGGATAGCCTTATACCTATCCCATGCATGCTTAAACTCCTTCACTGTATTAATCTCTACCACTTCTACTGGAAGACTATTCCATACATCCACTGCCCTCTCAGTAATGTAATACTTTCATTAGTCCCTGGCCTTATCTTATATCTAGGATAGCCTTATACCTATCCCATGCATGCTTAAACTCCTTCACTGTATTAACCTCTACCACTTCTACTGGAAGACTATTCCATACATCCACTGCCCTCTCAGTAATGTAATACTTTCATTAGTCCCTGACCTTATCTTATATCTAGGATAGCCGTATACCTATCCCATGCATGCTTAAACACCTTCACTGTATTAACCTCTACCACTTCTACTGGAAGACTATTCCATACATCCACTACCCTCTCAGTAATGTAATACTTTCATTAGTCCCTGGCCTTATCTTATATCTAGGATAGCCTTATACCTATCCCACGCATGCTTAAACTCCTTCACTGTATTAACCTCTACCACTTCTACTGGAAGACTATTCCATGCATAGAGTACCCTCTCAGTAATGTAATACTTTCATTAGTCCCTGGCCTTATCTTATATCTAGGATAGCCTTATACCTATCCCATGCATGCTTAAACTCCTTCACTGTATTAACCTCTACCACTTCTACTGGGAGACTATTCCATACATCCACTACCCTCTCAGTAAAGTAATACTTTCATTAGTCCCTGGCCTTATCTTATATCTAGGATAGCCTTATACCTATCCCACGCATGCTTAAACTCCTTCACTGTATTAACCTCTACCACTTCTACTGAAAGACTATTCCATGCATCCACTACCCTCTCAGTAATGTAATACTTTCATTAGTTCCTGACCTTATCTTATATCTAGGATAGCCTTATACCTATCCCACGCATGCTTAAACTCCTTCACTGTATTAACCTCTACCACTTCTACTGGGAGACTATTCCATACATCCACTACCCTCTCAGTAAAGTAATACTTTCATTAGTCCCTGGCCTTATCTTATATCTAGGATAGCCTTATACCTATCCCATGCATGATTAAACTCCTTCACTGTATTAATCTCTACCACTTCTACTGGAAGACTATTCCATACATCCACTACCCTCTCAGTAATGTAATACTTTCATTAGTCCCTGGCCTTATCTTATATCTAGGATAGTCTTATACCTATCCCATGCATGCTTAAACTCCTTCACTGTATTAATCTCTACCACTTCTACTGGAAGACTATTCCATACATCCACTGCCCTCTCAGTAATGTAATACTTTCATTAGTCCCTGGCCTTATCTTATATCTAGGATAGCCTTATACCTATCCCATGCATGCTTAAACTCCTTCACTGTATTAACCTCTACCACTTCTACTGGAAGACTATTCCATACATCCACTACCCTCTCAGTAATGTAATACTTTCATTAGTCCCTGACCTTATCTTATATCTAGGATAGCCTTATACCTATCCCATGCATGCTTAAACTCCTCCACTGTATTAACCTCTACCACTTCTACTGGAAGACTATTCCATACATCCACTACCCTCTCAGTAATGTAATACTTTCATTAGTCCCTGACCTTATCTTATATCTAGGATAGCCGTATACCTATCCCACGCATGCTTAAACACCTTCACTGTATTAACCTCTACCACTTCTACTGGAAGACTATTCCATACATCCACTACCCTCTCAGTAAAGTAATACTTCCTGATATTAAGTTTAAACCTTTTCCCCCTCTAATTTCAGACTATGTTCTGTTGTACATTTTCTCTCCTCTTTTACTGTGTTGAGTTCTGACTGAGGCTACTCAATGTGCCCCTAAATGTCAGTGAGGTGCAGGAAGTTATACTAAGTCTCGATGGTGGTCAGTTGACATCCTGAGTTGCTTGTGGTTTCGCTAGATGATGTGACTGTGAGAACATTTGATCTATTTGATGTCAGGAAGCACACATCTGATCAATGTGAGCAGCACAGACGTGTATATTACTTCTCGGAGAGCTGAGAGGAAGTAAATGGACCAGGGGGGCACTAAAAGGGGGCACCAAACCCGCGAGAGGAAGAGATAAGGACGGAAAGAGTCAGGGAAAGAGGAGTGAGAGGAAAGGGCAGAATAAAGGAAGGTGTAAATTAGGGATACAAGGGGCTGAGGAGAGATCGGAGGGGGATACACCTTCACCACTAGGACGATCAGAATTATAATCACAGGTTTGTAATGAGCCAGTGTGAGTGAGGGAGGAAAAGGATCCAACAGAGGGAGATCCACAGAGATAGAGGCTGATTCCACCTATGTCTCTAGAATTCCTAGCCACGGGAGCCGGACATTGGATCCTGGGAATATGTGGAATATTATTCACTGGGTTCATCCTGTGTTGTGTCAGCTGCTGTAAGTACCCACCTGTCTCCCACCTACCCACCCACCCAGCCACGGATACCACTGATCAGGGACCAGTCATTACAGAGAGACCACGTGACAGGACACAATGGCCATTATTCCGGAATAATCTTATCTATCTTAAAGCATAGCTAACTTCCTTAGAGGAAGCACCGGTTTCAAACAGTGCCCCCCTTGCTCAAGTAAACCAGACGTGTATTTTTATAGATACAATTGGGTTTACTCTGAGCTCTGCCTCCCAACTGAGGCAGAGCTGAGCATGCGTTCAGCCAATCTGCTCAGGGGCTCGGTCCACGCGTCTGGTCGGGTTCTGCTAGTGCAGAGCGAGACCCCTGTTTTTGAACGCCACCAACAAGGGGGGTCTTATATTAGAAGCACAAGTGAAAAATGTTTTCTGCCACTTTAAGACCAAAGTAAGTGTTTTGGAAAAATTCTCCAGTTTTCAATTCGTCTACATAATCCTTAAACTTGAAATTCCCTTCTCAATGCCCTGCCATTCCCTCTTTCAGGTATAAAGCCCTTTGTCTGACATGTAAATGTAACTGATTTCTTGCTGTTGCTATAGTAACAGTCCTGCCTATTTCACCAAGCCCCTCCCTATTGGAATGTCAGGGAATTTAGGAGCCACGCCTCTCTCTCTCCAAGCCCCTCCCTATTGGAATGTCAGGGAATTTAGGAGCCCCGCCTCTCTCCAAGCCGTGCCTCTCTCTCCAAACCCCTCCCTATTGGAATGTCAGGGAATTTAGGAGCCACGCCTCTCTCTCTCCAAACCCCTCCCTATTGGAATGTCAGGGAATTTAGGAGCCCCGCCTCTCTCCAAGCCCCGCCTCTCTCTCCAAACCCCTCCCTATTGGAATGTCAGGGAATTTAGGAGCCCCACCTCTCTCCAAGCCCCGCCTCTCTCTCCAATCCCCTCTCTATTGGAATGTCAGGGAATTTAGGAGCCCCGCCTCTCTCCAAGCCACGCCTCTCTCTCCAAGCCCCTCCCTATTGGAATGTCAGGGAATTTAGGAGCCACGCCTCTCTCTCTCCAAGCCCCTCCCTTTTGGAATGTCAGTGAATTTAGGAGCCCCGCCTCTCTCCAAGCCCCGCCTCTCTCTCCAAGCCCCTCCCTATTGGAATGTCAGGGAATTTAGGAGCCCCGCCTCTCTCCAAGCCCCGCCTCTCTCTCCAAGCCCCTCCCTATTGGAATGTCAGGGAATTTAGGAGCCACGCCTCTCTCTCTCCAAGCCCCGCCTCTCTCTCCAAGCCCCTCCCTATTGGAATGTCAGGGAATTTAGGAGCCCCGCCTCTCTCCAAGCCCCGCCTCTCTCTCCAAGCCCCTCCCTATTGGAATGTCAGGGAATTTAGGAGCCCCGGGGGAATTATATTCAATGTTAGACTACAGGAGAACTGGAAATAGTAAAAAAAAAAAGAGCTTTTCACATGTATTAAACACACATACAACATACATGACATAAGCTGGGTGGGACTGCCCCCGTAACCTCACATACAATGAATGGTAGCTCACTAGTAATAGACACTTGTTTCACAGGTAAATCTCCGGGATCTGGATCCCAGCGGCCAGCTCCTGCGTAAGAAATCATTCTCTCTGTTTTATTATCTGTTGGGGATTTTGACATCTTCACTGACTCTTATTGTTCATCTAGGACCCCAGAAACCTTCCCACCATCCGAGTCTGGTGAGTCTTCATCCAGCAGCGATAACAAAACACATACATGGGATAATGAATGGGATATGGTGATAGCATGGACCAAGTGCTCAAAGTAAGGTCCATAAAGACATGATTGGATGAGTTTGGAAGACCTTGACTGGCCGCACAGAGCCCTGACCTCAACCCCATCAAACACCTATAGTATGGACTGGATGGAGAGTGGGAGCCAGACCTTCTCATCCAACATGAGTCCCTGACCTCACAGATGGTCTACTGGATGAATGGGAAATAAATCCCCCAGAAACAGGGAGGGGGGGGGGGGGGAATACTACATATTAATGTCTATGCAATTATAATATGATGTCATAGAAGCCCCTGTGGGTGTAATGGTCAGGGGTCCAATACCTTTGCTTCTCCCAGTCCAGCTCATTAATTCTATCCGTGTAGATCATAAAGCTTCTAGTTATTTGCCGTGGAAATGCTTTGATCGTTGTCCTTATTTTAATCTTCTTTACTCTGTATTTAACAGAAGATTCGGAAGCAGATTTTGAAGACAGTAAGTTCCCAGCAATGTGTAACTTGTAACGTCTCCCCCCCCAGAGGGTGGGGCGGGGGGTCCGGACCGCACCGGGTGACACCAACCCTAGTGACGCCCCTGGTCAGTACAGTTAGTACCTAAAATGTCTAAATATCTGGATTATAATCTGCTGACGGGAAACTACTGCTAATTATCCCAGCAGGAAGTTAGTGCCAGTTTTTGATTGGCTGCGATCAGATATTACTGTATTTCTTATACCAAATAATTTCTCCCAATTCTTTCCATAGTGCCTGTCCCAAAACCCGAAAACCTCTCTCCCACGTAAGTTATAATCTCCTCCTAGTCTGACGCTAGACTCAAACTGAAGGCCAAAGTAGCTGCTCCCATGGCGATGAACTGGAGACTTTTCCCAACTCGGCTACTTTGGCCAACATTGAAATTCCCTTGTCAGTTCCTCTCTTTCATGAATAAAGCCCCTAACACTGCTTAATCTCCTTTTCAGGACCACCCCCTCGGTGACGAATCAGCCGACAGCAGAGACAGGTACTTGTTATGCTATTCATAAAGGAAATGCTTGATTAATATTAGGCGACCGGTCCTCTGTTAACTGTTATAAGGCTGTGCCCATGTTATCAGCACCTAAGAAAGAAAATGAAAACAGTTGATAGAAACAATAGAACTCAAACAATAAGATTTATTATTACAGCATTTGATACAAAACAAGACTTATATCATAGAGACAAGGCACCGGCTGCAACTCTGCATATTATCCACTAGGTGGCACTGTGTGCAATGACATTACGCAACATTACATAATAGTTATAATGCTTGAGATGCTCTATTCATTAAAAAGGGAACTGTGGTGAATTGACAAGTGACCTGCAAAAATCAGGCATTCATAGCAGAGCAGGAAACATTCTCCAAATGACCTGTCTTTGCAATAAGCTACTTTTGACTGACTGTTTTTATTCCCCTTTAGTCACCGAGGGACAGTGCACGTATGTTAATTTAGGTAGGTACCATTACTGCCATTTAGTATTGTGTGAAGAGATAAGAGTGCGACGCCGGGTCTGTGGGCGCAGTTTATTCAGCTCCCAGGATCCTTTGGGAGATTCAGCACTTTCCATATTCTGCCAGTTTATCTTTCTTAGTTGTTGCAAGAACTACTTTTATTATCAAACGATTCCGAGTGCGTGTCCTGCACAAATAGGAAGTTACGGCACAAATAGGAAGTTACGGCACAAATAGGAAGTTACGACACAAATAGGAAGTTACGGCACAAATGGGAAGTTATGACACAAATAGGAAGTTACGGCACAAATGGGAAGTTACGGCACAAATAGGAAGTTATGGGGCGGACGTTTTCCCAGAATCCTTTGCTTTGATACATGTGAATATGCACAATTGGGGGGTTAAGTATAAAGATGGAGCCAGTGTAAAGAGTGGTGCCTGTTATACCCCAATATAACCCAACTAGCCCTATAATAAAATTCCTGATAATAATAAAATACATTCAGGACCCCCTTATCTACAACCCCGTAATTAATGGTCTGTGGAGAGAATTCATTATACACAGAGCATTAAAAGTACTTTGTAACACTGTTTGCTATACAGCCTTCGGTTTATATTTCACATCACCCCCCATCCCCCATCCCCCATTCCATTATACTCTGTACATAAATATGATATTAAAGATTGTCATTCTCCCAAATCCCCAATATCACTGGTATCACGTAACCAAATATAGAGGATGATTAAACTTTTATTTACCCCTTAGTTCCTATGTAAACCTGGATTTACTTTTGCCTCAGCTGTCGGTGGGGAGGTTGGGGGGCACTGATAGTGTCAGCACAGCCAATCAGAGTGGGGTCTCCTCCTCCTACAAGGGGCTCAGCAGAAGGTACCTGGCCACCTGCTTCCCAGGGTAGAATGACAGCTGCAGGTCAGAGAATAAACTGGCAGCTTCATTTATCCTTATACTGGGGAGCCAAAGTATCTGAGCCGTTCCACTGAATAGGGATTTGTTTCCAACTCAGCTGCTTTGGCCCTAAGACTGCAATTCCCTTCTCAATTCCCTTCTCAATTCAGGAATAAAGCCCTTTGTGTTTGTCATACACTGTTTAGGTGAAGGCCTGGCCGAGGACTACGTGAATGTCTGCACAGACGCATTGAACGGTAGGTTATATTGAGGCAGATACAGGGGCTTTAGGAAGAGGAATCATGTTATACATTAAGTATGCAGCACCACCTTCCACTGTCAGACATACAATGCCGCGTCTATAAACGCACACCTTCACTGACCTTCACTGACCTTCTCTAACCTTCACTGACCTTCACTGACCTTCTCTAACCTTCACTGACCTTCTCTAACCTTCACGACCTTCTCTAACCTTCACTGACCTTCTCTAACCTTCACTGACCTTCTCTAACCTTCACTGACCTTCTCTAACCTTTACTGACCTTCACTGACCTTCTCTAACCTTCACTGACCTTCTCTAACCTTCACTGACCTTCTCTAACCTTCACTGACCTTCACTGACCTTCTCTACCCTTCACTGACCTTCTCTAACCTTCTCTAACCTTCACTGACCTTCTCTAACCTTCACTGACCTTCTCTAACCTTCACTGACCTTCTCTAACCTTCTCTAACCTTCACTGACCTTCTCTAACCTTCACTGACCTTCTCTAACCTTCACTGACCTTCTCTAACCTTCTCTAACCTTCTCTACCCTTCACTGACCTTCTCTAACCTTCACTGACCTTCTCTAACCTTCTCTAACCTTCACTGACTTTCTCTAACCTTCACTGACCTTCTCTAACCT